>JAUKNK010000187.1:0-600000 GCA_030765055.1 Mantis religiosa
AAAACACACCTGCACATTTGTATACAGTTCACTCTACCAAGTTAACTCGCCAGTCAGTCAGACTGGGTCGACCAACTGGACGGAGGTACAGCAATATTTACAATATTATGAAAAATTATGTCGTTCAAACTGCTGTCTAAGGATATTCTTAGGTCAGATGGACCTGGTGCTCATAGTGGCATATAACCAGCAGTACTGCCAGCTGTATGAGTTGGACATCATGGTACTCCTTAATCTACACCACACAGCAGTCACAGCTGGTGACTTCAACGTGAAACATACAAGCAGCAACAGCTTTCAGTATACTGAACAGGAAGAGATGAGAAGTCCAAGGCTTTATCAAAGGGGCCATCTTTCCCCATGGTCTGAGAGATCCAATGCTCTTCCTGTCACATGGCATAGCAGATGGCATGGATTTCATGATCACAAAAACATCCCATTTCATCTGCATCTCTCGGTGGTTAGACAGTTGGATGCTGACATGGCCCTTGTAGTTTTGGGAGCTTCAGTCTGCATGAAAGAGTTGACTGTTATAACTCTCCAAAATTCCGCAGCCACATGGTCTCAAATATATCCGATAGAGGATCTCAAGGCAGAGGCCACACAGTTCTGCTTTATTGCCTCAACTCCAGAATTCTTACACACTGCATTTCTTTGAATCAGTGTGCCCAACAGCCATCCCTCGTCCTTTGAAACAGTTTATCAAAGCTAAGAATGCACTGAGAAAGCTATGGCATACATTTTTCCATTCCAGAATAAAAAAATGTACGGTCCGGTGCACGGAAATGTTCCGATGCTGATGGTATCTTTTGGTATGTTACTTTATATAATGTTGGCATAATCGTTTCACCATTCCTGTTTTACACCAGTGCCAATCCTTTATTGGTTTATATGAAAATCCATTAACACAAGCAATGACCAATGAACAAGGTGCGTAGCCGAGGTGCATAGTGAAAGGGGAGGGATAAGGAAGAATTTAACGTTAGTGGAACAATTGTCAACACTACCTCCTTGCTGTGTGTGTCGCTTATTGCTTTGATGTCATAACTCAGGAACCGCGGAGAAGGACAAGGGGTGGGTTATAAGGAATTGGGGATTAATTACTATAATATTATCATCTTTATGTTTTCCCCTTATGTTTGTCTACGTGTCAAAAATATGCTTTTAGATAGAGCTTAAGTTACAGCTTTAAATTTGTAATAAAATGAGATGAAATAAATATAATAAATATCCCCTTCCCAAGAAAACTGCACAAACCTGAGAAGGTTCATTATTCGAAAAGGATGGGCAATCTGCTCCAGTCCTTAATAACCGCTGGTAAAATAATCAAAGTCCGATGAGATGCATTCTGAATTATAGGTTTCAATGTAGTTTAAACTGTCTCGGCTTCTGGTTCACCTCTGCCATCACAAAACAAAGGGCAGGCACATGCCTTCCTATTGCTGACAGGGGTTTGAACTGGGGGTGTGGTGCCATTCACATACCAACCTAAACATCTGTCTCATATATCGGAAAGTTTCCATGCACCAGACTGCACACAAGACAGAACGGCAGAAATGTTCCCCCCACCTATCCCATAAGAACAACCCTACACAACTTGTTGTGCTGCCAGTAGATCATATGGACTACCTGTATCATTGTTCTCTTTCGGAGAACTTGGAATCTCTTAAACATTAGCAACTACTGATATATCTGATAGTTCAGCAATTACATCAGGATTTAAACTTCAACTTCATCATAAATTGAAAGGTCAGAACCTGCATTAGAACCAGAGTTTGCCCAATGAATGCTTAAGAAAGCCAAAGCCGTGTTTGTGGGATAAGCTCTGAACAATGAATGTGCCATTAATAATTACTAAGTAGTGATTTTACATTGTTGCTCTATAGTTTTTAAACCTCTATAAAACAAGGCTTACCTATTGTTATTACAGCCCAGAAAAGTTTCTTTGCTTTGTTTGTTACTGGATTCCTCATCATTACTTATTTTAGATATACTGATGATTTCCTAAGCACAAATAAAATATATGAATATCAATATATAAAACAGTTTTTTTACACTCAATTGATAATATAATTTGTAAACAACAGCAATTTCAAACTTTACACAGACGAGCAGCTCACATATCAACATACAATGTCAGTAAATGAGTTGCAGCTGGTATATGAAACTAGTGACATTAAATATTTGCCAGAAGAGGGTTTAATAACTACTGCCATTTTGAGGAACTTGCATGTAATTTTAGCACAAAAAGAGGTGAATTCATTTGAAGCCAGGCCTCTTTTGGTACAACCGCATATAATAAATATTGTCAGAGAAAAATATAAAGGAAAGTTTATATATGTTTTTATTATGAAATGCACATTTAAATGTATGTGTCAATATTTTGACTGAGGGGATAATATCCAATCAGCATTTTAGAAACGAACCATGGAAACAGGTAGGAGTTGACAAATAAACATGCTGTTCTTATACTTTCTTGGTTAATGAATGTCTTAGTATAAGTATTACACTAACTTAACTCATAAATCGAGTTTACTGAAAATTGAATTAATAGCAAAAACTAGGTTCTCCAGATAATAATGTGTTTAGTATCTACTCTTTTGATCATATTGTTTAAGACTTCGAAATACCTCCTTTATTGTTACTGAAAACCAAGTTCTAAAATCTTTCAGAAACATTGATATCTGGATCAGAGTTTCAAAATTGGTGTAGACAGAACTATTGTCTTGTTTTGGGCAGTCCAAAGAAGCCTGGCACTGTTTTCAAAGAAAGCTTTCCATGCAGAATCAAATATTTTGGCAATACATTTTATGTTTTTTCAATATAGAAAATTATGTGCTCTACAGAATAGTATGTTTTCTTCTAATATTTGTTCTTTTCAGGTCAATAAAATTGGAGTGCCATGTCGACAACAAAGGACATGTTCAGCACTTTCTACCTTTTGTTGTCGACTTAACATTCCATTTTATTGTCATGTAGAGAAGAAGCATATATAAGCAAACAAAACTTGAACACACTTCTGGAATAGTACATAATTCTCTATTGAATAATATAAAAAGTGGTGCCAGATATTATGGATCATCCCATTAATACCACAGTTCAAGAAATCTCCTTAGTTTGTATCCACAGGACTTAGGAAGTGAAATTAAGATTAGAGCTTCAACCTCTAAATTATTGAAGAACTACAAGGAATGGTGTTAGAAACTTGGTGTTCAGCTGCCAAAAGGAATTGCTAATTTCAAACCTTGAATTTCAAACTTTGTGATTTTTGTATGTATGCTTTTAATGCCATATACTGATAAAATAGCAAGGCTGATTAGCATCTCTAGTTATTGCTTCAAAGTAGGAAGAGGTAAACTACAAATCACTTAAGATGTTGACTGTTAAGTCAAAACAGAATTTAAATTAGGTCACAAAAATGCAGAAATATTTCTGGCACATTGAATTTTTTTATTGTGTACTATAAGCTTATCCAATTAAATAAACGTGATTGATTTTGTAGTAAAATTTAATTGTACATGGTGATGTGTTCAGCGGAAGAAAGAAATGATGTACCAATGTAGTGTACCGAGAACCTTTATGTAGGTCTATATTACAGTTATGTAATAGAAAATAAAATTTTATGGTATGGATTAAAATGTAAACTTGTGTTTATAAAGTTTGTCTTACCGATTAGGACGTTTTAGTAGTTTTTGCAGTAATTATATGCATATCAGCTTCAAAGTTGTTTCTCAGATAAAATATGATTGTGGCAACTGCTTCGCTGTCAGTGATGGTGGAGTTCCGTGACCTTCTTTCCCTTTCACCTTTTTGGAGGACGCTACAGTTTTGCTAAAGATGTAGTAGTGGCCCCTAAGGTAGGAGCTGTCCAAGTTTGGAAACACCTGAAGCTTGTTTCATTTGAAAGGCAATGTTACTTGCAAGATATTCCTTTACTATCTTCTTTAGAGGGGAAAACTTGTATGCTGTAAAATATTATAAAAAAAATTGAGGCCTTCAATGTATTTTGCAGCATTTTATGATACTGTGTACCTTAACCAAAATATTGGCAGTTCAATTTATAAATTGATTTTTATAGTTTGTACATATATTTTAAGTGGAACGATAAGCCACACTTTTATATATTATAATTAGTTTCAATGTTTATAGTGTGATTCATCTGAGAAAGAAAGAAAAACAGGTGTCTGAGAATATTGCTTTATGGATTTGACCTATGAAATTAATTGTGTAAAATGTTTCCTTCATATTGTTATTTCAGATGTATCATTATTGATGATTAATAAACATAATTTTGAGGAGTCTAGGGAAATTTATCCCCTTTCTAATGTTTCAAGCTCAAAATTTTTGTTTGTAGTTTCTGTATGACATATGACCAGAAGCAGGGGAGAGAAATTGGACCTCATCCTTCAATAGATCTTTTGTGTTTATGCCCCAAAAGAGAGGGAGGGGTGGGATGAGAGGAGACAGGGGGAGGTGTCCAGAGCAGAAGCATGGTCCCTTACTTTTTCCAGGTTAAAACTCTCCTGGTGGCAGCTGGTCGCCCACTTACTACACATTTCACTGGTGGCCCAGGCCTCACAGAACATCCCATTCATAGTTTATAGAGAACATCCTTTTTCCCTGCCATGTCATGCCGAGATTCTCACCAACACTTACAACCCAAAAACAAAGGAAAAGTGAAGTGAAATGAAGGAACAAAAGTTTCAGATGTAGTTAAATTTCCCATAATTTGCCTAGTGACCCAGAGAAGCCCAAAAGTATCCATGGGTTAGGATGGTTGACTTACAACCAACTAAATGCAAATTGTACCCACCACCTCCCTTGCTTTTTATCACCATAAAACCACAACATGTTGTAAAACCACAACATGTTGTAGAACCGCAACACTGTAATTAATTAAATTTAAAGGGAGTCGATTAATGACACTAAACAACACTTACTTTGTTTAGTGTCATTAATCAACTCCCTTTAAATTTAATTTATTACAACAACACTGTTTTCGACACTTTCAAGAAAGGAATTGTAATTAATATTTAAATAGAATAAACTTTCTGTAAACTGTGTGTGTAGTTTAATATTTTTTAAACTGCACATTATAATCAGTTTGATTCACAATTAGTATATAATGACAAGGTAGTCAGGCATGAGTGAGCCTGCTGCCACACCTTGGAGTAACTCAAAAATGATTTCTTTTGTGCTCAAAGGCGAATCTTGTATTAATATTGTAAGGCTGACCCTATCCTAAAATATAAATTTCATTTTCTGTTTGCTTTCATATACTATGCTCTAAATATAGAATTTTTCTCCTACTGTAATTTCTGATTCAGTGCGGAGTTTTATGCAAGCACACAAAAACACTGACAGTGGGAAACTTGTCATTTGTTTTCTGTAAGTTTGTAACAGACAAATTTCTGCTTCCCTTGTCATTTAGGACTGAACAATTTTACAAACTTTCTGTTTCTCTACCCTCCTGATTTGTCCAATGAGTGACATTAGCACTTCTATATCTCTGAATGTTTGTACTAGGATTCTTCTCTGCTCTAATTCTATCCTTCTTCCCACGTTACATTCCTCATTTAACGACAATTAGTATTAAATTTTAAATTAGCATTTTAATTAGTATTAAAATGCAAAATGACGCTTATTGAAATATTGCTCATAAGAATCACTTGAGGATTCGAATAATCTACTGAGCTTGAATAGTTTGAGGACTGGCATGCAGTCAACCTGTCAGAGTTAGCCTTTACATTCACATCATTTTTAGTTAAGCAGAAGCTCTGATTACTTTCAGTTTTGTGAAGACAACATGGTTTTCTATTGTCTTCTCTCTAGATGTGTTGCTATTTTAATGGGTGATTGCTAGTTTATGTGAAATATGAACTCATTATCCAAACTATTAGATATTTCAACCTCCATACAAGTTTACTGGAATCCCATTTGGTTTGCAATGCTCCACCATAATTGTGCTACATTGTGCCAGAATCCGGACAACACACCAGGAAAGCTTCAGCTCTTGCTTTGGGAAGTCTTTGTACTTTAGGTGTCCTTTATTGAACATTGATTCATTCCTTCACTCTCTCTCTCTCTCTCTCTCTCTCTCTCTCTCTCTCTCTCTCTCTCTCTCTCTCTCTCTCTCTCTCTCTCTCTCTTTTTCTCTTCTCTTCTCTTCTCTTTCTCACTCCTTATCCTTAGTAACTTTAAATTGACATGTTTATAATGTCCAATGTTAAACTTAAATGTATCCTTTCTTCTAACAATGTGTCAGATTTACTAACTTAAAATTTCGGCATCAAAATCATTGATACCATAACCTTTTTCTTCTCAGAAAACATTTTGGATGAAAATAATAGATGATTAACAGAGGATTTAAACCTTGTATATTAAACTATTTAAAAAGGTAATTGAAAAAACTATTTGTAGTTGGTTTCTAACACTTCATCAGTTACATTTTTATATTATTCAGGGACTAGTTTCTAAAGCTGGTACATCCATTTTCAACCTCGAAGGTCCAACTTGAGTCGAATGCAGTGGCTTCTGAAACTAGTCTCTCAATAATATAAAAATGTAGGTGATGAAGTGCCAGAAACCAACTACTAGTTCTTTCAATTAATTTTGACATCACTTTACTAAATTCCTTGAGTCACTCATAACTTAAAAAGGCATTAACATAAGCTTCCTTCTAAAAAATTATTTAAGTTTTGTTATTTTATCAGATGTAAAAATGTGACACTGGGTAAAATGATTGAAAACCCTATAATTAAATGATAATCACCACATCATAATCATGGGGAAACAAAAGTATGTGCTTTGGTAAATGAAAATGAAAATATTTCGCTGAAGATCCACGAAAGAAGGTTACAAAATACATTTTGTGTATTGAGACCTACTGAAATCAGCCTTCTTAGATGTCAGCTATTTAGCTAACATTAACCTAAATTGCGGAGCAGTATTTTTGCAATATTATTCTTTCTTTCCCAGAAATGATAAAAGTTTATGATGGGAACAGTTCCTTTAGACGTCGCATTTTTCGGGTGATTACGGTGTCAAGACAAGCAACAACAGAACAACTTCTAACATGTGCACTAAGAGCATTCCATATCACAAAGGATCCAGGTAGGCCATTTTATATTGTTGCTTAAAGGTTTTTCAGTTTGAAAGAGTAGAATTGTACATTGTAAAATGCATGCATTCAGTTTATGCACAATCAATTCATGATTCTTTTATGCCATATTAGTTTGATTTGGATATGAAAGGGATCCCACCACAGAATATGTGAAAGTAAAATGCATAACTCTACTATACAGCTAATGCTATGTGTTAGCTGTATTAACAGTAGGAGTTATTTTGGAATAATGTAAATGTTTTACAATCAAAATCAGCTGATTTCCATTAAATATGGAATAAAAAAAAAAAAAAAAAGAATGTGAGACTGTTATACAGTTAAAATAAATGAAGGAAACAAGCAGAGAAAAAAATTTAAAAGCTACTTATATGAAACAAACTGAAGTAAAGAAAATGCACCAAACATATTCAACATATTACACAAATATAAATATTTGTAACAAAAACTTTGCTTATCTTAAGAAAATGATTTTATTCTTCTTTCTAATTGAGATCAATTTCACAAACAAATTGCTTGCATCATCAGTCCATCAAAGAAAGAAGAATTAACATCATTTTCTTAAGATAAGTGAAGTTTTTGTTACAAATATTTATATTTATGTAATATTCATTGCTTCACTGTAGCTAGCTTCATTTTCAATATAATTGAAAAACTATTTGTAGTTATTTTTAACACTTTGTCACTTACATTTTTATATTATTGAAGGACTAGTTTCAGAAGTCATTGCATTCATTTTCAACCTCATAGGTCTCAGAACTTTAAGGTTGAAAATGGATGCATCAGCTTCCAACTAGTCCGACAATAACATAAAAATGTAAGTGATAAAATATTATAAACCAATTACAAATAGTTTTTTTTTTCAATTAATTTTAACGTCACTGTTACTAAATTCCTCCAATCATACATAATATTCAATGTAGGTACTTCATTATAATTGAATTATGATTCCGGTAACCATAACTCAAAATGAATAGACTGGCGCCTGTGAGATAATCACGATGCAAACCTGTCTTAGCTTGGAACAATAAATTAACATTGCAATGAGGGAATCTTAAGAATAGAAAGGATATAAAAATTATGCATGTTATTAAATTGTACCATACATTTATTTTTATTGTTCACCTCATAGATTACATCTAACTGATGAACATTTCTTTTCATTATATATTCAACCTTGCTGTTGAATATTCTTTTATCTCAAATCACTCTCAAGCACAAGGCTGCAGTGTTTTGGTTCACAATAACAAATTGCTTGATGCTTGAAGCTTACATTTACAAAGCTACAAAACGCACCTGGATTGAAATAAAAGTAACTGTATATATTATAAATAAACTACATCACTTGGTAACCAACTTCACTTACCTACTTTAAAATTGTCGAAACCGGTCCAGGAGGATTCGGCCATTTTAGAATGGATAAGTGAAGTTGGTTACCAAGTGTTGTAGTTTATAATATTTGTATTGCTTTACCATCATTAGCTTCAGTTTTTTACAAAAAACTGTATATGTATTCCTAAATATCTTTCTACAAGTGCAACATGATTATAACATCTTCGTTTCTATGTACATTATCAGCATCAGAATTTTTCTTTGGGCTTTAAAATTGTCAGCTTAACACTCTCTGGTCTCATTTCCATTTCATAATTGTATTATTTTCTTCCTTCAATAAATGAAATTAGATAAATACTTAAAATATGAAGCTATTAACAGTGAAGCAAACAAATATCTACAAATATATCAACTTGTAACTTAAAACTTCACTTATAACAAAAGGTTATATTTTTCCTATAAATTGTCCAGGATCACGATTTCATGTAAAACTTTTACATATCTTCAGCAAAATAACAAAGCTGTCGCCATCGTTATGAACACTAGATGTTGATATGTTCTTGTTAGTACTACCAAAATCTGAAAATAAAACAGATATTTTTTTTCAACAAACTTTTGGCTTAGCAATGGGTAATCCTCTTTCACCTTTTCTTGCTTATCTTTTTATGATTTTTTTTTTAAATGCAAGTCACTAAAGCATTCCGTTTACTTTTTAAAGTTTGATATAGATATGTTCATGATATTTTTGCAATTGTTCCTGATAAACTCATAAACATTTAAACTTACTAAATTTGCAAGATAGAGCTATAAAATTTATGTTAGAAACTGAAATTAATGGATTTCTTCCTTTTCTAGATCTAATGATAATAAGAAATAATAATAAATAAAACTTCGGTATTTATAGGAAGTCTACTCATACTGATAATTATATAAAAAATAAGAGTCTTAACCATTTTTTTAACATAAATTTGCTGTTTTCAATAGTTTAATTTATAGATTAATAAATACACCCCTGAATAAAGATAAATTTAATAAAGAATACAAACATATTATTAATACTGCCTTAATTAATGGTTTTAATAAAGACTTTATAAATAAAAAAATTGAAAAATTTAAATATCAAAAAACTGTTAATAGTATTTCTACCCTTAGAAAAATAAAAGACGATTATAATTTTAAAAAATTGACATACCATCCTTGGGTTAATAAAAATTAAAAATTTATTGCATTCCTCTAAAAAAAAGATAAAATTCCTAATAATAAAAAATATGGTATTTTTCAGTTTAACTGTTTCGACTTTGATAAAGTTTATATTGGAAAGACAAAACGTAATTTAGAAACCAGAATGAAAGAACATTTTCGTAACATTAAGTATAAACAGACTGATAAATCGGCCATAGCAGATCATTTTAGGTCATTTAACCGTGAAATAAATCCAGAAGTTAAATTATTAAAACAATTAAATGATCTGATAGATTTAATGGTTTGGGAAAAGATATTTATTTTAAAAAACAAACATCACATAATGAATTTTGAAATACTGGCAGTCGATTCTGTTTTTAAATTTGTTTTATTTTCAGATTTTGGTAGTACTAACAAGAATATATCAACATCTAGCGTTTGTAACGATGGCAACAGCTTTTTTATTTCTGGCTGAAGATATGTAAAAGTTTTACATGAAATCACAATCCCGTACAATTTATAGTAAAAATATCACCTTTTCTTATAAGATAAGTGAAGTTTTAAGTTACAAATTGTTATATTTGAAGATTAGATAATCCTTAATTTTGAAAGAAAAAAAAATTGAATAAATTTCTTTCAAATGTCCAAATATTATTTTACTTTTCACTCTTAAGTGAATGAGAGATTAAAAGCACAATGAAAAATGTAATATTCCCTTTATGTAATTTGACAAGCTATTTAATAGTTCACACAATTGAACTCAAATACACCTAATTTTGAAATGCAATGGATAGATCATATTTCAACATTCATTATAAAGTACACTGTAAAATGATTATGGAGTGCTTTCTATGTTCAATACTATGTTCTGATACTAAAACCTAACTTTGTATAACTGCAGTTTAAAGTACCTTGTTAAACAAGTACAACAAAATGCATGAGTATATTTTCAAACATTTGGGTAAATTCACGTAAACTTAATTATAGCAATACCTAATATAGGTATTATACACCATAACATAATGGGTTGTTATTTCGAGCCATGGAATGTATATGGCTTTAGCCTGCCCTTGTGCGTACTTTCTCTTTTGGCCTATGTATAGCACTAATACTAACTAAATCAGCACTGTAGTAGTCATACAAAGCAATAGTCGTGGAACATGAACATCGTTGCTCCACCTGGAGGAACATGACCCTAACTAATTATCTCTCCATGTCATCTGGATGATAATTCACCCCTGTCTTGCAAAGGTGGCCATGAGGTCAGAAACCAGGTTGGCAGGGCAAGGCCCACATTGGCTGCGATGCATTAAGCCTACACATTATATTTCTCACATAAAGATTTTGAATACTTTGCTATCCACTGCTCGATACTTTGTTAACATTGAGAACAGCTTACTTTCAAAATTATAAATGTAATAACCAAAAAAGGAAGAAAGGAAAAAAGGAAGAAAGTGAGAAAGAAAGGAAAAATGGAAGAATAACTAAAGATTTTCATACATTTAAAAGTGTAATAATAATCTTATGACGTGGAATAATTACAGTTTTGTATTAAAACTTCAACCATGTGAGTACAATATGTTGTTTATATATACGGTAGAAAAAGCATATAATAACATGCTTATTAGTTTATTTTTGACAGTTTATATACTGAGTGTAACTAATTTTAATAAACCATAATTATAGCAAATTGGATTAAAATATTAAGGTATAATACACATGCTGCTGTTACTCATGTAATTAATACACATAATGCAGAAAGACTGTAAACTGATTAGCCTAGAACTATCCAAAATTTATAAGCACAAAAAACATATTTAGTAATTTCATACTAAACAACTATCTTAACTTCAAATCTCATACCTTATTTGTTATCATAATATCCACAATACACTTTCCTCTTCCTTTTCTCTTATTGCCACCACAATTTATGCACCCCAAATTGAATCCAAACCCAGTGAACTAGCAATTACTGAAGAAGCTTGGCTATGCCAATGTACATATCTCGATATACATATCTTGTGTTTACAAAAGCTAAAAGCAACATTATATGTGAACGATTACTTTATGTGGTGCCTTCCTGCTGTAGTATACTTTCTGCACCAATATAATATCTCTTTCTCCTTTTTGCTGCATTTTACAACTTTATTTTCTTCTGATTTTGGTGTTTCACATTCTTTTCACTACAATATTCTTACATATTTTAGAAGAAGTTGAACCGAATACAGTTTTGCATATTCTTCATATCCACATTACTTATGTATATGCATTACCAGATTGCATTGTCAACTACGCATGTCCAACATAATGTAAATGATCTACTGTCACTCACTACCTTCATTTCTCATACTTTTACAGCCTGTGTTATGCACCCCACAAGCCCATTTGCGGCAACAGGCAACATTACCAAGTTTTTGAGATTGTACACCCCTAAGCCTGTCTACAGCAGCATTACCTAGTCTGAAGGTTACTATTAGGCGGAAAAGTTTCTAACTTGAACTGCAGATTTTTTTTTTTTTTTTTTTTTTTTTTAACTTTTGGAATGGAATTTTGTACAGCTTTTAATAAATGTGTGACATCTTGCAGATTAATTGTAATGAGTCAGAAAATAATAATTAAACATTTCAGCCCTCTATTAAATAAGTAATGTATAGTAAATATATAAATGAAAGCTAATACCTTCCTTAGGCTAACTACAGTTTAGGCTTATCCAAATCTTTGAAAGAAATTTTTCATACCGTCATCATCAACATGTAAAACAGTTTAAGAAATAGCATATCAGAAAACTTTTTATTACAATTTCAGTCATTAGGAGAGTATTTATACGAAGTTAAACATAAACAGATGTAATAAAGCTATAAATAGAAGTATTTATAAACAGTGGAGCTTCATCAGTTTGAGAAGTGGTTTAAAAAAGTTTTTTTGATAAACAGACATGGTTAAAATTGATAAGCACTCATAGGTCATAATTATTATTGTTCTTAAGTTATGGATTGGTGAAGAAAATTTGTTGGTTCCAAGACATAGGCTAGTTTTAAGCTTGGGACAAATAAAAGTTAAACAAACATGTAAATATACAAAGAAGCAAATAAATGTTCTCAATCTTCAATAGTACTGGTAGATATCACATCAGTATATTTAGAAATCACATGTCACAATCTGTATAAGGGAGTTGTCATTCGCTTTCAAAGAAAAACTCTTCCTATTAGAAAGAATTTACACACTTAAATTGACATTATTTTCTTAACCAGAGAAAAGTGTTTTCAAATAATAAACAAAATTTATAATAGGCATCTGCTTCTTAATCATATAATTCCTTCTTTACAAGCTTACATTATAAATCTGTAATTCATATGTGAAGTTTGGTTTCCTAGCTGAATAATCATAAGGTGCATTTTTAAAAAGGAATTAACAATTTAATTTCATAATACTTTTTTCTTAAGCGCAAGTGCATTCAAAACGCATTAAAATTCTAAAGATATTTAATAGTATTGAGAAGTAATATAAACATATTGCAATGACTTAAAAGGTATATTTAGTCAGGTTATGTTCAACATGAAGGTTCAGAAGCATACTTGACAACAAGCATTACATGTAACTATATGAGTTGTGGTAATTAAATAACGAGACTGGTGTCAGAAATATGATTTATTGCAAATAAAGTTACAGCTAACTTTTATCCCCTTAAACATACTCCCCTCCCCTTTCTGTGCAGCATTGCATATGTGTCTTCCATTCTTCAAAGCAATGCTGTGGGTCATCAGTTGTCACCTTCTCCAACAACTCTGCCATTTTTGCTTTTACCTCTTCAACACACTGAAAATGTTTTCCCTTCAATGCACTTTTCACTTTTGAAAACAGAAAATGTCACAGGGAGCCAGATCTAGTGAATATGGAGGATGTTCGAGCACAGAAATGAGCTTGTCCGCTAAAACCTGATTTACAGATATGGTATTGTGGGCTGGTACATTGTCCTAATGAATAACTGGTCTTTTCTTCCTTACTCTTTCCCTCAGCATGATTAGGACTTCTTTACAGTATTCCCATACAGTCATAATAACATCCCTGATTACTAAAATTAGGCAAGTGAGTCAACCTTGTATATACTTTTCTCTACTCTACTATACTTGTAAGTGGAGAAAAGTATATACAAGGTTGACTCACTTGCCTAATTTTAGTAACAATGGCACTCCACTTTCTGAAATACTTCTTTTTATTCTACATCCCTGATATTGAAAAAAATGATAAACATTGTCTTCAGTTTTGACTTCGCACGTTCTTCATCTTCATCCTCTTCCTAACCTTCTGAAAAGTGTTTGTGCCATTCAGATACTCGTGCACATGACAAAACATTATCATGAAACACTTCCTTTAACACATGAAAACATTGTGTTAGTGACCTTTTTAGTTTCATGAGGAATTTGAGGTTAATGCGCTGATCGACTTTTAAGTTCTCCATGCTCACGATACTGCTACAAAATAGCATCCTCTACAACCAAAGCTCAGAGACAAACTAAAGCAGCTGTAACTAATGGTGGTTGGTCTTGGAAGGTTCAAGGTTCAACTGATTCCACTACCAACCTCCCACCATGCAGCTGTGCGATAGGAGATGTACAGTCTTGTTATTTAATTGCTGCGCCTTGTATGTATCACATCAAATAAAGGAGTTAATGACAGAAGACAAAAATAACTGAAAAGACAAAATTAATATGGATTTTAAGCTACTAGGTAGGTATATCAGCTGAGATGCTGTCAGTTAGCATTAATAATGATTTTTCTCATTGTTGTTATTCATAAATGATTTTACCTGAGCATCTCTATGAAGGTATTCCAGTTATTTTTATTCTACAGTTTGATATTTAAAAATAGTTGAATGAGTACTCTCAGTTTCTCCATATAGAGAGCTGTTATGTTGCCAAGAAGCAGATACCAAGTGAGTCATTACTAATTCTCTGATCAGCGTACATGTTATGGCATATGTCAATGGAGAAAAGGATATGAAAATTAGGAATGAATACAGTAAATCAATAATTCAATAAGTAGTAATACAATAACTCTATGATACATAATCAAAACATATAATTATTAAAACAATATATCCTTGCAAACAGTTGAGGAAACTACAGAAGTTCAGTGATAAAGCAATCAAGAAATACAATAATTTGATACTTAAACTACAAAAATATACCTGTAAAGCAGTGGTAAAATACTATAAAAAATAATAATTCATTATTCACTTCTAACGCCTTAACTCTCCAGCACATGAACAGAAAACAAAAGCTATTAACTGAATACTCCAGATTATTTTTATACTGTTCTTCAAATCTTGTCAATATAGGTCATATATTCTTCTACCGAGTAAAACTGGTTGAGATTCAGGAAATTGTGAATTTATTTTTTAAACATAGATGCTGATTTAATACTCTTTAAATATTCAGGTACTTGATTAAATGTTTATATTCACTATATTTAAATGGTTTCTGAAAACGTTTAGACCTATGAACCCTTATATAAAGTTCATCCATATGTTCATGCATGAACATCCATATTTGCTGCTAAGTTGCCTACATTACAATTAACATAAATTAACACTTCCTTTAGGTAGAGGATGGGAAAAGTGAGTATGTTTAGTTGTCTGAAATACTCATTGCAGCTTTCTCTGGGAGGAATACCCACTAGAATCTTAATGCTCTCTTTTTTAATTCAATTAACACTTAATTTTAACTTAAGAAGGCTTAAAAGAATCTAAATGCTAGTTTTTGCTTACCTCTTAAAGATAGTTTGTTCCTTCTGTTGTGCTTTATTCACAGTTTCTCTTTTTCGTTTAGGTTAGCACTTTGTGATCTCCATAAATATTCTTCTGGTCATTAATTAAAATTATACTATAAGTCGACTGAGACACTTTGTACTTCACATACCACAAATTTTCTTTCAATGCATTTCCCTTCCATTTGAAAACATTATCAAGAAATTGTTAACTCTCAATATCTCAAGTTAAAATTGTTGAGTCAACAATTTCTTGATAATACCTTCAAGAGGAGACAAGACAGTTGAAAGAAAACTTGTGGTATGTGAACTGGAGAGTGTCTCACTCGACTCATAGCATAGTTTTAATTACTACATTACTTCACAGTGCTAATTCGTTTACCTTATTCAAATTGTTCTTCTGGTCATTTGTTTATGCATGGGGTAAACAAGCTAATTTTGTTTTGGAATGCTGTCTTGTTGCTGTTCTTCTCATATTGTATGGCTATATTGAATTAAATATAAATAATATTATAATAATAAGAGTTTCATTACAGATGATTTGTTAATTCATTTTTAATGCTTACATTAAATTAGAATTGTGAAAATTTGTTTATGAAAGAGATATTCATTACACTTATTTGTAGATTTTAAAATCATAATCTGTTTACTATAATTTGTATGCTTTAAGAAATAGACTTTAGAGAGGAAATGTTGTCATACAAGGTAGAGCTATGAACAGTGGAATAAAAGAAAATTAATTAAAAGGGACTATCTACAATTACCACATATAGATGTTTATCACTGCCTTGTTTTAAAGATACATGGCTAATATAAAGCTATTAAAACTTCCAGGATTATTGAATTTAGTGGCAATTGTACCAGTTTCTTTATTTTTAATTGTTACTGTCAAAAGATCCAAGAGAAACTACTAATGTCAAAAAAAAGCAAAGAAAATTTAGCTAAATTTAGAAAATGTAGGACTTCAGGAAGTTTTTCAAATCTGAGTGATATGCAACCTGCAAATGTTTTTTCTGTGAACAACCATATTTTTCTTAATCTAAGTCTCATACTGTAAAATATTAAGACAGAAATAGAGAGAAAAATTAATAATTTCTAAGATCAGACTATATCTTAGGGCTGTCAAGCATTGTTCTGTATAGTTCCCAGTAAGTAACTGTGTTCTCTTGCTGTTAAATTAATTCTACATATTATTTTAATTAAATTAAATATTTTGAAAGTTATTATATAAGTATCATAGATATAGGTGAATGCTAAAAGGTATGTAACTGATATGTTTAGCATAATTATAACTTAAAATTCTTTGGAAATTAATCATCCTTCCACACTAGCTCTGTGTAGGCTAGGATTTGGATAGTTAGAGTCAGACTGACAACTTCAATGCCATAGCCGGTATTTGAATCATGGATCTCTTGGTCTCCGTTTGGTTCCTCTTAACCATCCATTTCAATTAACCTACCAGTGGTAACCATGAAACCTGGGATTTAAGTACTTACGGCATAGTAAGTTGCCACAAACGGTGCATATCTCATTGCATATCAGTACCCCTAGTGGTTTACTGCATAAAATGCAAGTTGTCATGCTGACATGTTGGCCATAATAACTCAATGGTTAAGAGCAGCTGGACGGAGAGCAGGAGATATGTAGGATTACACATTTTAAAAAGCATGTACTACACTACCTCAAATTCTTAGATTTGCATTAAATTTTCTGTATTGAATCATATTAGATTTATAGAAGCATAAATAATATAGTATGGATTTTTTTAATTTATTCTGCTCTGAATTCCTTATTCATACCTTATAATTCTAGTCAAATAGTCTCCAAAAAATCTTATTATACATGAGCATAAACTGTTAACAAATGAAACCCTTATAGTTCAACTAGGTAAGTACTATATTCACCTATAGAGTTTTCAAGTTTTATTCTATACTTAGCTGTTTGCACGTTTTCATTCAGCTTTTGGTTTTCTGAGAATCATTTGTATCTGAGTATTGTATTAAGTTTGTTACAATTAGAATTTGAACTCCAAACATGTGTAATTAAAGCTCACACATTGAAGTTTACAAGTTGAATAATTTGAAAACTGCTCTCTAAGCTGATGTTATAAACTTGTATCTTTAGGAAAAGTTGGAAAATTTAAACTAAATATATTTGGATTAATGCCACTCCATTATAGATAAAGTCAACATGAAACATTCAATGCCATGGCCGGAATTTGAACTTGGATCTCCTGGTTTCCGTCCAGTTGCTCTAATCCGTGGTTGAAATCCCGGCCATGGCATTGAATTTTTCATGTTGACTTTATCTATCAAGGATCTTAGGCTATTTTGAACAAATGGTTAATTTCCATCAATTAACTAAAATAATAAGAGCCACTCCATTATATTATAAAAAAACATTATAATAATCCATTATAATGGATATTCCCACCATCAGTCTATTTGAAAAAACTGCACAATACTTGATTGTCATCTACTTTTTGTTTACATTCAAACACTGATTCCACACATTTAAAATGTTCTGCTGTTCATCATCATTGCTATGTTTTGAAAAATATTTGTTCAATTTCATAAGCTCAGTACTTCAATAAATCTCAGCAAGCGCAGCACCACTTCTGCTGGAATTGGCCTTTCCACCTTCTCTGAAAACTCACTTTGCCTGTTTTCTTATACATTTCATACACCTTGAAATAAAATACAGGCTCTACATAGCTGGCTTTTCCATTTTTTAAATGAACCTCCTCCAATCTAACTCATATGGGACAATGAATGAAATGGGTGAAATGATGCTCAAATGAACCCAGTTGTCCATGGAGCTTAGAGTCACCCAAAATTCATCTTTCAGAATAAGAGAAAACCCTGGAAAAAACCTTACTCAGATAACTCACCCTGACCAAGATTTTAACTCAGGACCTCTTGAACATTAGACAGACACGCTACCACCTATGTTACAGAGGCACGTAGGCTCTTCCATATTATACATGCATATGGAAGAGAGACAGGCCAGCTTTCCCTCGTTTCATTCTCTCTGCATGTGTTTATAAAATCTTACTACTGGCAAAAGACGAGCATTGTGAAACTGTTTCTCCAAATAAAAAAATAAAAAATTATTTATTTGCTCTAAATTACCAAGGCTATCACTTTTTTTTCTTTTTTTAATGTTTGGTTGCTCTGCTGCCTAACCAGACAAGCATAAGGAGGCAGATCTTCGAACTGTGCTACTGCGCAACTATCCCACCATAACATCCATGACGTCAATATATTAGTGGTAGCGGAGCTATGGGCACTTAAACAAGACTGTCATACTTGTTTCTCTTGCCAAGTATGAGCTGTGAAGCATCATTTGTTTTCTCCAGGCAGAATAATAGGCATGTTTATAGTGCACACTGTATGAGTGAGAGTTTGTGCGTGAATTGCAGGAAATATAAAGAAGGCTGAACTGATGTTCATGACCAAAATGTTCAAGGACACAAGTCTGTTGCTAATGATGACCTTGTTTGGCAAGTTGATCAAGCAGTTCGAGAGAGACAGAGGTTTACCATTAATGATTTTCTAGACATTTAAGGTCAGCTCCATTCATGATTAACACAGAACACCTAGGCTAACAGATACTTTGTGCACACTGGGTTCCGGAAAAGCTCTCTCAGGACCACAAAGCACTGCAATTGACACCAGCCTTATCATTTCTCTCACGTTACACTGATGTTAGGGAAGAGTTTTTGAGCTTTACTGTGACAGGGGATGTAACATGGGTTCTTTACAACAATCCAAACAATGAATGTACACACATTCCCTGCAAAACAATGAAGCAAGCGTCCTGTCCAGAAGAGGTTATGGGTGACTTATATTGTGCGACACAGTGTATCAAAAGAATATACCCGAAAACATTAGTGATAATAAATGGTGTGGTGAAAAGAAGAGACATACACTTTAGGTTCATAAACAGTGTAAATGAAAATATACGTTGGATGTGCGAGAATTTGAAGTGTGTCTTTGTGGATGTAGATAAACAAATGACCATGGACTGTATAGGAAGGGATGGACTACACCTGAGCAGAAAGGGAGCAATGAGTCTAGAAAGAATCATGAAAAATTCCATTGAAAAGTGTACAGCTACTTTAAACTGGTTTACGGCCCAGGGAAACAATTAGAAGCAGGGGGTACAAAGAATTTTGACGGGACAATAAAGGCATGTAAATACTTAAATAGAGATAAGGTAAATGATCGTACAAATAATATTACTCAAGAGGCACACATTTTAAATAAAACTTTGATGGTAGGGAAAAAAAAAAAAAAAAAAAAAAAAAAAAGCCGAACACTTCAAACAAATTTTGGCAACAAGAAGACATGAACACCTATCTCCATATGCTGGTGGTGAACTTTTATGAAGAGGGTATTGGAAAGCTCGTCTATAGATATGCTAAATATCTTAATCTTCACTGTGATTATGTGGAAAATCAACTGTAACTGTGTTTGACTCCTGGTAATGAAACCATTTTGTGATTAGCATTTGTCTTTCTATTACTTTCTTGGAAGTGTTGAAAACAGTGTTGTTATGATAAATTAACTTTTAAAGAGAGTCGATTAAAGACACTAGACAACACTTACTTTTAAATTTTTCCGGAACTAGTTTCAGAGGCTTTGCCTCTATCATCGGCCGGCTCTCGACTGATTCTCGTTGGTGTAGCTGACGATACCTTGTCACAGGTCTCCTCTGGTGGCGGCTCAAGGAACTTGCTGAACAAATCCTTCTGGGGGATGTCGAAATTGAATACTTTGTTCCTATTTTTTGAAATGAAGATTTGTTCCCATGTGGATAGTTCTTGTTTTCCTGATGTATGTTTCAGTAGTTTTGGTTCTGGATTTATGTTGTGGTTTTTTTCCCAAAAATGTGTGGCAACTGCTGATTTTTCTAATTGTTTATATTTTATGTTTCTAAAGTGTTCCTTTGCTTTGCCACACATTTTTGGGAAAAAAACCACAACATAAATCCAGAACCAAAACTACTGAAACATACATCAGGAAAACAAGAACTATCCACATGGGAACAAATCTTCATTTCAAAAAATAGGAACAAAGTATTCAATTTCGACATCCCCCAGAAGGATTTGTTCAGCAAGTTCCTTGAGCCGCCACCAGAGGAGACCTGTGACAAGGTATCGTCAGCTACACCAACGAGAATCAGTCGAGAGCCGGCCGATGATAGAGGCAAAGCCTCTGAAACTAGTTCCGGAAAAATTTAAAAGTAAGTGTTGTCTAGTGTCTTTAATCGACTCTCTTTAAAAGTTAATTTGTCTTTCTGTTATGATCTATCAGAGGTTGAAAAAAAAGGCATCCCTCATAGTATAACATTAAATTTTTAATACCAAAAACTTTAATCTCACATTCTCACTATTTTAAAATAGAAAAATATGTTTTTTTTTTTACTATGATGCACATCTTTCTTAAATTTATAAATTATGCAAAAACAAATATAAAACATACAATTTAAAATATGCAAGGAATAAGAAAACTCAAAGTTGTGCAGTAAACAGTTAAATGTGCATGACAATACTAAGAGAAAAAGTAATTTCAGGAGCTTAAAGTTTGAAATGCAGATCATAATCAATATCAAAATAATCACACCAATATCATTCGGTAACATAAACGCAAAGAAATTAAGCTCAAAGCATTCAGGCAGTAAGCAATATACAGTTTTTAAAACGAGCATATGCATACTAACTAAGCAGTAATTATCAGAAATAATTACATAGCCTTGTTAGTTTATATTCACACATCTGTTATACAGATGCGACTGCTAAATAGCTTAAATTAAGATTAAAATCTATATCCATGATATTTTCGTGTTTCAGTTAATTTTTATATCAGATTTTTACATCTAAATTTGAATTGTCAGTTTAGTTTCCACCCTATATAAATAAATTTATCACAGTATTAGGTATTTGTGTCATAGATGGAATCTGCTTTTATGGTATACCTCCGTTTTTGTAATTCAAACACCTTTAACCTTTACTAATCTTATCCAAACTGCAACTTATCATTTGTTATTACATAATGACTGCATTTGCTGACTGCTGTTTAGAGGAACTAAGCATAGGGCCCTGATTATAGACATTAAAAAATTCCATACTGTTAAGTTTTTATTAAAGTGTCATCAAACTATTGTTATCATTCCACTCATCAGTTTTCAGTATTCTAGGGCTAATTGCAACTTTGTTTGCAATGATGTTTCATTCATCAGCTGCAATGATGAAGCTTCTCTATTTGCCTTCAGAAAATTAGAATTATGTAAAGTGCAACATGATAAATGAATATTTCTGCATATATTATTTATTCCTCTTCAGATTACCATCTTGAGCATTAGAATGCAGTAATTTGTTTGCTAAGATTAAGCTTCGGGTGCAACATACGCTAATGTATGATTGTAGAATGCTTTTATCATCATCACTGTCTCTACCATTATTTTAATTATCATATTTATTATCATAATTACAGGATCCTTTATATCTTTCAAATATATTAGGACCTTGATAAGTAAATGTCCACAAATGTCTTGGAGCCCACCAAAACTAGAATGGTGCATAAAGTTTTCTAGTAATGTAACTAAAGTTAAAAGAGTTTGTGTTGGATTGTATGAGAGATATATAAATGCAATATGATGCTTGCAGCTGTTAGCCAGTGAGAGTGTGAGATTAGTTCTGACTGGATATTTGCAACTTCTTGTTCAATAAACATACCACCAAGAATGATGTATAAATGTTTATGATTATTCCTCAGGTCTTAGAAATAAGTTTCCTGTAAGGAAGATCCTTTAAGCTCACGTTTTACAACAAACAGGTCACATTGCTTTCAAACTTTCCAAATAGGACTAGAAAAGCTTTTAGGATCATATGCTGTGTCATCTAAACTATACATACAGGACCCAGTTCTGGACTGTTGCAATCCTTTCCTAACATCAAAAGTGTTGCCAATACTATAATCTGAAACAATAGTAAACACTAAATCAGTGTATTCAGACAAAGCAAACATGTAACACATACAATTTTGGCAATATATGTTTCAAATTCAATATCCTTGTGCCCCCATCAAAATGTTTGTTTTAAGATCCACATTTTTGAGGCCTTTGCTATTAATATAGTCCGCAAGTGTTAACTGTTACTTAAAGCTAAACAATATTAATGTGAAAATAACAATTAAACAAATTGAATATTGGTTATGTTTACACTATCTCACTTCTTTTTGTGAGATATTGTAAACAGAATGGAGATCAATTAATGTGATTAACTTCACTGTTCAAAATATCCAATTTATTAGTGAGCTAACTATTTATCCTTATGTAGATGCTGTTTATTTATTTATTTTATTGCATAGATTTCTGATTTTCAGTGTTGTTATGGTACCTGATATAATTCAGTTTAAATCTGATGAGCAAAAGTACTAAACCAATTAATAACTTTGGTACATTCAGACTTATGAAATATTAAATTTAAAGGGAGTCGATTAATGACACTAAACAACACTTACTTTTAAATTTTTCCAGAACATGTTTCAGAGACTTTGCCTCCATCCTCAACCAGCCACCATGGTATTTTGTCATAGGTCTCCTCTGGTGGCGGTTCAAGGAACTTGCTGAACAAATCTTTCTGGGGGATGTCGAAATTGAATACTTTGTTCCTATTTTTTGAAATGAAGATTTGTTCCCATGTGGATAGTTCTTGTTTTCCTGATGTATGTTTTAGTAGTTTTGGTTGTTTTGGTTCTGAGCGCGCGCGCGCGCGTGTGTGTGTGTGTGTGTGTGTGTGTGTGTGTGTGTGTGTGTGTGTGTGTGTGTGTGTGTGTGTGTGTGTGTGTGTGTGTGTGTGTGTGTGTGTGTGTGCACGTGTGTGTGTGTGTGTGTGTGTGTGTGTGTGTGTGTGTGTGTGTGTGTGTGTGTGTGTGTGTGTATTACTGCACAGAACAACTCCATAGCTAGAATGTGTATATATGAAGACATAGTGTACTAGACTTAAGCCTTGTCTATCCACTTTTTGTGCTGACTGTTCTTAAATAGTCCTGTGTTTATTTTTTCACTATTTTGTCAGTTTGCATATTGCAGTTTAGTATATCGCCTTTCTAGTTCAATGAAGTTTGTTTCTGTTACTTGTTGAATTTGTTTATTTTCTAACTTTAACTGAATATTCGACTGAATGCTATTTTAAGTTGGTCGCCATCCACTCTTTTTGTGTGTATATTTAGAGTAATATTTAAACACGCTAGCTCTCTCTTGATTATTACATCAATTTTTAAGTTGCCTTTTACAGTAATCATAGTATCATTAGAATATATGGCTGATCTCCCAGCTTCTTTTATTTTTTTAAATGGACTGTTGATTATAGAGGGACTTAATTTAGACTCTTGTGAGACATTGTCAGTTAATTTCCTAAATAATTATGTGATTTTACTTAAATTAATGCCTGAGCTATGTATTAGGACACATTGTTTTCTGTTTTGTAGGTAGGATTCTAGCCATTTAGCTGTAATCCCTAAATTCCATAGTTATAAAGTTTTTGATTAGTGTATTAATATTTTTTAGAAAAATCAAGAAAAGTTGCATTTTTAAGGATTTCTTTTCCTTTACAGATAGCATATATTGTTGATGTCGCTTTTTGGAATCCAAACTAATTTTTCCATATTATTTTGTATTTATTGCAAAATTTCTGTAACTGATTTAGAAATAGTCCTTCATTATTTTGGTAAATGTTGGCCATAAATGGTCTGTCATTTTCCAATTTTAACTTTGAGTTCTATTTTTTATATATATATATATATATATTGGTATTACCTTTTATAGAAAATTGGGGAATGTTCCTGACATAAAGGATTCATTAATTATGAGCATCATCATCTCAGATAGTTTATATTTACAGTGTTTTATCACTTCAGTAGTAAATTCATCTAATCCACAAGATCATTTACATTTTATTGTGTTTATTTAATTGATAACTTCTTCTTCTGTTATTTCTCTTAATGCCACTGAATTACATATACTGTTTTCATTTGATTTGTGTTAGTTCTAATTAAAGTTTTTCTACTAATTACTGTAGAGTTCACAACACTTTGTTTCAATTTTTGCCACTTTTTGTTCTAATCACCTTAATGGTAGAGCACATTGTTGCATTTAAATATTTTGTCAGTTTAGTTACAGGCGCATTGTTGAAAGCCTTAGTCCTGTGCTAGTTTCATCATATAAAGTGCATGTGTTCATTCTGGATTACGAGTTCAGAACATGATGAGAAAACAAGAGAAGAGTAAAATCTGAATATAAGTGACAAATTTAAAACTATTGGGTAAGCAGAGAAAGTATTTAAAAAAGGAGAGATATTAGATAAGGATATAGTATACCAGCTAGTATTTTGTCAACAATTCAACATATAAAGACAAACCAGTCAATGAATTAGCGTATCAACCATAAAAAAAAAACATCAAGTTTCCACAGCTCAAAGAAAGTATTCAGCAGTGGTTGCAGAACATAATGGAACAAAATCATTTTTGTATCAGGCTTTTTATTTTTTTTATTTATGGAAACTCCACTATGTTGCTCAGCATCTCATTTTATAATAGGCATGAAAGATTGCTAAATTTTGCTCAGAGGTCTCATATCAGATTAGAGCTTCTTTTACATACCATAAATCTATGACACTGGATGACCGACTATACTTCCCTTCAGGGGAAATAATATGCTAAAGATGTTGACACACATAAAAAAAAAAAATGCATTGTCCTCCACCAGTTTGTACCCATGACCATGGGAAACAGACTAGCATGTTATGCCTAGACCACAGATGGTCACTTTGTGTCAGGTGATGTTACTTAAGGTGAAACATATGTGAAAATATTTTCAAAAAAGTTTAGTGTGGTTGGAGGCACTTAAAATTCATAATGGTATTGTGCAGAAGGTGCTGATGTTTCTGGAATTGGTTGAGACATGTACCAACCACATGTGCTCCCTACTGTACTACATAGAACGATATCAGCCAGACAACATCTTCATTACAGATGAAACTGGGCTTTTAAGTACTTAACATATGAAACTTGATGTCTTTAAAGGTGAAAAGTGTCAGAGACGCAAAAAAAGAGTAATACAAGAATTACAGCAATGGTAGCAGCAAATATTAATTGTTAGTTATTAGTAAATCTGCCAAATTACATTGCTTTTCATGTGTGAAATCTATGCCTGTTTTGCACAAAAGCAGCAAAATGTCCTGAATGATGAAAAATAGTAAATTGTTACTGATTATTGACAAATATCCTGCTGATCTATGTATATGTCCTTGTTAACAATCCAAAAGCAATGAAACATCTACCTTCTTCGCACATCAAAACGAAAGCCAATGGATCAAGGTGTAAACAAGAACTTAATATATAACTACTGGAAATGAGCAATAAAAGAAATAAGCAGAAACACTGAAGTGAATCGACTTGTCAGTAATGTTCTTCTGAATGCCATTCACATTCTGCAAATGCGTTGGGAAGATGTGAAACCTGCAACAACGGCAGACTGCTTCAGGAATCCTGGTTTCACTACTAATGAGTGCAAAGATGAAGAAGTTTAAGCTCCTGAAGAGTAGTTCAACTTCCAGGACCATTTCAGGTGCCAAGAAACATACTTTGGGACCTATATAAACATAGATTCTGACATTGTTGTAGAGCATCCCTCAGATGAAGAATCTTAATGCAGTAACACATCATGAGGATTCTTATGCGGATCAAGGACATGAAGACATTGCAGCCGACATCACATCAGACACTGCAGGCCTTAGAATCTATAAGAAGTTTTATTCAGGGACAATCATCGGTGAGAGATCTGTATTTACATCACTAAATGTGGTTCAGAACTTTGTGAAAGAAGCTTATGTGCACAATATGAAGCAGAAGAAGATGACAGACTACTTAAGTCATCAAAAGGTAGATAAAGGCCCTATTGCATTTTGTATTGTTAAATTTAACTTTCTTAAATAATGCACTAAAGCTGTCAGAGTCACAAATATTCATAACTATACATTGCAAGCCTATGTACAGCATTTTGGAATCAGTTTATCATAAATTTGTGCTGTACCTTGGCATAGAGGGCTACAGAGTTGTTCTTAGTTCCCTGCCATAGAATTCACCCTTAGGGGTGTGGATTTTAAGTCCTAGGTATAGGATGGGTGCCCACTCAGCACTATGAGGAAATTGAGGAGCTGTACTAGATAGCAAACCCTGGTCTAGAAAGCCAACTTTTCAGCTAGTGGTGCCAAGATGCTGACCACATTTTCTCCCCATATCGCTTGGATGATCACCCACCTCTACTTTGTATATGTGGGCGTGAGGCCAGCAGTCAGATTGGCAGGTTGTTATGCCATGGGTTTATTTATTTATCAGTAATTTTATCCTACTTATCTCCATAACTCTAATTTTCAATAAACCAAATTCATTTTGAAATTCCCTAACAATTTCAAATATTGAGGTTTGACTACTTTTCTTAGTGACATGCTTGACTTCTATTCATTCCAGAAAGTTAGGTGCAGACATGTACTAAGGCTATGAAACATCAGTTATGCAGATTTAATACTGTTGCTAAACTTAAACATTCATATGAATCCTTTAAACCATTGTTGCTAATTCCCATTGTACTTATTAAAGCTGTAAAGACATAGGATTTACAGTCTTATAGTTATAACTTTACAGTTTAAGAAACCTGTCCTCATATTTTGAGTCAACTAATCTGTTCTGGTGTTCAAGAAACCACAGTTGAGGGATTTAGGAACTATTTGGGTTTGTTTAAGCTCAAATGGAATGTTTTGTTCATTTTATATGTAAATGTCCAAAGGTGACATTGATGAAGGCTATTTTCATGCTGCTAGGGAAAGAAAGCAGTAAGATTATTTGAAAACTGTTATTGCATTCCAGATTTTTATTTTTTAAATTGTTTATATGATTATAGGGAACTTTTACTTGACGGACATTTATGCAAGTGAAGATTCAAGGCTTTCAGAAGTGAAGCTGGCTGATCCTCAGCCTGTGATGAATCTGCAACGTAAAGAGGGAAAGCGTCCCGCAGTTTTTTTACGTTTCAGGTAGTATTGCTTATATTTAAAAAAAATGTGACTTTCTTTAAAACATTATAGTGTAGCATGTAATACAACCAGAGCAAAATATGTTTCTCCATTTATAAAGCATTCAAATTCACAGAGATCGCGACAATGACAGTGGTGAAGTGAGAGTCTACCCAGGAAAACTGCAAGTATCTGAGGCCTACTGCACTGTCCCTGTCAATGGGGAAACAACCATAGAAGACTTGATTCGTGAAGCACTTATACGATTTGGGCTGGAGAACTTGAAACCAGAAGACTTTCGGCTCAGTGAGATTCTTCTTGATAGAGGAGGTATTCATTATATCCCTTTTCCTTTTATGGTAATTCTAATAGAACGACAAAATGCCTCAGCAATTTGTTGCTCTAATGACATAGCACAGTGATGACCTTAACATTGCAGATAATATTATGTCTTCAGGGATTTTCTAAGGCAGTAGTTAGGTAATAAATAGAAATACTAAATGATAATGTTGCAGAATAAATTATTAGATTATAAATATATTATAAATCCTCATTTTTAAAATTTTTTGGAAACAACAGGTGGATATTTTAAATTCTTGTGAAGCAATAAGCTTATCAAAATTGTAACACTGTACAAGGAGTCCCAGTCTTGGTCTATTGTACCTATACTCCAAGCGGGGCATCCTGGGAGGAAGGCGAGAGGAGACAGAGGGCGGCCGTCCCAAGGAGCCGCAACATTGCAAATGGCAGGGTTCCTATTATTGACCAGTTGAAAACTCCTCAGCAGGACAGCACAGCTGGCATTCCACCCACTGTGTTCCTGAAATGGCCCAACAGGTCGGCTCAGAGAGTGAAGATCATCCTACCAAAGGAGCAAGTGTTTACTAGGAGCATATCATCCTGCCATGCAGTGCGGAGTCTCCTGCCGACACTTCTATCCTGAAAGAGACCACCAGATGAGAGAATTCTGTTAAATGATAATGGAGATGAAATGGATGGGCAGGAAATTCGGGGGATGTAATTAGCCTACTCAGCATCCACCTGGCAACTCGGAAAATTGTCTGAAAAAACATGTCTGAAAAAATGGGACAGGTAATGCTGCCCTTGTTAATTGCTCCTGGACCTCCCAAATGTGGGTGGCAGACAAAAACTGCCTGAGCAATTCTACTTATATATCTTACTTGCTTATAATTTATTTGGTACCTAGAATGATCAATAGCTGTGGACCAATTGGTGAGTCTATCAGAGTTCTAAGAAAATTGTTCTGTGTGGATACAAAGACATCTAGACAGGAAACTGTATATTGGTAGTGATTGTGGGCTGATGAATTTATTGAGGTGATATCAAGGAATTTCACTTCTTGGGAATTTATTTTCAAAGTGTTAATTTTCTCCAGTAATGAAGTTTGGTGGGTCATTTGAGAATTTTAAGAGCTTTATGACTTGGTTAATTTTTTTAAATGGAACCAAAATGTACTGCTACTACAGATTTTCTATTTGCTTCGGTTTTATACTTCTTAAATACTCCTATTTTAGTTTCCATATTCCATTTTGTAATACTATGTAAATTTTCTGCAATCCAAACTTTTATTTTGATGCACATATTAAATTTTTTTATTAAGGATGTTTTGTATTTTGGCTAATTGTCTAATTTATGTGTGCCAGGTTATTATCAACATTAGTTATTGAAAATATCCTTCAATTTACACTCCTGGAAATTGAAATAAGAACACCATGAATTCATTGTCCCAAGAAGGGGAAACTTTATTGACACATTCCTGGGGTCAGATGCATCATATGATCACACTGACAGAACCATAGGCACATAGACACAGGCAACAGAGTACGCACAATGTCGGCACTAGTACCGTGTATATCCACCTTTCGCAGCAATGCAGGCTGCTATACTCCCATGGAGACGATCGTAGAGACGCTGGATGGAGTCCTGTGGAACGGCTTGCCATGACATTTCCAGCTGGCGCCTCAGTTGGACCTGCGTTCCTGCTGGACGTGCAGACCGCATGAGAAGACGTTTCATTCAGTCCCAAACATGCTCAATGAGGGACAGATCCGGAGATCTTGCTGGCCAGAGTAGTTGACTTACACCTTCTAGAGCACGTTGCGTGGCACGGGATACATGCGGACGTGCATTGTCCTGTTGGAACAGCAAGTTCCCTTGCCGGTCTAGGAATGGTAGAACGATGGGTTCGATGACGGTTTGGATGTACCGTGCACTATTCAGTGTCCCCTAGACGAGCACCAGAGTTGTACGGCCAGTGTAGGAGATCGGTCCCCACACCATGATGCCGGGTGTTGTCCCTGTGTGCCTCGGTCGTATTCAGTCCTGATTGTGGCGCTCACCTGCACGGAGTCAAACACGCATACGACCATCATTGGCACCAAGGCAGAAGCGGCTCTCATCGCTGAAGACGACACGTCTCCATTTGTCCCTCCATTCACGCCTGTCGCGACACCACTGGAGGCGGGCTGCACGATGTTGGGGTGTGAGCGGAAGATGGCCTAACGGTGCGCGGGACCGTAGCCCAGCTTCATGGAGACGGTTGCGAATGGTCCTCGCCGATTACCCAGGAGCAACAGTGTCCCAAATTTGCTGGGAAGTGGCGGCGCGGTCCCCTACGGCACTGCGTAGGATCCGACGGTCTTGGCGTGCATCCGTGCGTCGCTGCGGTCCGGTCCCAGGTCGACGGGCACGTGCACCTTCCGCCGACCACTGGCGACAACATCGATGTTCTGTGGAGACCTCACGCCCCACGTGTTGAGCAATTTGGCGGTACGTCCACCCGGCCTCCCGCATGCCCACTATACGCGCTCGCTCAAAGTCCGTCAACTGCACATACGGTTCACGTCCACGCTGTCGCGGCATGCTACCAGTGTTAAAGACTGCGATGGAGCTCCGTATGCCACGGCAAACTGGCTGACACTGACGGCGGCGGTAACCAAACGCTGCGCAGTTAGCGACATTCGACGGCCAACACCGTGGTTCCTGGTGTGTCCGCTGTGCCGTGCGTGTGATCATTGTTTGTACAGCCCTCTCGCAGTGTCCGGAGCAAGTATGGTGGATCTGACACACCGGCGTCAATGTGTTCTTATTTCCATTTCCAGAAGTGTAGAACATGCAAATCGTGGTAAGTTAACTTTTAAAACTTTTTATTTTATTTTCTATCTGGTGACATGCTTAACTACTTTTTGTCCCTTGCACTTTCCTTTTATTTAGTCTATAACAAAAGTCAGACCATGTTATTGGTAGCTGTATTTAATATTAGTTGACATTTTTTCTAGAATTTATCTTCAGTGAGAGAAATTTTGATCAGTTTGTTTTTAGCTCACCAAAAGATATTTTCTCTACTCAAATATCATGTGCATAGAAATTAATTGTTCCTATTGCCAAGAAATGTACCTAGGAGAAACCAGTGAAACCTGGAGAACAGACTAAGGGAGAATTTAGGAAACATAAAATTCAAACAAATGAATAAATCAGCAGTAAGGGCAGTCTTTTATTTTATAGGCATGAAATTAACCCAGCCAGAAATGTTTTAAAATCCTTAAATAACTCATTGAAATTATCTCTGAGTTAAAAGTGCACAATTTAAAGAACAAGAACATATAATAACTTTTGAGGTATCTGCTTAAGACCAACTGAGTATTCATCCTTTTCATTTCTAAAAGACATACCAATTTTTATGCTAGATATCTCAAAAGTACTGAAAACAAAATCTTCCTGGATATCAGAATTTCTTGCCAGTTGATCTATAGCTGAAAATGCAGCCTAACACTCCCACAGTATCTACTAAGTAAATCAGAAATAAGCAATGCATAAACATCCAATAGTTTACTGTTTCATGTGGTATATTCACTTTGGTATATGTAAGTTCCATCATGTTTTACAATTTTAGTTCTATTGGTATCATCTGTACATCTGTTTCAATACTACATTAATATTATAATGTATTCCATTAAATGGAATACTGCTGTGGCAGAGTGGTTAGAACACTCGACTCTCACCAAAGTGTCCTGGGTTCAATCCCAAGCAACCTCAAAGTGAAATTTGAAGACAACATGGTGCTGGGGTTGGTTTCCTCTAGATCCAATAAAATGTATTTCCCGGGCTTGTGAGTGTGGTCCAAAGGATAAAACTTCTCCTGACGTTTCGCTCATAACTCCAACGAGCATCTTCAGAGGAAGATTCTAGCTCGGTACTTGCTGGAATGAATCATATATGAGCGAAACATCAGGAGAAGTTTCATCCTTTGGACCACGCCCACAAGCCCGGGAAATACATTTTATTGGATTAATGCCGGCCGTGAAAGCCTAAGCAAGTTCCTTTGGATCCTCTGGTTTTCTTTGCCATCATTCCATCAATTGCTCCATCATTCATCTTTCTTATCATTCATTTCACCCTCATACTATTATTCACTTCTCTCACTCTCATTCCAGGCATTGGGCTGATGCCTCAAACCTGCTCTCCTCTTATCAAGTCAATGCTTTAGCTCCCTCACCCTGACTTTCTGGGCTAGGGGAACCCAAATAACTCCCAACATCGAGATCAGTGAAATAATGGAGGCAAAAAAAAAAAAAAATGTATTCCTTTGACATACATATTCAAAATTATGGCACTATTAGGTAATATTTATAAAATGAGTAATATTACCGCTATCTGCAACTGTCCAAACTTATTTCAGTAACGGAACGTGTGCTTACCTGGGATGAGAAACCTTGGGAAATAGTTAAGCAGCTTGGCAAGGAATCTATTCGTCAGATGGAACTTATGAGGTTCTACCTCCAGCTGAAACAGGATCCACATGGCCCAAATCTTGCTCTATTTGTTGGAAACCTGCCTCCAAATCTTTCTCAGCGCAATTATGAAAATATGCTCACTGAGTTTCTTGGTAAAGGTAAGTCTGAAATTACTCATTTGAATATACATAATGACACCTGTTATTCTCTGCTTTCTAGGAAAGGGATGTATGTATATAAAATTAATTTAGCAACCCTGAAAGTTTTTAGTTTTGTACATAAATTCACATTGATACAAAATGCATTAAAACTATTGGAGTTCTATTAGTAAATTATTTTATTAGAAAACATTTTCTTCTTCTTTCCATCTTGGTTTAAATAAACAGAAGAGAGAGTTTAAAAGTGATTCATTTTGTTCATTTTAAATCGCTTGCACATGAAGGATGCTAGACTTGTAAAATATGATACCAAGCACAGTTTTAACTACACAGTTATCAAGCTGTAGCTGCATGCCTTGAGAGCACTCATAAGACGAGGGGATAAGGTTAGACGAGTTATGTAGAGAAACATGAAGGAATAGAACTCCAGAGGGCACTATTTCATTTAGACTGATGCAAACAATATGTCTTATTGGTTTCGAGCTCTTCATGAGTGCATTCTAGTAAATATTTGTTTGTCAGAGTAGGCAAACTGTATTTTTATATAGCTTCCTTAATTTGTGAATGCCATTCGTATATCTCGTTACCAGAAAATAAATTATAAGATTATGAGTAAATATGTATTAGTTATAAGTCACTTGTGTCACTAGATACTCTCAGACAGGTATACTTTGCATTGTTTGAGACACACATAAACTATGGAATACATTTATGGAGACATTCTTCCAAGGTTCATAAGATTCTTCTATTGCAGAAAAAGGCACCACGAATACTTTTAAATAAAAATAGCAAAGGGCCATGTAAACCACTATTTATTAAATTGAAGATTATGACCATGTACGGTCATATACAGATCACAGATCATATATGACCATGTACGGTCATATACAGATCACAGATCATATATGACCATGTACGGTCATATACAGATCACTATTTATATACAGATCACTAATTTATATCAGAACAAATACTAACCAATATTCTCTCACGACTGAGCACCATAATTTCAACACAAGAAATAAGCATAAATTAGACTATCCGAGATGCAAATTAACTCTTAGCGCAAACACTTGTTTTTATAATGGTATTAACATGTTCAACAAACTACCTGAGACAGCCAGAGTTGTCACAATTAACAGACTAAAAGTATGTATTCACAACTGGCTAATAAATAGGTCATTTTATTCAATTATTGAATTTATGGATAGTACTGTTGACATTACTCTGTAATTTAAATTTATGTAATCTGTAGCCACATAGGTGATTATTGTTTTATATATTTTAGTATTGTAATTATGACAATGTCATTTCTGGATGTATTCTGGTCTCTGATAAATAAAGATTATGATAATTATTATTATATTTCTGGTGAGGTCAGGCCGCATTTTGTGTGTGTCTGTGTGTGTATGTAAATGTAATTTGTACATCATAGTTAGGGCCTGGAAGTTTAGCCAAAAATTTAAAATTTAGCTGTGCAGAGGTATAGAACGACAACTAGTTAATCATCAACTTGTGCTGTTGGTAAAAAGAGAAAGAGAGAGGAAAATGTGCCTTCAGCATTTAATATTAATGCAGATAGACAAGGTAAGTTTTAAATTTATTGGGAGTCGATTAATGACACTAAACAACACTTACTTTTAAATTTTCCCGGAACTAGTTTCAGAGGCCTTCCCTCTATCCTTAGCTGGACATCGACTGGTTCTCATTGGTGTAGGTAGGTTTAGTCATGATCTGTGCAACATGCTGGTGGGAGCAAACATCCCCTTCTGGAAAGTTGAAAATAGATAATTAATTTTTAGATGAGTTGTATTTATTACACATCTGCTTCACTTTCGTACCTATTTTGAGGACATGTTTCGCAAATCATCGTTTGCATCTACGGCTCTTATGCGACTAAAGCTTGATCCAGCGGTGTGGGCAATTCTGGGGTTGCTGCTGCCATCTGTTGATTTAGTGATGAACTTAAATGTGGGATTCTCTTCTGGCGGGATTTCAAAGTTCATTCGTTGGTTTTTATGTTTTTCTATGTATATCCTCTCCCATATGACGAGTTCACTATGTTTTTGTATGTATTTTAGTAATTCTGTGCTATCTTCAATTTCACAGTAATAATACTGATAAGATAAAACCAGAGGAAAAGTCAGGCATTTACAAGATTAAGTGTAAAGACTGTGAAAAAATTTACATAGGGAGGACAAAAAGAAACCTAGGCACTAGAAAGAAAGAACACTTCAGGCACTTAAGACACAAAAATATTGATAAGTCCGCAATAGCAGCTCATTTCTGGTCTGAAAATCATGAAATTGAAGATAGCACAGAATTACTAAAATACATACAAAAACATAGTGAACTCGTCATATGGGAGAGGATATACATAGAAAAACATAAAAACCAACTAATGAACTTTGAAATCCCGCCAGAAGAGAATCCCACATTTAAGTTCATCACTAAATCAACAGATGGCAGCAGCAACCCCAGAATTACCCACACCACTGGATCAAGCTTTAGTCGCATAAGAGCCGAAGATCCAAACGATGATTTGCGAAACATGTCCTCAATATAGGTACGAAAGTGAAGCAGATGTGTAATAAATACGACTCATCTAAAAATTAATAATTTTTTGCTTCACTGTGGTGTTCCAATACAGTTAAATCTCGATATAGAAAATAGATATTTCAAGCAGTTTTTAAAAACTACGCAGGAAAAATATAGCCATGCGAGTCCAAAATATGCAAGGAATACCTAAAGCTGTACTACGAAGATATACTTCAGGATATTTGAAGCTCTGTATATGGTAACAGAATATCGGTTTCCATAGACGAAATAACAGATTATATGGGAAGGACTGTAGCATATGTAATTGCTGGTATACTGTGTACACTGAGACATATGTACAGACATAATACAGTATTGTCACAATGAATTAGCTTTTCATTTACTGTGCACAGTATAAATATTAATGATTCTTTTGTTTATATTCATATATCTGGAAAAGATACATTTGTGTAATTTATGAATAAATGTACAATATATTCTATGACACTGTGTCCATCGTGTGACTATGCTTGATAGATTTCTGTTGTCCATAACCTTGGCTATATTAGTACTATACATGCATGACTGTATGGCACTCAGCCCCCTCATCTATGATCACGTACGTAAACATGTGTTTACATCCTCTATGTGTAACCCCGTCGCTACTAACCTGCTATATTGGTTTTTTTTTGGCTAAACTCCCGGGCTCTAATCATAGTATACATTGTTCATCAGTTTTCTCCAGAAATGCTGTTTGATTGTGACAATATTTTAAAACTGAAATCACTACTATATTCTAAATGCTTTACATTCTCTTCCAGAAAACAAATTTTCTTCCATTGGACCTATATACTATGAGTATGGTTCAATGGTTATAACATATGAAGATTCTAATAAGGCAGTGAGAGCATTGTACACGCTGAGGGAATCTCGTTATGAGGATAAACACCTGCTGGGTAAGCAACAAGCAAAACTATTTTCAAATTCCTTCAATTATGTTGTTTTTTTTTTTTTTGTTTTTTTTCTTTCTTGCAGGAGTTTTTTCTAACACATTACTGTGCAGATTAACTACTTTATACTTCACTATAACATCATTAGGACTGCTGTAGTAGCACTAATTAAAATTATACAAGTGATGTTATTTTTAATTACCAGATACTAACAGTCAGCAATAGCTTTACTATTTTATTTCTGAAAAAAAAATAGTTATAATTACACTGTAAACACAATTACAGGAAGTTTTTTTTGTGAATTATATCATGCAAAACATCATATATAAAAATAATACATATAGATCTAAGTGCATATAAACATACTACAATTTAACTAAACAAAAATGAATAAATAAATCAGTTATGTTACAAATGCTACTGCAAAAAAATTGGACTTGTGTAACAATTCTGTTTTTTTAGGGCTTTTAATATTTCATAACTAAATGGTTGGAAGTAACGAGATTATTATTACTATTACTATTATTACTACTATTATTACTATTATTTTTATTACTGGTCAAATTCTCTTTCAACTGCTCAATAATATCATGATTTAATTTTCGCATATTGTGATGTTAACGTAAAAAGCTTCCATCTTCACACACTATAAATATAAAGGACAAATGTTCCAACTTTTGTTTGCTCCTGAAATGGAAATTATTTCATTCCTATTGAGATTCCTGGTGCTTGTTTAATTATTTGAACTTAACTATAGTCATGATGTCCTTGCTTCACTTCTTTAAGCTATCAACTACTTTCAGCCATGAAAATTCATATATGTTGTCATGCATTTTATTAGTTTATTTATCCTAGCAAGAGTATTTTTTCTCCAACAGAATGTTTTAGTGGGGTAGATGTGAGGATGCTTTGAACTCTCTTCCTGGTAGCTTTAATGAATGCTTGTTCACAGTTAAAGCCATGAAATTATTTACTTAGGATGAGTCAGCACTAGTGACACTAACTTCACTTATTTTACTCACTGTTAACATGTTTCGGGAACATGTTTTCGCAGCTTCAGAGCACGTCTGACTGCTCTGTGGTGGTGTTTATATTTTATTGTATTTTACGTCCTCCAACGTTGTCATATCGGACGATGAATGGAATGGGTGAAATGATGCTCAAATGAGCCCAGGGTCCATAGAGCTTACAGTTACCTGACATTCATCTTTCAGGATAAGAGAAAACCCTGGTAAAAACCTTATCCACATAACTCACCCTGACCGAGATTCGAACTCGGGACCTCTTGAACGTGAGGCAGACTCGCTACCATCTGCGCTATCGAGGTGGGCATTTATGTTGTGGTGGGTGTCTATAATGGCAACATTATGTGCTTGAAATGTACTTCCAAAGGGAACTTCGTGGTGGCAAATCAAAATTCATTATTTAATTTTTGTGTTTCAAAATGAAGATCTTCTCCCATGTGTTCAATTCTGCTGCATGACTGGTCAGTTTAATTAGTGTAATATTTGATTTGATATCGTGGTTGGTAATTCAGAAATGGTGTGAAATTGCAGATATGTTCATCTGTTTGTAATTTAAGTATCTCATATGTTCCTTTAGTCTGATATCTAGATTTTTTTTTATCTTGCCATATATACTTTTATTACTATCGGAACAATTGATTTTGTAAATTCCAGCTTTTTTGTCTTATGGTATAGGGTCTTTTAATCTATTACAAAGCAATTTTGTGCTAAATTTGTTCGTATGTTGAGGCCAATGTTTTGCTTCATGAAAATCTTCTTAAATTTGTAAAATGTTTTTGAATGATTATAGGAATTTCTCAAATTTCAATTGTATTGTTTCAAGATGTGTGGTATATTTGATATGTTTCGATATTTTTTTGTTGCTTAAATTTTTCAATTGTTACTCTGTGGAACCCATTGTTTTTGGCTGTGTTTACTATATGTTCATATTCCGGATGATATTCTTGTTGGTTCAGGGGAGTATACACCAGTCTGTGTGTCAAGCTGTTTAGTAGTGAATGTTTGTGTGTTAAAGAATTGTAAGTGTTGCTCTTTATTTTATTATCTAAATGTGAAGATTTGCTGTATATATTTTCTTGTTCTCGGATTATGTTGTACTCTCTTTTTCATTTTGTATATAGCTATAAATTTAGATGTTAAGTTCCAGAGAATGATTCAATAGGTTATAATTGGATATACGTGCCCAATATATATTATTTTCAACATCTCAATAAGTAATGCATTGGTTAATATTCAGAATGCTTTATAAAGTGAAGAAGAGGTTTCCAGCATAAGAATTCCTTAAACCAGTAAGTAATAAGCTTATATGTATAAAACAGCAGACTCTTCAAATGCATCAGTGATTTTACTTCTGTTAATTCAGTTTTATAATCATCAAAATTAATGAAACAAGGGGCTTTCTAGGCAGCTTAAAATGCTAGTTAGCAAGCACATGAAGGCCATATTTAATTGTAAAATAAACCCTTAGAGATGCATTATAACTTTCATTATTATTTTCCAATCAGGTGGAAAGCTGTGTTCCTCAGAGTTTTTTCACATCTGGAGATTAAATTAATGAGCCTTGAATATTCCTTAAAATTAAAATTATATTAAGGGCATTATGAACTTATTTTAATAATTAGACATTGCCAACTAATATATTCAGTGGGTGACAGGAAAAAAAGTTTAAGATGTCTTTATCATGAGTGGTTGGCACTGAAAGAAAAAACAGAAAATAAGAAAGGACAAAATAACATTATCACATTTGTAATGCAAACCACGAAAATAAAATATGGAGCAGTAAGAATATCGTAAATTTGTATTATGTTTCAGTGATGCTTTTACCCAATATTGAACCAAGCATGGTGCCACACGGTGTGCAACCACTTCTTGTGTTTGTGAATGTGAAGTCAGGTGGATGCCAGGGCTTGGAACTTATCTCCAGCTTTCGCAAACTGCTCAATCCATACCAGGTGTTTGATCTTGACAATGGTGGTCCCCTTCCAGGGTAAGCATTAGCATGCTTATATTATATGACTTAAGCTCTATTTATGTATCTTTTTGGATGGTCACAATAACATTGTGATTATTAATGTTGCATTATAGATCTAATATGTATACTCATCTTAATATTTTTAAGGAGAAAAGACTGAAGAGAAATTTTTAATGAACTATAATTTGGTACAAGTATTAAAATAAAATATAATTTTTTGTCACAAACTTCACTTATCTTTTAAAGAAATTTCTTGGACTTTCCACAGAGTTTAAGACAGTAATTTTGTGAAAACTTTTCCGCATTGTCAGTCAATATATATTTTCTCCTAAACCATTAAATCTATCGGACCATTTAATTGCTTTAATAATGTAATTTCGGGATTTATTTAATGATTAAATAACCAAAATTGATCTGCCATGGCTGATTTATCAGTCTGTTTATACTTAATATTTCTAAAATACTCCTTCATTCTGGTTTCTAAATTACACTTGGTCCTTCCAATGTAAACCTGTTCGCAATTTAAACAATTAAATTGATAAATGCCAGATTTTTTTATTATCAAAAATGTTATCTTTTTTAGAATAATATAGCAAACTTTTTATATTATATTTATTTTGAGGAGCCAAAATTATACCAAATTCTTTAAAAGAATTTTGAAACTGCTTATTATCCCAAGGATGATAAGTAAATTTTTAACTTATTAATTTGGAACAAATAGTCTCTTTTGTTGTGCTACTTTCGTGTTAAGATTCCTATTATTTGTAATAATGAGATATCCATACATAGTACAGTTTCTTTTAGATTCTCCAAATAGTTATAATATAAATTTAATTTTAAAATGCTTAGGAGATATCTGATCTACTGTTTTGTCTTTGTCAAGGATTCTAGTACATATGGCTAAAATTTCTAGTATTCCTAAAAAAAGTTTTCTACGCCAACTGCTACATATGTAAATGCTAATATTGCTTATTAAGTCATAATATGAAGACAAAGGTTTTGCTACTTTAATGAAACCAAGTTTGCATGTGGTGTCACAAAGCTTCCAAATAACTGCACTCAATTATTTACCGTTACCTTTGTTTATAGAATTCAAATTTAAATTTATAAAATGTTTCCCCACTTTCTGTATCTAGTTGCAAGAAAGTTGTCTGAATATAGTGAATGTTTCAGAAATGATTAATACTGTAAACACCTTTATTTGTAGTAAGGGGTAACTTTTAACAAGATTTGCATTTATTGAAGGAATAATAGATTTTTTGTCAATATTTTATGGCTTTTCAGGTATATATATTTCAACAGAAATGCAGTACTTCAGTGTCTATTTACATAATATTTTAGAAATATATATTTATTTAAAATAAAAAATAAATTGATTAATAACACTAAACAACACTCACTTTTTAAAATTCTTGGTAAGTTTTTCAGAGGCCAGCTTCCTCCATTATCAACCAGACATCAACTGAACTAATTTATAGATGCTAGTCCTTCCGTAGACCACTCTGGCAGTGATTCTAAGAACTTGTAAGATGTGTTCTTGGTAGGATATCAAAATTCAGTCCATACCGTTGTACAAGTCCAAGATCATGCCAGAGCATTACATGGCATTGAACAAGAATAGACCGTATTCACAGCACCTCTTGTCTTTTTGTGCTGTGGTCCTCTTCTATAAGTTGGATTGCATCTTCATCTGGAAAAAGACCCTGAACATCTCATTTGTTGAGGCAATGATGAACACTGACAGGGATGGTGCAAGTATTCATCTGCTGGATTGTGTGCTACTACATCTAGTGATTATATCATAATTATTTGCATCTTATATTTCTTGCACATTTATAACTGCAGTGTTCGTCATGCTATAAAAAATCACCATTGGTTCATCTGACAATTTTTCTAGTTATATTGTACATGCTGCCCAGCTGATTGACAGTATAGACCCCTGGTTTGGTTTTGATTGGTTGCATTATAAAGCATTATCAACTTGAGTTTTTTCTTAACACCAGAGGCTGCATCAGTTTCATTATCATGATGCATTGGAGGCACTGACGTGCCTCTCTTCACACTGGCCCTTAATAATTTTGCTTATCCTTGGTGGGAGTGTGTCTGCAGTCTGCATTTACATATTCGGATCCTCCCCTAATCCAGACATAGATGTTTTACAGTGGTGAGGCTGTTTTCATCAGGTTAGCTCTATTGGTCAGCTGCCAGGTGAGGTTGATGTTATTATGTTTGGTTAGGGAAAGCTGCTATTTCACCTCCCAGTTGACCATGCTTCTGGTAGGCTAAAGTGTGAGGGGTTTTGGCTTTTTGACCTTAAGAAGCACTCAGAATTTGTGTTGACATCTCTGCCTGCATATCTGTACATTATGGGTAGCAATAGCCTCAAATTGCTGTTAAGTACCCTCGCAATAAAGTGTATCAAATTTTGAAAGCTTTGCCAACTTTTATTTTAGCCAATCCCACAGTAACAGGATTGTCAATAACTTCAATATAGATGCGGCATATCTCCTTCATTGTGGCTTCCATTGTTCTCTTGCTTACCTTGGTCTACTGGCCTAGAAGCTCTTCCATTACAGCTTCTATAGTCCCCTTATTTTCCTCTGTCTAAAATTACAGATGCTCTATCATTATCTTGTGTTTCTTCATTTTATGGATGTTTGTCTTTTGTTTGCTTGCTTTTTTTTCCTGGCGCTCTTTCACCATTTGAATGCTCCCTTCCACTTTAAATTTGATTTCTTCAAAGTTATTTGCAATGACATCCTTCAAGTCATTCACCACAACATTCATCTCAAATTTACAGTCAGGTCAAAACCAAGTTTGGACTTAATTTTTTTCATTTTCTTCTTCATTTCCTCCTTTACACTCTTTCTTTATATTTCCATTATTCTGCATTTCATTTCTTTCTCCATCTTCTCATTCTGTAATTTACAGTCTTCATTTTAATCTCCATTTTCTCCATTCCAAACTTCATTTTGGTTTCCAACCGTCTGTGGACCACCAGTGTGACATAGTTTAGTTTGCATGTCACTTTGTTTTAATGTTCTTTTTATGCAGCTGTGTAATAAATCATGCTGAAACAGTCTATTCCTCTTCCTTCTACTTCAATCAGGGGAGCGTTAAATATAGGTCTTCACTTCTCTTAGCTGCTGTACATTAAAAAACTACAATTTTATTGCATGGATGCAACTTGTAAAGTTAGTAAATTGTAAACATCAGCTGCAAAATGCTGCTAAGATATTTGCAATAAATCAGTGTAATAACAGCCATGCAAAATCTTTTATTAAGTGTTGATTAAATTTTTTTATTCTTAGTGAATAAAATGTTTGATAATACACCTGTAATATGAAATTTATATCAGTATGATAGTATTTACTGAGAGGAGTGAATTTTTCCTAAAATTATTTCCAGATTATATGTATTTCGGCACATCAAAGATTATAAAATTCTTGTGTGCGGAGGTGATGGTACCATTGGATGGGTACTTCAGTGCTTGGACAATGTGGGACAAGATAGTGAATGTTCTTCTCCAGCATGTGCTATAGTACCACTGGGAACAGGTAAGCTTTCCATTTAGAAGGGCAACCAGTGATAATTGTTTATTTTAATATATGCAAACCATAGTAGACAAACCTTGAATGGTAGAATCAGAACTGAAAAATCCAATATCACAGCCAAGATTTGAACCAAGAATCTGCTGCTCTACAAGCAGCTAAGTGAATAGGGCAGAAGATCCTTAGTTCAAATAACAGCTATCGCATTGGAATTTTCAGTTCTGATTCCACCTTTCAAAGGTAAGCATTACTTCAGATTGATAAATCATAGAAGCAAAGAGAAGGTAGGGCCATCACTCTGTTGTTCTTAAATCTATTGTTAAGGAATTAGCTAAGGATAAATGTCAGGGAATTTGTCTGTAAAATGCCTACATGCTTGTTGCTATGAATATGTTCTAGCATAAGCATCCTTCATAAATATCTATTTGTTGAGCGTGATTGGAGAAATTTAGTAACAGTGAGGAGAAAATTAAAAACTATTGGAAAAACTATTTGTAGTCAGTTTATTGACACTTTATCACTTACATTTTTATATTATCAAGGGACTAGTTTTGGAAGCGTTTGCCTCCATTTTCAACCTCTCTCCAACTAGCATCTGTTGTTGCCTGCTCTCCTCTCCCTGGCGGTGGAACTATAAACTTCTTAGTCAAATTATCTACTGGTGGGATTTCTAAGTTCATTATGTGGTCCTTATTTGGGACCATACATGGGAGTACATATCTCCAGGACATCCGTGGTTCAAATCCTGGCCATAGCATTGAATTTTTCATATTGCATCTATCTATCAGAATGCCATTGCTTGCCCCATACTTTGGCAGCTTCCTCCTGCCCTCTTTCGAGGCTCAAGTGTGACGACTTGATCTTTCCATATCTAAACATTTGTTTACAGAGCAGAAACTTAAATTTTATCCTAAAAGGTAAATGACATTCATAATTTTCTGCAACTGGAAAAAGTAGACAAAAAGCTGAAAGTTACAGAAAGTCAACCTGCCTCAAGGAAGAAATAGTTCATCAATGTATTTTAAAGGGGATTCCAAATATGCTTTGTACTTATTGTCAAAGTGTTTGTATTCTAGGCAGTGCAAACAGTATAAAACATAAATTAATAGCATTTAAATTGTTTCAATTTGTTGTTGAAATATACAATAATTTAAAGAAAGACAAGTATTTCAGAATGGAGTCTGCAGTGAAATCGTCAGAATTGAAGCTCATGGAATGAAATATCAATGTAATAAAATGTTTGTCTAATTAACTGCAATTCATTGGGAGAAAAATATGCACCTTTAATGTCATTAGAAACAGAATAAGACTGTGATAAGGTCAATAGCTGAAGCACTGTTATTTCATTTCTTTATAAAGTACTAATACTCATTGTTTAGTAGTTACGAGTATCAGACAGGAGGCTAAGGCTCATTTCTCTATCCTGAACTAATATTTTAAACTTTGAACACTAGAATTCTGATATAAAAGATGCATCAGCAAGATGTCATAATGTTTTCCACAGGAGAAAAAAAAAAGCCTTCTTCATCAACATTGGGACAGCCATTAGTATTTTTAAAAATGTCCATAAAACCTTCTTCCACACTTTTTTCTTCTTGTTCAATCTTGTTTTCTGATAAGTCACACACACCAGGCCACAACCTTTTCCATGACTTTATCAAAGTTTCTCTTCCAACCTGGTCCCAAGTAGGTGAGTACAGTGAATTCACCTGCTGGAACAGAATAGGAGTAATGCGCCTACATAGAATAGCAATTTATCATTTATAAGTCTATCAAGTCTTCATTTACAATACTAAAAAACATTTTTTTTTTTTCAAAAATCTGTATGGGTTATCTGGACGTCCAGGTTAATGAGCCCTTACTATAAATAAATGGAGAGTATAAATATAAATTGTAATAGCTGCTGATTCAACAATTCTTTCTTCTAAGGCAATGATTTGGCTCGTGTACTGAGATGGGGCCCAGGATATACTGGAGGTGAAGATCCTTTAAATCTTTTGCGAGATGTAATTGATGCTGAAGAAATCCGCTTGGATCGCTGGACTGTGGTATTTCATCCTGAGGATAAGAGTGATGAAAAGGGCCAAACACCAGTGAACCCTTCAGGTTAGCAAAACATTTTATATACATACATATACTTCCATCTCCATTGCTTTTTTAATCTAATAAATCACATACCTTTACAACTACCTCACTGACTCCAACATAAGAGAAGCTGTAAAAAAGAGAAAGGATATCTCTTTAATAGTAATTCATATGAGGCTCATCATACATCAGACTTCTTATATGGAGTAAAGATGCTTCTTTCCATACACTTATTTCCATTGTATATCTTTAAAATTAGGCATAGCTGAATGATTAATGAACACTGTTACTTTTGATCTACACACACTTGTAGAAATGTAAGAAAGCAAGAAATATTACAAAAATAATGACATATTCAATATTATTTTGAAAGCATTCTTTGTACTGCTACTATTGATGTAGTAACATTGAGTATATCAAACGCAATGAGTATTTCTGCTACAAAAAAGAGCAGTAAGATTAATTCTAGGATTGAAACAATCAGATTCTTGAAGACAAGTTTTCAAAAACCTAAACATCTTAACCCTATACTCTCTATACACCTGTGATCATATTACAGTTATTTAGCACATATATTGTAGGTAGAAAAAACAATCAAATACATAAGCACTTCACTAGGGGAAACAAACTTTCATATTGACTCACAGAGACTGCAAATATATAAAATCAAACCTACTGCTGCACCACTTGAGTTGCATAATAAGCTCCCTACCTACTTAAAAATATTGATAATATAAACAAATTCAGGAAAGAATTAAAGAAATTCTGTCTGGAAGATGCTGCTATTCACTTGACAAATATCTTAAAGGATTTAATTACTGCATAAATAAGTAGTACTTGTTATGTGAATTGCAATATATTATACACTGTAAAAATGATATCTTATTGCATATATGTTCACTCTAAATTTTGCTTTAGTATATATTAATCATTGTGTCACTTCTGTACATATACATAAGTTTGACTTGACGATACTTTGAATCATTTGCATTTGCTTAAGCAGATAATAAATGAAGGAATGAAAGTAAGCACAAACTCTGAGATAGTTTAATAAAATGTGTTATACTTGTGTTTAAAATCTATTTCTACTTTTCCAACAGGTTCGACAAATGAAGATAACACTCAGATATTTGTCATGAATAATTACTTTGGCATAGGAATAGATGCAGATCTTTGTTTGGATTTCCATAATGCACGGGAAGAAAATCCCAACAAATTCAACAGCAGGTGAGACATTAAATATTTTATTTACTGTAAAAAAGAAACAATAAAAGAGAGGAATAAGGTAAAAAACCAAATATATTATTGGCATCTATTGTTTCTTTTAATTTGATCCAAATTCTTTTGTATCACATTTACTAAATATTGTATTAGCAATCCATAAACTTACTGGCTTCCTTAGGTAGAAAAGAAAACAAAAAAACTTAATTATGTCATACAATAGGCTACCAGTACACATATAAGCTTATTAATAATTTCTGTAGGAACCAAAAAAGTAGCAATTATAATACTCATTTTTTTAAAAATGAAAGCAGAGCTGCAGCATAGGATTCATTTTCAAATGCAATGCATTTGATAAGAAAATGATTACTAATGAATAGATAATACTTACTGGTAAGAGAGTAAAAGGAACCATACCTATTAAAAACTAAATTGCGTTTTAACTACAGGATTTAACAAAAACATATGTCAAAACTTTGGGAAAACATTTCTTGCATATAGAGCATAAAAAATTTACATGGACATAGGTCCAGCAATTGTTTATTTCCATGGAAGAGTGCCTTTTCTACAATGCTGCTGCTTACACAGTGAGATATATAATACGTAGATGTCCTGTGGTCATAATCACACAACAGAACAGTGGTTTATTTGTACAGTAGTAAACATTCACTTTTACATCCGTTTAAATTGGGTGGAGGTGATGCATTTTACCATTGCTGCCATTGCTACAGTACAGTAAGTATACCGCTTGTTAGACACTGGTACTCAGTTCATGCTCGATGGAGTTCCCCATAATTTCAGACTTTCTGTCCGCTAATTTCTAAACAGCAGTTTGTTAGATGAATAGGAAGATATGGACCAATTCTGTGGCATCCACGCTCTCCTGACTTAAATCTACTAGATTTTTATTTGAATGGACATTTAAAATCTCTTGTTTATGCAACTCCAGTTCCAGAGGTAGGGACATTTTGTGCTTGTATTGTGGGAGGCTGCCAGAAAATATGAAACTCTCCAGGCCTAACTCAGCGCATTAGTGAGTCCATGTTGCAGTAGCTTGACGGATGCATCAGAGCTAATGGAGGCCATTTTGCACATGTGCAGTCATTTCCTGTTTTCTCACCGTAGGGAGTGAAGTCTCCGGACGTGTTACGTTTGAGCTCCGCGTCGAAGCATAAAAACAGTGGTTAAAACAAGTTTGTTTTAATAGTGTTGTATATTGGAAGAAAGAAGAAGAAACCAGCTGTCTGTGAGTACTTGTTTCATAATGATACAGAAATAGTTTAGAAGTTATAGAGTGATAAAGGTAACAAATTTTTGTGCATTGGCTAACATATGTGTATAGGCGGCTAGCTAGTCACCCGTCAGTCGCTGCTGCTGCATCAGTGACCTCTACAGCACGGGTCAACTAGGGGGTGTGAGTGTGTACAGTCTGTGCGCGCAGTATTGCCCGTCATTTCTTGGTTTGCTTTAACGTATTAAAGCGCTTTTATTAATGGATGGAAGAAGCCAAACCCAAAACTAATATACAAAGGGGATCTTTGAAATCGCCAAGAAGCGATGATAGAGGGAAAAAAGAAATAGGGAAGGTAGGTGAAGGCAAAGATGTGAAGAAGAAGAAGAAGAAGAAGAAGAAGAAGAAGAAGAAGAAGAAAGAAGATAAAAAGAGCAAAGATGATGATGTTTTAGAGAGGAAGAAAGAAGAAAAGGATTTAAAAGAGAAGAAGAAAGAGGAAACAAATGCAGTAAATATGGGTTCAACAAATAAAACGGAAAATATTGTTGGAGAAAGTCCGGAGCAGGTGATGTTGAATTTTGAAGATTTAAGTAACGAAGCAAATTCTATTTTAACAAATGATCAAAGGATGGGGACAAGATCAAAGGAGAGATTGTTATTTTTAATAGAAGGCATGAGGAAGGAATTTTTTAGGGTTAATCTAGAAAAAGAAAGAGCTTTTGCAGAAGTCAAAGTATGGAAAGAGGTTAAAGCAACAATGATGGAGACACCGAAAACTTTTGCTCAGGTTACTGCCACTCCGGCGCAAACTGGCAAGCAACAACAAGTAAGGAAAGCGTTACATAATAAAAAACATGTTGTTTTCATCTCAGCCAAAAATGACATGAATATTAAAGATCTACAAGAAACAGTTACTAAGAATTTGAATCCTGTTAAGAATAAAATAAGAATTTGTAGTTTGAGACCAGCGGGCAAAAATGTACTAATTGAAACAGAAACAAAAGAAGATATTGAGAAAGTTATAAACTGTAAAGAGTTATTGGAAAAAGAATTGAAGATTGAAGAGCCGAAGAAAAGAAATCCACAAGTTATCTTGTATAATGTTTTGAAAGGTGTATCAGATGAGGAGTTACAAGAAAACATTTATGAACAAAACTTCATAGACGAGATGACGAAAGAAGAGTTCAGTGAACAGTTTGTTTTAAGATTTAAGACTGGTCCGAGAAATAGAGCTACAGTTCATCATGTGGCCGAAGTTTCTCCAATATTGTGGAAAAATCTCATTCAATCAGGAAGAATATATGCAGGTTTTCAAGCGGTAGCAGTAAAGAATTTCATCTCTGTACCGAAATGTTTGAATTGCTATAATTATGGTCATGTCAAGAAATCCTGTAGGGAAAATAATAAAGTGTGTGGAAAATGTGGAGAAATTGGACATCTGAGGAATGAATGTGAGAAAAGAGAAGAATGTTGTATTCCTTGCAAGAGGAGAGGCAAGATTTGCGGAGGCAAGGGGAATTGTTCAACTTATAATATGATGTTAGAAAGATTTGTTTCCCGAATTGATTATGGTCAACAGTGAAGAAAATATTAACTTACCAATAAAGAAGAATAAGAAGAGGAATACAAGAAGGAATGTTGAAATAAATTATGATGAAATAATATATGAAAAAGTAGGCGAAGAAGAGGAAAGAAAGGAGAATGTTCAAGTTGTAGACGAAGTTGAAGAAGTTGAGTTTGTGTTTGAGAAGGATAGAGAACAGGGAGAATGGTCGTTAATAAATCAAAAGTATACGAAAGAAAAGACCGAAGAGTTTAATATTAAGGAAATTTACAATGATTTTGAAAAAACGTTGAAGTTAAGTAGATTAGAAGAACCCAAGACACTAATTGCGGCATTAAGATATATTACAAGAAGAGCTCATGGAAATGGCGATAAAATTATGATTCCAGTTCCAAATGCAGTTGAAAGGATGGATTCAAGAACAAAAAAATCTACCAACAGATCTAGAAGAATTAATGTTGTTGTCAAATATTGTTTCTGAGAGAAGGGGAGAGGTATTAGATCTAGAAGAATTATATAATGATCTTGTTCTATGTTATGGTCGAGTTGTAATTGATTCAGCAGCAAGCTGGCCACATTGTTATGCACAAATTAGACATTCAGGATTAAATAGATCGGAGATTGTTAAAAAAGATGTCGTAAAGGATAATGTAGTAAAAACTGCCAATTTTAATCCTAGCTTTAAGCCAGAAACAACGTTTTATAAGACCAATGCACAAAAAATTCCAAATAAATCTAATAAATCGGAAAATATTATAGCAACAGGTTTATCAGCTGTAAACACAAATAAATCTATAACTTCTAAACAAAATAAATATAAAATAGCCCAAGTAAATAAATTTAAGGACAATATAAGAAGTTTCAATCATAATATGGCAAAGGAAGTAAATGAAAATAGAGAGAATTTCGCAAAAGTAAGAAGAGATGTATTTGGTGGATTAAATTTAGGAAGTAACTCATGGAGGAAAGCTTAAGAATTGCACAGATAAATGGGCAAAGAAGTAAATTGGTTATGGCGGAAATAAGAAAAATTGCAGAAGAATTAAAATTAGATATTATTTGTATTCAAGAACCGTATGTGGTAAATTCCAAAATTCCATACATGCCGTTAAGATCCCGACAAATCTTATCTCAGGAAAAGGCAATGGCAGCAATAGTAATTTTCAAGCAAGATTTGCAAATAGTAAACATAGCGCAATTTCTGGATACGCATGTTAATTGCATTGAAGTTATAACAAAGTATGGAAGTTTTATATTGGCAAATTATTATTTTCAATATAGTTTGGATATTGAACCCTTTCTATATAAATTACAAAATATTCATAATAAATTCAGAAATAAAGAAATCATGCATGTATGTGATTGTAATGCAAAATCAACTTGGTGGTTCAGTAAAAGACCAGATGAAAGAGGGGAGAAACTGGAAGAACATATCTCGGAATTAAATTTATATGTAATAAATAAAGATGGTAATCCACCAACTTTTCAAAATAGAGCAGGTGCTGAAGAAAATATAGATATTACTTTAGCGTCAGCAACAGCGGAGAAGAAGATTAGAAATTGGTGGGTCACACAGGGTCAGACCACAAGTGATCATAATTTGATTTATTTTGATTATATATTGAATGGGGAAGTAATTCAAGAAGAACATGAAATAGAATTACGTTATAATTATAAAAGAGCAAATTGGGATAAGATGAAGCAAGTTTTTAAGGATTTAAATTTACAGTATACGGGAATATCAGTGGATTTGGATGCAATAAATTTAACACAAGCAATAAAAGTAGCAGTATCAAAATCCGTTCCAAAGATAACAATTTCTAATAATAAGGATAAAATAAAATGGACAGATAGATTGCAGAAGCTGAGATCGTTAGCAAGGAAATTAAGAAGAATATATCAAAAATCAAACATACATACGGAAAGAGAAGAGAACTTAAAGAATTATAGGGAGGCCAAACAAAAGTATAAACAATTATTAGAAGACACCAGAAAACAACATTGGGAACAGTTCGTTGAAAATAATTTAAAACAAGATGTCTGGGGACAACCGTATAAAATTATTATGGATAAAATTAAGAAGCCAGAAATCTTAACCACATTAGATAAGGGTAATGGAGAGATGACAGAAAGTGGGAAAGAATCGGTGGAATTGTTATTACATACGTTATTGCCAGATGATAAAGAGGAAGAAGATGATGATATTCATGTTGAAAAAAGAAACCAGATGATGTTGCAGTATACAGGAAATCCTGTTTATCCCTTTGATATTACAGAAATAAAATTAATTCTGCAGAAGTTAAAAAAGAAGAAGGCACCTGGTCCAGATGGTATTATAAATGAAGTCTTGTATAATCTACGAGAAGAAATTGTCTTGTTTTTGTGTTTCTTGTTTAATGATTGTTTGGCAAGAGGGAGATTTCCAAACTTGTGGAAGGAGGCAAAGGTTGAAATTTTGTGCAAAGGAGCAGATAAGGACAGAACGCAACCAAAATCTTTCAGACCAGTATGTTTATTAAATGCTATTGGCAAGATCTTTGAACAGTTAATATATAAAAGAATAATGGAAAATAGGTTGATGCTGGGTATGAATAATAAACAATTTGGTTTCAGAAAGGGATATTCAACTGAGGATGCAATATTAAAAATTCAAGAAACAGTGTCAAAAAGCCAAAAGAATTATGTAATTGGATTATTTGTGGACATGTCGGGCGCTTTTGATAATTTATGGTGGCCGTATTTTTTCGGCATTTTAAAAGACAAGAAATATTCAAGTACTATTTATAATTTATTAAAGGATTATTGTTCCAATAGAGAAGTATTCATTGGTGGATCAAATTTTGAAACTAGGAAGAAGATAACCAAGGGTTGCCCTCAGGGTTCTATCTTGGGGCCCCTTTTTTGGGATATTTTATCAGAAGATTTATTAGAACTACTGGAAAGAGATCATAAGGTTTTGGATGTAATAGCGTATGCTGATGACATAGTCATAATGATGGATGGACAGAGCAGACTAGAGCTAGAAAATAAAGCAAGAGAAGTTACAAATACATTATCAAATTGGTGTTTCAGAACAAAACTAAAAATTGCACCAAACAAGTCAAATTATGTGCTTTTTAAGGGAAATTTAAAGCGGGATCCTACAGTGAAGATAAATAATCAGAACATTAAACGGGAAAAAGAGATGAGATATTTGGGTATCATGATAGATGAAAAATTTCATTTCAGAAAACACACGGAGTATATTAGGCAGAAAACAGAGAAAATAATGCTAAAGCTAGCAAGAATAACCAATTTAAATTTTGTACTTCCATTGCGTAACATACAGATATATCATAACACCATTTTTGCTTCAATTATGACGTATGCGGCAGCAGTTTGGGCAGAAAGGATGGATGATGTGCAAATAAGAAGATTGTTGAGAAGAACGCAAAGAAAAGTATTATTACGTCTGACAGGAGCTGTAAAAACAACACCAACTATGGCATTGCTAGTAACAACGGCCATTTGGCCGATTGATTTATTAATAAGATTGAAGGGCGCAAAATTTTGGGCGAAAAAAGGAAACTTAGAAAAAGTTTATAATATAACTGGAGTCAGAACAAACAAATCTTGGGTGATTAAAAATAGTTTAAAAGATAAATGGCAAAAAGAATGGACAGAAAGTCTAGAAGGTAGAAGAGTGTTCGAAATTTTTCAGAACGTCAAAGAGAGACTAAAATTGAATTTTATTCAACCAACAAAGGGATTTATACATTATATAACAGGACACGGACCTTATAAGACCTATTGGAAGAAAATCAATAAAACTGAAAATGATATATGTGAATTATGTAACAAACAAGATAATCCTGAACATGTAGTATTTGAATGTGGAAGATATGCAATTCACCAACAAGAAGAGAGGCATGCGCTAGCAGGATATATCGTATATGACATAATTCGAGATCAACAATTGGTAAATAAATTACAAGTTTTGACTAACTTTGTAAGTAAGAAAGCATGGGAGGTAAAAATATTCAAAGGAGAAAGAGTTGATAATGGGCGAAGAATAGTACAAGATCCAAGAAGGAGTTCTAGAATACAAAATAGGATAAGACGGGAAGAATTATTGAATAATCTAACAATGGAGTTGACTGCATGGGCGGCGGAGGGAGAGAGTGATGGCAGAGGCCATGGTGGACTACAGAATTAGTAGATTTAGATATAGATTTAGGAAATAAGGATTTTGTAATTTTTATAGTTGTTTTCTTTTGTTTTTTGCTTTTTTGTGTTTATTTCTGTTATTTTATTTCATTTTATTTTTGTAGAGTAGCTTTCTGAGAGATTTGTATAATTATAACATTTGTAAGGATTTTATGGAAAAATAAAGAGAAAATTTGGATATATGCCCCGGTATAGTTGTCTAGGTGCCGGGGTAGAATATTCAGATTTTATTTATTTATTTATTTATTTATTTATTTATTTATTTATTTATTTATTTATTTATTTATTTATTTATTTATTTATTTATTTTTTCTCACCATTCTGTCATTGGGTGTTTTAAGGGTTCAGCTGTAGGAAAAGTGCTCTAAAACGGAAATAAACAATTTCCGGGCCTTTGTTCACATAACATATTTTTATCCTGTATCCACAAGAAATGTTGTCTTGAATTTTTGACATACTTTTCTGTTACATGCTGTATATGCATTCTTAGTAAAGGTATAACAATTTTCGGGTTCATAACTACTCAGATTTTTGCACATCCTCTTTGCAAGATTACGCTTTAGAACAGCCTGTTTTCCTGTTATAAGAAGAAAATCCCTATTAATTATCACAAATCAATCTTCCACAAATACATTTTACTGCAATTAATGTTTTAACAACTAGTTGTGATGAAGTCTGTCATTTGCAGGAAAAACTTACACCAGCTAGTGCACCAACAATAGCTTAACAAGTGTTTATTCTTTTGTTATTGAAGTTTGTATCTTATCAATGTTTTAAGTAGTTATTTTTGATACAAGGGTTAAAAGGAAGATTTCATTTTGTGAGTATGTGTAATTCTGAAATGAAGCCACACACTGAGTTGAGGAAACTTAGGAACAAAATAAAATCCTTATAACCCTGCATCATACCCTATTTTTAGACAGTTGTCAATATTTATAGATATATTATAGATTATATACAAATATATGGTATTGATTTACCTTTCTCACGATAATGATATTCATTGGATTGTGAAGTTCATTTGCCTTGCATAGCATAAGTGTTGACAACCTGAGTTTTAGAAAAGGGAGGCATTGGAAATAATAAAATGATGAAAATAAGAATTTGTTCTTGGTTAGAACTTTGGATATTTGTTGGCTGGTAACCTATTCAATTCAATTCATTTCAATTCAATTTATTCATCCTTTAAATCTCCATACAAGATTGTGGACACGTCAAAACAAAAATATTTACAACATTTAAGTACAAAATTTAAATACAGAAATTACAAAAACATGTATAAGAGTAAATGCCAAAATATAATAATATAACTTAACTTTCCAAATACTCTTGAATAGAATAAAAACATGCTTCACTTAAAAATTTATGTAGTTTCAATTTAAACATCTTTTGGTTGTCAATCTGTTTTAAATAAAGAGGTAACTTATTGTACAGTTGGATACCACTGTAATTGAAGGAATGTTTGTATAACGTGGTATTATGACTAACTGCTAGTAGGTTTGAACTGTTTCTTGTATCATGCTGGTGTGTCACCGCATATGTTTTAAAGCAATTTAAACTAGCTTTTACATTTAAAAGAACTTTGTATATGTATAAACATGGCAGGGTTATAATTTTCAGTTCCTTAAAATACATTCTACAGCTCACATGTGCAGGTTGGTTCTTATGGCTCATTTTTGCATTCTAAAAACCTTTTCCGACATATTTGAAATACCCCAAAAGATGATACCATAATTCATAAGGGAATGAAAATACGCAAAATATGCCATTTGGACTGTCTTTACGTCTGCTATCATTTTTAGTGTTTTTAAAGCATAGCACTGCTTACTTAACTTTTTAATCAAATCTTCTATATGTACAGTCCAATCCAAGTTTTGATTTAACCACAAAACTAAAATTTTTGTATCTTTAACATATGAAATGTTGATGCCATCCAAATTAAGGTCAGGAAAGGTAATACTTCTATTTACTTTATGCTGAAAACCTATTGCTACTATTTTATTTTTGCCTAAAATTAGTCTGTTTTGATCAAGCCATGGCATAATAGTTTCATTAATTTCATTTACATTTTGAAGTTAATGACTTTTATCATTACCAGTGATGAGTATGTTTGTGTCATCTGCAAAAATAGTAAGTTTAATATTTTCCTTATCTACATTATGGGTTATATCATTAATATAAACTAGAAATAGCAGGGAGCCCAAGATAGCTCCCTGAGGGACCCCATATTTTATAATTTTCATTTCAGAATGTTCATCATAAAGTGTATTAGTCTTTGCATCTAAAAATTGTGACATATGTTTAAAAAATGCTATAGGTTTGTAGTATTTACTGACGTTGTGGTTCTTATTTACATTAAGATACAGTTTTTATCATTCAGTTTTTATCACTGTTAACATTAATAAAGTAATAATAAACAAAATATTAACTACAAATAATCAAATTCATTCACAAGCTCTATGTTCATATAATGGAATGTAGACCTACTTAATGCTTATAAAAACAATAAAAACACCAAAGCACTTTCTGAATTTTAAATTGCAAAATCCCAGTGAGAATAAAAACATTTTCAAACTTTTTTATGAATTTTTCATGTATAGGTAAGGCTTAATTTTATATAGATGTGCATTATAGAACAATTTTTGAGTGTCAGCATTTCAGAATTATTGGAAAAATTATTGCAATTAATCAGCAATTATTTATATTGCGATTGTATAGCAGACAAACAGAATGGTAAAGGTACAAAACCAAACATTGCAACCACTAACATGGTGAAAACTGTGTCTTACCATGTATACTGTTTATCTTTCTTGTTGAAAAAACGCATGTATGCCTGGAATCTTGCTTTGTATCTTTGTCTTCTCCTTTCCCTAGTTGTTAAAACAAAAGTATTATGTAGTATTCATTTTCTGTTCTAAGAAAGGAGGAGCGTCTATTTAAGAGTGATCAAAAGAAGCTTTCTAAACATTTTCACTCTCCTTTCATTTCATAGACTCCATAACAAAGGTGTCTACGTAAAGATGGGTTTACGCAAGATGGTCAGACGTAAAATGTGCAAGGATCTGCACAAAGAGATACGTCTTGAAGTGGATGGAAAGCTCGTTGAATTACCACAAGTAGAAGGCATAATTATTTTGAACATTCTCAGGTATGTCTCTAAAGGTCAGATTAACATTTCAGAGGGTAAAACTGCAAATGTCTGTATAATATCCATATACGTGAATCTTCAAAAAGAATTAGAAATGTTCTGTAAGTAATGAGACACAAGCTATCACATTATTCTTCATTTAAAGTCAACCATTATATATGATGTTAAGGATATGAGTGCCCAAATTTCACGAGTTGGGAGATCGGAATATGACAAATGATAAAGTCTCATAACAATTTCATCTATCTTGAAAGATAAAGCAAATAATTGAACATTACTGAATACATTATCTGTATAGTCTGGCAACAGAGTAGAATTTCAGAAGTGAATGTGTTTGTTTTTGGTTTGCACCCAGGCATGCATTCACATCTGCAACAGGTGAAAATCTAAACTAGGCCAGTTCTTGAAAGCCGGTTCGCCATGTGCCTATGTGTTTATCAGATACTGCCAGTAATGAGAGGTGGGGTGTTTTTCTTTTAAGCTGTTCAGTTATATTCATGAGACCTAAACTAAAAGCTGAATAAAAGCTATGTATAAGATATAGCCTGATGATCAAAGATAGCAAATTCAACTGTTAATTATGGAAATACCTCATTCAGGTGTATCATGTAAAATTAAATCAAATCTTTTTGCTAAACAAGGTATTTTTTAATGGTCAATAACTGCAACATTGTCCTGTGCTGTGGTGTAGTGGGCTAAGGCAGCATGCCTTGATCCCTGGATATGGAAAGCAGCCCGGGTTCGATCCCACCCCTGGGGTGAGTAGCTCATGCTAGGTAAGCGGCCCTGGTCATGAAAACCAATGTTCCGGCTGGAGATGCCCAGATGCTGACCATATCTCCTCCCCACCTCTGCCTTACATAAGTGGGTGTGAGGCCAGCAGTCGGGTTGGTAGGCCGGCAGTCGGGTTGGTAGGCCTTGGCTCTCTTAGGGTTGTTGTGCCAGGGTTTACTTTAACTGCAACATGAACATATCTATTCAGTAGATTCTCATAATGTGCTCTGTTAGATTGTGTGCTATGACTCTTGGATTAGGAATTCTTCTACTGAGAAACTTATCTCAAGTGTTGCGCTTGATGTGTACTGCAGTCAGCTTTGCCAAAAGCAAGAAGCATACTCTTGATTTGTGAAGACTGCCACAGTTCTCAATGTATTTAACACATCTGAAGCACTGACACAACCTGCTGTTGTGCAAAGTGTTGCGGCAGGTAGTTTTACTATTAACATTCCTGACCTTCTATTCTACACATACACCAATGTTGTGGGGTTGCCAAGCATATGCCTACAACTTTATTGCAATAGATACACTGGAATCCAGTCCTTTAATATCATTTTGTGGTTAAACAAATCAGTTTAGCAACATATGGTAAAGACACAAATAACTCATGTTCTGCAACTCTACCTTACTTAGCAAGTCTGCCTCATGTTCAAGAGGTCCCGAGTTCGAATCTCGGTTAGACTGAGTTACCTGGATAAGGTTTTTTCGGGGTTTTCCCTTATCCTGATAGACGAATGTCGGGTAACTCTAAGTTCCATGGACCCCGAATTCATTTGAGCATCATTTCACCCATTTCATTCATCGTCCGATATGACTTAACATTGGAGGACGTACATTACACAACAAAACATCTACCTCACTGTTCTAATTGCGAAAGTAAATGATAAAGGTATGGTGATATATTTGGGATCACAACTTTTATAAGCTTTATTTTTTTATTTATGCAACTATGCACTATAGAAGAAAATGGTAGGGAGCTTATATTTCTGCTTAACATCAGGAAGTTGTTGTTGAAATTTGCGCACCCATACCCTTAACACCTTGTATAGTATCACTATTGCAGTGGTGTTTTAAATGGAACTGTATTTAGGAAAGTGGATTATCCATGTTTATAAAAGCTAATTCATTATTTCTTAGCTGCATGTTTCCATGTAGTTCCTGTAAATAGTACTTCTGCATATCACATATTTACTCACAGACAGAAAAATTTGTACGTTAATGAACAGTTAAAATGCTTATCCAGGTTAGCATATTTTCTTTTTCTACTGTAGCTCTGTAAGTTAGGTACAGCTTGAGTTCGTCAGCTATGAAATATTAGTCTCAGTTATGCTTTAAACTGGAGAAAAATTGTCCAGTATGTACCTGAGTAATCATTGTACATTGCTATATCTGTAAGTTCTGAAGTAGAATTTTGTAAGCTCTGAAATCTAAAAAAATTAGTTCAGGTTTATTGTTCACCCAAAGAAGTTGTTTATTTTAAATTCATCTGAAATCATCATAGCTTTTACAGTGCTTCTCTTGTATGAATGGACTGCTGGGTCAGTTGTATAGGTATATCTGTAGGTACAAGTTTATTTTTGCCTGAATGTAGATATATGCATCAAGGGACAGCATTTTTATTGTTCCACAACTGAGCAAAAATGTTTAACTTAGAATAATTCTGTACGAGATACTGGTTCGTCTGAACTTTATAAGTAATTATAACTCAGTATTATGATTAAGAAAAGAAACATAAGTCTCTTTTATAATATACAATCATTATATGCATAATTATGATTTCATAATAGTAATCAAGCATATATTTACATTTTAGTTAATTGATGGAAATTAATCATCTCTTCACACTAGTCGTATATAGGTTAAGGCTTTTGATGGGTAGTCAACATGAAAAATTCAATGTCGTGGCCGAGATTTGAACCACAGATCTCCTCTAACCCATTGAGCTACCATGGCCAACTTGCCGTCATGACATTAAATTCTCCATTTGACTCGTATATTTCCTCGGTAGAGCACTAGGGGCTCTTGCATTCCAGATACACCATTTGTGGCAACTTACTATCGTAAGTACTTGAGTCCCAGGCTTCATTATTTAACATCATGTGATCCGTTGTTCAAATCCTGGCCATGGCATTGAATTTTTCATGTTGACTCTATCAACCAAAAACCTTAGCCTATATTTGACTAGTGTGAAGAAATGATTAATTTCCATCAATTAACTAAAATAATAAGAGTTAAATGATGAAGTCTGGGACTCAAGTACTTACAATAATAAGTCACCACAAATGGTGTATCTCGAATGCGAGAGCTCCTAGTGGTTTAACGGGAAAATATATATGAGTCAATTGGAGAATTTAATGTCAGTCTGGCCTGTTGACCATAGTAGCTCAATGGGTAAGGGCCACTGGACGGAAACCAGGAGATCTGTGGTTCAAATCCCGGCCATGGCATTGAATTTTTCAGGTTGGCTCTATCTATCCAAAACATTAGCCTATATACAGCTAGAGTGAAGAAATTATTAATTTTCATCTATCCTACCATTGATTGAAGTTAAAAGTGCGAGTGAGGGAATATTTGATCAAATGATCCTGCAATTTATCCCTGAAAGCTTTTTTGACAACCTAATTTACAAGCCCAAAATCTTTAGGTGTACTAATGTGGAACTTCTTTTCTTAAGACACAATTGTCCGTTTTAATTAGGTGCTACTTATTTCAGCACAAGAGAGATCAGTTTAATCTGTGATTTCTTGTTTTCATTTTCTTTCCCATCACCTTTCATGTACTTCCTAAGCCAAAGTGATTGCAGCTTTCTTAAATATACATGTTCTTTTCATCGCTGTAATTCTAGTACTTTACCTGTATGTCATATCTAACTAGCTATTTGAGGATAATGTTTCAGGCATTCTTAGGATAAAATGAAAAACTTATAAATCCCTTGAGGGGAAAGGCCTCCTGCTACGCGGAGTAGCAACTGGGAAGCTCATTAGGGTTGCAGCTCCTAAGAGCCTATGCAGTTGCTGCGCTCCAGTAACAGCATACTTTTGTGTCCTTAGCACAATCATTGTTTCCTTTGCACACTTAACACATTTACCATTGTTGTACATATTTAGCTATGATACACACACACACACACACACACACACACATATACACATACACCATTACATTATAGCACCTGGGTAGCTACTTGTTCCAGTTTCCTCCATGTAGCTTTGTTCTTAGCTTTTGTTGACCACTGCGTCCCTGTTATCCTTTTGAAACTATCTGTCCATCCCATCTTTGGTCTCCCTGCCATTCATCGTCCTATTCTGGGTTCCCACATTGTCATTCATTGCATCCATTGGAGGTGGTGCACTCTGGCAATGTTGCACCTATGAAGCCACATTGATCGTGCCTGTCTTCCTTAATCTTAGTTTTAATCTCTTAGTTAGCAGTATATGTGGAATTTAGTAGTACTATGTTCTTGTGTCTATCATTTAAAACATCATCATATAGATATGTTCAGTTTAAAATATTAAAAAGTTAATACAAATATGGCAGAAATTTTATTCAATTTAATTACAGTAAAGTATTAAGGAACAATGAAATAATGTAAGCATTCTTAAAAATTATATATACTAAATGTGTCCTTTATCTGTTTAAGTTGGGGATCTGGGGCTAACCCATGGGGTCCAGAAAAAGAGGATCAGTTCTCAAAGCCAAATCACTGGGATGGCATGCTAGAAGTTGTTGGTGTTACTGGAGTCGTGCATCTTGGACAAATTCAATCTGGGCTTCGCTCAGCTATGAGGATTGCACAGGTAACAAAGATTTTAATTATATATCCCAAGATGACATTAAATAATATGTGGCTTCAAAAATATTAGCATCTAACTTTAAATAAAGAAGTCATCTCTTGTTAATATCTAATATTATTTTTAAGACTTTACTGTATTATCAGCTTTGAATGATTGAGGGTTGTATCTTATTTAGGTTTAGAAATACTGTGAAATAGCTGTTCAAACTTTTAGTAATATTCAAATAGGTAAATATCTATATGTTTATATTAACTAGTAACACAATGACCAATTAAACTCTGCATTAGTAGTTTCTGGACATATAGTAAACAAGCAAAGAATTTAAATTCTCCCAAGGTGTTTGCTACTTATCTTTGAATAATAATATTAATACCTTCTTTACTTGTTATAATGCTTTAATGAAATAATTTGAAATAACATAATAATTAATATAATACTGTTTATTACAAGTAAGTATAGGCTCTACATACAAAGATTTTGAAATAACATTATATACCAATGTCTATTATGAATGATTCTTCATTCTAATAAAGAAGGATAAAAATATAAAATTTTATTATTTCCACTGAACAGCTACTGTTGTAAATATTTATTTATACAACTCAATACTTCTAAATTCAGTCATGGAAGAAATGCTTTTCAATATAGACTCTCCCTATTTCGATAGTGCTGAACCAATCTTTGTAATCCATTTGTTTCAGAAAGCACTTCTTACTATAGTAAAATTACTGTGAAATCCAGTATTTAGCTCAGAAAGTGCTAAGTCTACCGAAACTTAACACTGTAAAATGCACCTCTATTTTACAGAAGTGAAAACTTACTTATAAGCCACCAAATTAAACAGAAATTAATAAAAGAGTGAGTTAGAAATAACAGTGTAATATTAGGTGATCAATTTTAGACAGAGAAAGGTGATATTTTGGTGATTAGAAAAAAACTGATGTAGAATACACATAGTGAAAAGATAGACATAGAAAAGCTACTACAATGAAATGGGGTTAGAGAGGATTAGGAAAGTGTTTAATGAAAAGTGTATAGAGAAAAGCAGCAGAGATAATTTGAGAAAGAGGAAAAATGAATGAAAAGCAAAAATAAATAAAAATCAAAAGGGAGAGTGGGAGCAGGATAGAGTAGAGCAAAAGAAGGAAATAAAAATATTCAGATATGACATAATTAAAAATTATACAAGAGTTGACTAAGGCACTCTGTATTTCACATATCTCAAATTTCTTTCCAACACATTTTGCCTCCACTTGAAGGCATTATCAAAAAGATGTCGACTGGCTGGAACTTTGGTACTCATGCAGATGATGGTTCTCTGGAAATGAGGCATCTGGCAGCGATTCAATGAGACTGGATTACTTCACTGCATAAATTCCAATTTGCTTTTTCAAATGAGATGACATATTTAAAAACTGTTTAGTAATATAAACATCTGTTCCAAACTCAGATTTCCCCATTTTTTCATAGAAAAGTAACTCTCATATTAATTTAAATAAGAAACAAGTGTTCCACTTTGCATAACTAAACTTGTTAGTCTGTGCAAGTTGCTTTGGTTGAAATCCATTGAAGCTTCCTTTCTAAGGCCATTTAGATTTTCTATCTCTAGCATTTTACAAGATGAGTTGTCAGCTGCCAACTTGGAGGACTAAGACTCCATGTTTACATCCCCAGAAGATAGGATGGTCCAGCCATACCCTGGGCATTGGCTGGTTTGGTTCCCCTGGATCACATGGTGTGCCCCTGAGAAATGTCTCATCCCTAAGGAATTAACATTTTCAATAAATTACAAAAAAAAAAAAAAAAAAAAAAAAAAAAAAAGTGAAAAATTATTTTACACATGAACCGTAGCTTATGAAGAAATATAAATCCATTCTGTTATACATAGTTTCTACTCACAAGGGAAAATTGACCTTGAATGCTCAGAATTGCACGAAAACATTCTTAGAATAACAATCAATCATAAACAGAACATTGGTCTGTATTATATCCATGCAAAATATTGTATTCTATTGTTTCTGCAAAGAAACAAAATATCAAGACATCAATACCATAGGAGGGAAATTCGTAGTACAATGATGTCAATATATCATTACATTTTCAATAAACAGCACAAAATATCCTCTACTTGAAGTATTTTTAATGTGCTTATAATACCTCATTAGTGTGCTATTGGAAATGAAGCCACAATTATAATAGTCTTCATAAATGTTCTCTAGTACTTATCATCAATGTCTTCTAATACACTGGACTTGGCTTTTTGGGTGGAGTACTCACTTTGACTTGACTGTTTCTGTTCCTATTCCTCTTCCTGGAGATGAATGACCTTCAGCCACCTTCTCCCTGTCCTTCAAAATCAGTATATCTATCCAACATAATGTCATGTATTTCTGTGTCATCCCCATTATATTTCTGAATTATTACGTGACATAACATATCCACCAACTCCATATCCTCAAACCTGATGTCATTTCCATATTCAGCATGTCGCAGCATTGTCCATATTATTTGGACCACATTCATGGGATTAATTCTCATGTTATCGCTGTACACAGTTTACACAATAACATGCATGCAAACACTCTAATAGACAAATACCTATAGCTTTAATGTTTATGCAACTCAAGCAGTGTTTAAAGCAGCTACAACATGCAACAATCTGATGGCGCCAGTAGACAACTACAGAGTTTTGCATGGAAGTGACACAGATCACTCTTGTTTTAATGATCACTTGTTAACCTGAGCATGTATTTGTGCGGTTCTGAGCATTCATATTATTACTTTATCATAGGTCTAGTTGCTAGGTATGGGAATTATTGCATTCAACCTACAAATTTTATATCAAGATTTTACCAGAGACCAATATTTTGATATTTTCAATCACAAAAATCTATCTTAGTAAAAGGTACATGAATGAGTGAGTGAATGAGTAAGTATGTGTGAGTCTGTACAATCAAATAAATTCCTGCCTGCCTCTGTAATGTGGTAGTAGCGTATCTGCCTGATATTCAAGAGGTCTTAAGTTGAAATCCTGGTCAGGGTGAGTTATCTGGATAAGGTTTTTTCCAGGATTTTTCCTTATCCTGAAAGATAAGTCAGGTAACTCTAAGCTCTATGGACCCCGGGGATCATTTGAGCATCATTTCACCCATTTCATTCATCATCCAATATGACTTAACATTGAAGGATGTAAATTAAAAGAAAAAAAAGAAATTCAGTTTACTGTATCTCCCATACTGACAATGCCCTGTGGAATGAAACTATTTTTACAAAGGTTTATCTAGATAGAGGAATATACCTTCAAAAAGTTAATAGAGGCTATACAAAAATATTAGGGATAGAGAAAGTCATGTGAATGCAACACATTGGATATTTTTATATATAAATGTAACATAAAAATTCCACTGTCTACACATTTGTAAGTACTATATATTGTGTCATCTCTGAAATGCTGCGATGGCACTATTGCCTATGGTGCGAGGAGACTGGGATTCAATTTTCAGTATTCGTGTGGACATTTTCTCCTTTTGGGTGGCATAATATAGGGTGTGCTTAACTTCACATGGTCCTTGGGGTGAGGAACTACTGATGGAAAAGTAGAACATCCAGTCTAAGAAAGTGCACCAAAGTGACAACTAACATTCTCCGAATAACACTACCTAATATGAGTTACAGTTATAATGAATTTGGACTGACTGTTGTATGCATTTCCGGCTTTATCAGTGATAGAGAGAAGAATGGGGAATTGACCTTGGGACCCTCCCTGTCACTGATATAAAATTTCACACCACTGTGCTGTTTATTCTGGTTGTTAGCCTTCTTACAAATGGGTCAAATATCTGAGCTCCATCAGAATTGTGCCATGTTCTAAAGTAGAACACATTTTAACATCAGACTCCTCATAAAACTTGGTAAACCCACCAACAAAACTTACAATTTGTTGAAGCAAGTTTATGGTGATCAATGTTTATTCCATATACAAGTTCTTGAGAGGGTTAAGCGGTTCAAGGATGATAGGGAAGATGTTGAAGACTGTCTGAAATCAGACCATCTTTCCACTTTGAAAACTGAAAAAAAAAAAAATGTGGAGAGGGCAGTAGAATTGCTTGAGAAGACCACTGCCTGAGCATTTGAGCAATTACAGAACTTGCCTGCATTAATAAGGAAACCATTAGATGTAGCACAATTATCTGGGCATAGCAAAGGTTTGTGCTAAAGTGCCAAGAATTCTTACAACCAAGCAAAAGCAACATTGAGTGGATTGCTGTGATGTCACTCTTGAAAACAATGAAAATGATACTGCTTACCTCCACAAAGTAATTACGTATGATGAAACGTAGATATTCCAATGTGATCCAGAGACTAAATACAATCCATTCATTGGAAGAGCCCACAATCCCCTAGGAAGAAGAATATGCACATGAGAAATCAAAATTCAAAGCAATGATGACTGCTTTTTTTTCAATATCCAAGGGGCTATCTACATTGATTAGGTACCTGAAGTTCAGACTGTCAATCAAAATCCTCCAAGAACGTGTATATGCACATGCAAAGTTAACCAAAGCAAAACTTAGTAAACCACGTTACCATGGCACATTTCAAATGCGGTGATTGTGTGAAGTAATTGGGTAATGGCGGGAGCACATGATGCTCGGCCAACATCCTATACACCCCCACCCTAGCAGGAATGGATGGCTAATGGATTCTTCATCTGGATAATGCAATGGTCCATAATGCAATATCTGTGAAGACATTTTTGGCTAGAAACAACATTCCAATGACTAATATCCACTTTTTTTACCTGACCTAGTATTATGTGACTTTTTTCTCTTCCCAAAAGTGAATTCTGTGCTCAAAGGAACCAGATTCGAGTCTGTAGATGCAGTGAAGGAAAAAGTGACGAGACTCCTCAATGCATACCAGAAAAATACGTCCAGCATTGCTTTCAATAATGGAAAATTCATATGGAATGGTGTAGGAATCAAAGAGGAGACTACATTTAAGGGAACAAAATTTCAGTTTGTAATATTTTTAATAAAAAGTTAGAGCAGTTCGGTTTCATTATTGCTACACCTTGTATAAAGCACTGTTTGGAGGGGGAGCAGAGGATACAGTGACCATGCTGTAGGCTTTCACCCATTATGATTATTATGCCTGAAATGTACAGTTATTGCTATATGATATACTCTGATGTAGGATTTATGCAGTTCCTGTTCATGGAAATGTGCCAATGCTTTAGGTATCTTATGTTGTTTCTTTCACCATTTGTCTTCTACAATAGTCCTGGGGTGCCAATTTCCTATTGGTTTTTATTCAAATCTCACACACAAGCAATGAATGACCTATGAATATTTATAGTTCTTTCCAATGGATAAGTTCTTTTTGGGGATTGAAAGGATTTATGGTTAAAGTAATAATAGTATAAGAGATAGGATGATGACTGAATACTAAATTTACACTGTTCAATAAAAGATTCCTGGCTAAAAGGTCATGGTCCACTGGGCTTCCTCATCTCTCCCCCAGACGTTTCACTTGCAACTGCGGAAGCATCATCAGTGGCAATGAATAGCTCTCCTTGTTCTTTCAGTAGCTACAAAGAGAACAAGGAGAGCTATTCAATGCCACTGATAATGCTTACCGCAGTTGCAAGTGAAACATCTGAGAGAGAGATGAGGAAGCCCAGTGGACCATGACCTTTTACCCTGGAATCTTTTATTAAACAAGATGCCAGCCATGAAATCCTTCATTTATTAATAAATTTATGCTCATGTAAAATGTAAATAAAAGTTATAATAGTGTATAACTTTTTATTAAAATAGGAAATGCATTTTCATTTACTTAAAGGGTGGCCACATCAAGATTCATCTAAATTCTGACATCCCGGTTCAAGTAGATGGTGAACCATGGGTGCAGAGTCCAGGAGATGTAGTGGTACTGAAATCGGCTCTAAAGGTAATAAATTATTCTTTATATAATTTATAATGAAAATCAAACTAAAATATGAAATGTTGCTGCATAAATGTAGCTTATAGAAAAGTAAGATATTACAAAGAGTGGTAACATTGTAGCACTATGAAAATTATTCCTATATTTTTACTAATGTAACAGTGTGTGTTTGTCTATTTTATGCTGTGTAGATTTTGTTTAGGTATTGTCAGAGTCCCTTTTGGTGGTTAGTTTGCCTTTATCCCAAATTCAGGAGTGCATGTTGGGTGTCTCAGTTTCATTCCATCCACTCCTTCAGACATCAACTAATTTCTTCCCCATTCCTCTTGACCGCAGGCAACCATGCTGAAGAAAAATAAGATCAAGCGGCGGAACACTGAACCTTCCATCTTGCCAGCAAATGGGGAGGGGGGCAAGAGCAGTGATGACTAAATCCATTCCTTACCCTTCCATAAAAACCAGTTCATTTTGGGGTTGTGAAATTAACCTGTCCTCCTTGTATGTCTGTGTGAATGTGTGTTTTCCTTTATGTCACACAGCAGAATGCTACCTTAGTCTTCATCACTGAATGGCTGTTGATGTAATTGTGCATGATCTGACATGTTTAAGAGAGGAGTATGCCGATATTTATTGCAGCCACTCCCTAGGATCATAATATGGTTTATTTTTACTGCAAAACTATTGTATGACATTGTACCTATTTCTAGACTGTACCTTATGTACCTATCATCCACTTAACCCATCCTACATATGCTGCACTTTAATCCATAATCATAATTTCCTTATGTTTCATTTTTTCTCCTTATGCAGTTGATCCTTATAATGTTTGTGTGTGTGAATGTGGGATCCACTTTTAAGTATTGACATCAAATTCTTCTCTTTCCTTTGCACTGTTTTTTTTTCTCTCTTGCCTTCCCTGACCTTACCATCCTCCCTCGTAGGCAACAATGTTGAAGAAGATGAAGGGGAAGATGAAACGCCGCAATACAGAGCCATTGATGCTGGTGTCACCAGGTACCCAGTTTGTGGTGCCCTCAGATTCATCAGCCAACCATAACAACACAGCTTTTTGAAGAGGGAGACTACGTTTACACCATTACCCTCCAGCATCTGTACTAAATCTTTCCCCATTTACTTATTCAACTACATGGCCATTACCACAAAGTGGAGGTACTGGCAAAAGAAGAAAGAAGCTTTCAAGTTCTAAATATTAATACTCTTCATTATAATCAAAAAGTGGCAAAGAACATGGTGTATAATGGAGAAACAGTGCATTACTAGCACACCAAAGTAAAACCAACATAAAATGTTGGATTTTACATTTTAATAATAAATCTTCTGTTGTTATTATTTATTTAATTTTTCCATATGATTACTAGTAAGTAGGTAAGATAGATCTCATTTTTTTGTGCCTCCCTGTGAAGCACCCAAAGGTATAACGCCAATAATATAGCTCCTATCTAATAAAAGGGGAGCTAAAGGACGTTCCCATAGTATTAAAATGTCCATGGTCTCAATCATAAATGGCACAACCTTGGGCATCATCTTTGTACAGTAAATAATTATCCGCAAATCCCCCATATGACATTGTGTGTTGTGTCATTTTCCTACCCCTTTGTCAAAATACTGACAAATCTGGGCATGTGTTTTCACATCAGTCTTGTGAGCGACTGCATGTACGCTTAATCTTGCATTTATGTTTCCTAGAAATATGTACTCTATTAATATCTGTTAATTAAAACTACAATATTCTACCAATGGACTGAAGGTAGATAACAGGTCTCTTATTGATGTCTTTTGTGAACAGTGTAGGAAACACAATGGACTATACAAAACAAATGTTAAAAGTGTATAAATAAGGACAGATCTATTTTGTTGTTGGTACGAGTAATGCTTTAGATATGCATTGCAGATCACAGTGCAATAGGCATACTCTGTGTTATAGTCATTGGGGTTTACGTCATAAAACTGAACTGTTTTAGGATGTGTCAAGCCCCTGGTGCAATTTCATCACTCTAAGTGATGTTCCCTTGGCTAAAATGCCATAATTCTAGTCAGAGCAAACGAGTAAAAGAATGTAACTAAAATGAAATAAGTGAATAATATGGATGAGAATGAATGAGAAGTAAGCTCACAACGAAAAAAAAAAAACCCTTTTTTAAAGGGCTGTGGTCTTATTTTGAGATGTATGTGAAATGTTTTTTCACAGCACTGAAATTTGTCTGGCCTTAAGAATACCATCATGAATGAAGTATATGGTTTTAAACCTTAATCACTAATAAGATATTGACAAAATAAGAAAAACATTATCAATTCCTCTCAGTAGTGCTACTCCACAAATGGAAGAGTGCTTCTTGATGTAAAACATTCCACAGCACTAGGAGCACATTTACTGAGGTTGAAAAAGGACATTTTATGACTTTTTCTTCTTACTTACCTCAATTGAAATGACAAGAGCTGATTTGCCTCTCCATAAATGAGAGATAAATCTGTGTTCCCTAACTGTGGGGTACTCAGCACTATCATTTGTCAATCCACCCAGTTTCTCTGTGCACGTGCTTTTCAAGGGGAATATGGTGTGAAGCATCTATTTGAGACATATTGAATGATTATGTTAGGCTCATTACTGAAATCAGAGAGCAATTTAAGTGATGTCTTGAAAATGCAGAAAATTTCCTCATATTTAGTGACGGTACAGGAATGAATAACGACGGAAATACATATTACAAAATATTATGGAAAGAAAGTGCAAGTGCTTTTGGTTTAGTATCATTCCAATAAGGAAAGGACTATAAGATACTAACCAAGGATACGTCAATTGTTTCTGGCAGTAGGAATGTAAGTGATATGCACAGGAAAGTGTTATTGTTATTGCTAGTGATGGAAATGATGTTAAGTTCTAACTCAGAAAGAATCCCTTAATAGCAGCGTGCCAGAACCTGGCAGAACCAACCATCGGTATTTCAACCGCTTGGTAGTTGTGCATTCATAACTAGTCAGTACCCTTTCCTGTAGATGTCAATCCATTCATGTCTGCTCTCTCATGTTCATTTCCAGTTTGAAACAAAAATGTTGGGAGTCTGACTCCACACCGGAAGTGGATTTTCAGTCTTCTAATTCCTAATCCGCCGGGAGTGTAAGGGGCTCAGTTGTTCACGAGTTGCTATTCCGGAGTATATCTCTTGAACAATAAACATTTCTGGCGGATTGGTGAATCTGTATGTTAATTATTCGACCAAGCATCGTGTTGCTGTTGCATTACACTAGCTAACATTATATTCGCTACGTACAATCTATAATAAAATTTGATGTAATCTGTTTTCTGTCATCAATATCTATAAATGGTGGAAGGTCTCAAGAGCATTTGGATATTGCATTACATAGACTCTGTGGGAAGTCTCAACTGACTTCTCATTTATTTGAGAACTTTTCACCACTAACCAAAATATATTTTGTGTTTTGGACCATTCCTGGAACCTTTGCAATTTATTGTGAACAAAGTTGGCATCCATATGTTACTTAATCTTCCTGGAACGGTTCAACACTTTAAAGATTAAAGTATTTTAATGAGTCTATTGCAATAAGGTCATTCTGTATACATGACATATATGTATATGATGTGATGATGGTATATAGATTATAACTTGTGAAAATAGAAAAATATTAAATGTAACTTCCGAAAGCACAAAAATTGGAGTTTTATTTTATGACCTTTAATCTCCTTAATTTTCCTTTTGCAGGTTTCAGATTAGAGAAACTCACCATTAATTTTTCAGTAGAGCCTTCAAGAAATTAATTTAAAGCAGATAATTTATACTTCCAAACAGAATATTGCTTTGTAGATTACTATAAAGTTTAATTCTGAGAATAGGAGACACAAAAAATAGATTCATTTTAATATATTTTATTCATAATGATAACCTTAGGAAAATAAATGTCTTATAATTAACCTAGCGTTTTGCTTCAATTAAAAGTAAAGCCAAATTTGTTGGTCTCTGAAAGAGGTTCTAGAAGAAAAAGGAGGGTGGTTTACCATTACAAGATCTGAAAAGCATACAAATCCCTGACAAGGGAACTATCACTGTGCTCACAGCTATACACATTTGAAAATTTAATAATATAATGCCTGCTGTACATAAACCATATGCGCAAAAATCTGCTGCGGAGTAGAACGGCAATGCCCAAAACTGAAGCCTTTAAAGTGCTGCATGCGACCATTTGCAAGTACCTGCTAGACATCCCTCAGCTCAGCCGAGTGCAGGTGGATGATACTCCTTACATATGCCATGTGTATGTCGCTATCCGTCAGGGGTAAACAAAACCTCCAATTGTAATGCTGTGTTATTAGGCCTATACGTTCCTACGTACTCTGGACTCATTTTTGAGTACTCCCAGCTACACCCAAATTTTGGCACACTGGCCCCACATAGAGCAGAGATGATGCCATCAAACTGTCAGGCAAATACAGATGTGAGCATAGTGATGGTTGCCTTGTAAGTATAACTACAATGAAAGTGAGTAATTCAAATCCACAGTTCTCAGCCTCAAATCCCTTGAGATGGTGAAATGTTTGTATAAGTGATAATGTCATAATACCTATTGAATTAAAAAAGTATACTTTCAGTTTCATTTCAAGGCTCCTAATAGATTTTATGAAGTATAATTTTTAATACATATTAAGTCAAATTAGATATAATGTGATTTAGTGTGTTTCATTTGTTTTCTAAAGTGTTACATTTTAGTTAAGTAGTGAATTAGACAAATCAGGCCTGTAAGTTAGTTTTTAAAATTATGTGCTTCTATATTTCAAGATAAATTACCATAGCCAGTTTAGATAAAAGCATCATTTGTGAAAAGTTTTGAGTTTAAACATGATAATACCAAAATGAATTACTGTAGAGTACCTACTATATCTTTACAAAACTTTACTTATCTATATTCTTTCTAACGTTCACACTTTCCTTCTTTAATTTTCATTCAGTTTTGAGGAACAATTATTCCCATCCACAGCTGCAGAGTAATTATGGTTGATTTATAAAACTTCCAAATTTTGTATAAGCAGAGGATTGACTACTGGATGGCTACTGTTGGCAGTATCTGGTACCTGAGAGATAAATTTACTATTAAATTGCTGTGGGGAATAACATACAAAATTAAATATCATTGAAAAGACTATTTGTAGTCTGCTTTTAGCACTCTGTCGCATAAATTTTTATTTTTGGAGGGACTAGCTTGGAAGCTGTTGGTTCCATTTTCAACCTCGAAGGTCCTACTATCATCTGTTGTTGTCTGCTATCTTCCAGGAGTTTGAAAATGGAAGCAAAAGCTTCCAAAACTAGTCCCTCAAAAAATAAAAATACAAGTGACTGCAAATTGTTTTTACAATTAATTTGGACATCCCCATTATTAAATTCCTCCAAATATACAAAATTAAATATCATATTTTTGTGCGTACAAAAGCCTTTTGTTTTCAGAAAAAATGAACACTTCATAACTAGGGTGCTTCTATGCATGAGAGTTTTAATTCCTTTTCTTAAATTTTCTTTGATTTATAAGATATTGGCAATTATTTTGTCTTTCACACTAACCGTGTGTAGGCCAAAGCATGGAAAGGTAGAGTCAGACAGAAAAATTCAATGCCACAGGCAGGATATGAACCATAGATCTTCTAGACTCCATCCGGCTGCACTTAAATTGAGCTACCATAGCCACCAATATGCCAGCATGACACTAAATTCTCCATTTGAATTCTCATACAGCACAGTAAGTCTCCGTTAAGTTAGTTGTCTCATACGTTTATCAGAACTCTTTGTGGTTTACCAGGAAAAGTATGAGTCAGTTGAAGAATTTGGTGTCACGCTGGCAAGTTGGCCATGGTAGCTCAATGGTTATGAATAACCAGAAGGAGACTGGAAGATATGTCATTGAAATCCCGGCTATGGCATTAAATTTTTCAGTCTGACTCTATTATAAGATATTGATATATTTTTGCTGTATTTAACTGCTTCTGATACAACCACAACTGCACTGCTCCATTGTACTAAGAACTAAGAGCATGAGCTGGAGATACTCAGCTGATAATGTGAACTTCATGGCCAGTCGTGTTGAATTTTGACACTTGGTGTGTGAGAGAGATAGAAGGTGTTACTTTGGTATCACATATTTTCAAGGCTAAATACAATGTAAAGAGACAATTTAGTTCAGGTATATAGCACTAATCACTGTGTCCCTACTATAAAAGGGCTGGTAAGTCTAGGTTTTACTGTGAAAATGGGACACAGTATTCATAGCCTACTTCCATCCTTTTTAATTGGTTATGAATATTCTGTTGTTTTTCTTGTAAAAAGGTCCCTGCCCAGAAATTTGAATGGGGGACTATTTTACATCTTGAATATTTACTTTTTTTTTAACTTTTTTATAACCGTTTAAAATTTGGCACTATAAATGGCAGGTACATCACCCTAGGTAGAGAAAGTGTGAAGAGGAAAGAAAATATACTCTTAATACCATTAGGATTGAAGAAAACAAGAGTTGAATCAAGGATGACTGGATAGGCAAGGTAAAATGGGGGAATGTGATATATGGAAAGGAAGAAATATCAGCTTACTAGGCTGACCAGTGCTTATTGGTGAGCAGCCCTTCCCTTTAGTTCATCACATAATTTTGTTTAGATCGGTTCCTTTAGTTCTTAAGATTATAGAAAATTAAAAGGTTGCCTTTCTACTATAGCAAAACTTTTATGTGATTACTAACAGCTACACCATGAAAGGTGAGGGATCTGACATAATGCTTTTGTCCAGGTCAATTCCCTTAAGCTTTCAATTAATCATTACAGGAATAGCACAACTGGAATCAATACACTACCAAGAAAATACTCTGTAGCAACTTTTAGACTCCTAACAGACTCTGACTGTCTCAATAAACATTTATTCAGGATTGTACAGTGAGATCTCCTCTGTTTCCTTTCTGTACACTTAAAGATGATATGGTTGGAAATCACCTACTCTGCTACCAAACCTTTAGTCAATGTACCAACATAACATCAAAATAATGGAGTGCAAGAGAGTGAATGGCTTCATTGCCAACTGCTTAACATTAGATACCAACCAACTTTCTATCCTTTAAAATGCTCAAGCTATAACAATGCTTACTTTTAGTGTAATAACACACATTTATGACCTAAACAAAATTTAATACTATCCATTCAATAGCCTTAAGAAAAATAGTTTCTACAGGGATAAAAGGTATAAATTGTAAGACACTTAAACACTTAAACTTACTTTTATGGAAGAAGATGAACAACAGAGTCCTTGAAGAAGTTCAAATCATTCCAGGCAGCAGGAATGGCATCATCAATAATCAGTGAAAGAAGAAAAAATACAAAGCACTAATAAAAAATAAAAAAGAAGAATATACAGAGAAGGAAGAAGCCAAGGGTGCAAAATCAGACCTATTCATAACACTGAGAAAGAAGACCTCAATCGCAACAGGAGAAATTCACAAGCAAATCTGGAACACCATTTCTTGAACATACTGAATAAGGAAGGCTGGCGTGAGCCTATGACATAGAAACAGCAGAACCCATACATGCTCTGGAGCCAATACAACAAATGAACTTAGAAAAGCAATACAAGGTGTGAGAAACAAGAAATCTGCAGAACCAGACAAAATCTATATGGAACACCTAAAAGACTCACTCGGCAAGATGGAAGAACTGTGGAAACATCTGATAAACAAATATATGTAGACTGGGAAAATACCAGAGGGATGGAACATAGTGACACTAAAGATACTGTACAAAGGAAAAGGGAGCAGAACATCACTACACTCATTTAGAGCAGTAGCACTAGAAAACTCATCCTTTAAAGTTTTCACAAAGATACTAAATGAAAGATTACCAGAAGCCTTCAATGGACACATCCCAGAAAACCAATTCGGTTTTATGAAAGGCAGGAGCACAGTCCAGGTATGGAAATATCCAATAGATCATGTAGAAGAGGCCCCGAGACACAAAGGACGGAAATACCATGCAGTCTTTGTTGACTTCTAGAAGGCATTTGACTCAATCAACAGGCGAAAGCTGATTGAGAAAATGAAACAGACAATCGGTGAGAGAGAACCACTAGCAAGAATAACTGATGCCTGTCTATAGAGGAACATAATCCGAATAAACAACAATGTAGAGTATGTAAAATATGAAGCTGTTAACAGTGAAGCAAACACATATACAAATATAATAATTTGTAACTTAAAACTTCACTTATCTTACAAAAAATTATGAAACTTTTCTTATAAATTGATCAAATTAATTAATTAATTGATCAATCAATTTATAAGAAAAGTTTCATAATTTCTTATAAGATAAGTGAAGTTTTAAGTTACAAATTATTATATTTGTATATAAACAAAGTAGAAATCTCTGAAGACATAGTACAGACAAACAAGTCATGCAAGGAGATTCAATGAGTTCCACACTTTTCCGCAGCAGATGTGAACCGCATATTAGAGGAAGGATCAAAAACGGAGCTGATCCTATACGCGGATGACATGGTGATCAGAGTGGCAGAGAAGGAGGATGTGCAAAAGACAATCCACAGACTGGAAACCTGACCAGAGAAAAACAGCTTATAGATAAACAAAGAAAAGGCAGTACAAATGACCTTCAGAAAAGGGGGAAAGTCAATGACCAAAGACAACATAAAATTAGAACATAACAAGGAACCACTACAAAAAGTAGCAAATTATAAATATCTGGGAATAACACTATAGAGAACAGTGGCGTCCTTTGGCATACATATTCAAGAAAGAGCAGCAGCAGCAATCAGGGCCTCGTAGAACATTGCAAACATAGCAAACCTATCAACTTGCATGGCAATGAGACTATTCAAGATGGCATAAGTGCTAGTGATAACATATGGAATTGAGATTGTGTGGGAAAAGCTGAAGATTGGACACCTGGTCAGAATAGAAAGAATAAAAGCAATGTTCATGAAGAGGATTACCCAAGTTAGAAAAACAGCGCCATCCTGGATGGTATACGACATGATGAGGGAGACGTACTTCATAGAAGATATACAATCTCAATTCTACTTACAACCAACAGAAGCAAGAAAGGCACTAGTAAACATCAGGGAAAGGAAGAAAAGTGAAATTGACCTTGACTTCTACACCTCACCAGCGATGATGGATGACAGATGGACCAGAGAATGCAACATTCAGTGCTACGTCACTACACAACTCTCCATACACGGATTTCACCACAAGATTTATGTAAACAAGAAGTTTCACAAGCCAGACAAAGACTGTGAGTGTATGTTGTGCAGGCATAAGTGTAGTAGATATCACATCCTAATATGCACAAAAAGAACCAGGACAATCACAAACTATAGCAAAGACTGAAATGTGAAATTTAGCTAATGCTGAAACTTGAATGTACATTTCTCTATAATAAATAATCAGTGTTTATGTTGCTATAACTCTCTCATAAGTTTATCACCAATTTGCTTACTTCTACATTAGACTTTCTGCTTGATCCAAACCTTTTGTATGATTCCTTTTTGCCAAATTTCTCAAGGATGATTATGTAAAGTAGTTATTATCTGGGCCAAGATTTTAATCACCTAAAAACATATCGGACTTGCATCTTTCTCCTGTAAATTGTGATTCCTTATGTTAAGGAACTGAAATTTGCCTTTATGAGGGCTAGTTGTCCTACAATTTCACTATTAAATAGTGCTTCAGTCATATCAGTTGCAGTAGCATCATCAGGATTCAGCATTTTGTTAAGATATTTTACCTGAAACCATCAGGTACCCATCAGGCGATGACAGGTTCTAGTAGGAGTAGAATACCAGAAAACATAGATTTCAACAGCAGTTTATGGAAAGGAGCATAGAAACAATTTCTTCATCTTTAACATTAGGCAATCCACTTGAGAAAAACTCCTCTAACTTCCTTTGCACTCTATGTATAGTATGGGCTAATCAAGTAATATATGTCATTTTTTGAGTGAAAGGCATATATTGACTTTCCTGCTTTCATAAGGTATGGCACTGCATTAGTCACAAGAAGAGAAATCACATCATTTCTGGTACTTATAGGCCATAACAAAAAGTTGCATCTTACAAAGGGTCTATAATACGTGGAGTGATTAACTGTTTCTAATAGCTTTCTTGTAAGAAGAAACACTTCACCTGGTCCGTTGATATCCAGTATACCAATTATTAGACATGTAAAGATTTTGCATAACACTCATTTTGTTAATGAATAAGAAAATCTTCTTTCCATGTGCCTTTCCCCTATCTTGCTAATCGCATTGTTGTAACATTATTACAGATAGTTCTTTCGAGTTGATTTGCCTGGGATAGAACATCCAAAAAGTTGATCTAGAAAAATATAAATTTAGTGTCATTTAATATCCAAAGTGAGATATTTGCAAAAACTAAAGCTTTACAAAGTCTATAAAAATCTGATGATTTACTCTCATTCATGGTTGCACTTATTTGCAGTAAAAGTTGCAGTTGATATTTATCATGACCCTCATGTTCCCAAACTTGAATTTTATGTTGGCTGATACCTTTGTGTCACAGATCTTACAAAATAACACTTCACCATCACCTCCAAATGTAGTTACAATCTGTCTTAAATGACAAGGTTTCAATGGCTACAAAAACCGAACTGAAAACTTAACTTTACTCTCAGAAAATCTATGAATAACTAAATCTGTAACAATGAAAGTAATAGATCCCCTTTTTCTTTTTACTTCTATAGACACATATGAAATAGGAGAATTAGCTTTTTTTATTTTGTCATCCAGCGTTAAGTCATATCAGATGATGAATGAAATGGGTGAAATAATGGTCAAATGAGTTCAGGGTCCATAGAACTGAAAATTACCTGACATTCATCTTTCAGGATAAGGGAAAACCCAGGGAAAATTCTTATCCAGATAACTCACCCTGACCATGATTCAAACTAAGGACCTCTTGAATCTGAGGCACAAATGCTACTGAGGCAGGCAGGAGAATTAGTACTGCAACAGTATGTACATTATTAGTAGGAAACTAATTCCCAACATGTACATTGTCGATCCCTATAAAATGTCCATTTATTTTGTTTGATTAAAAGTAAATTTTAAATACAAAGTATAAAAACTGAAAGAAGCATAGAGACAGTAAAGTACAAGTTAAAATAAAAGTGAATCGAGAAGATATTGATACATTGCTTCACTCACACTGTTTTTCACAGGACATGTTTCAAGAGCTGTTGCTCCTATCTTCAGCTGAGTCTCAACTAGTGCAAATTGTAGTGGTTTCCTCTTTCTCCATATCATCAATAGATGCCATGATGTATTTGTCAAAGATGTTTTTATTAATGAAGATTTTCTCCCATACGGAAGACCTATGGAATGATTAACATGTTTCATTAAAGCTGCCTCCAAGTTAATGTCATGTATGGTATTCAAAAAATGAAAAACAACTGCTGATTTTTGTATTTCACCATTTTTAATGTTTCTTATATGTTCTTTAGTTCTAATGTCTATATATAGGAAAAACAAAAAGAAATATTGATTCATCTTGATAAATATTGATAAATCGTGATACATCTTGGTGGTGCATATTCTCGGGTAAAATCCATGTACTACCACTCTCATCACTAGATGTCACAGTTCGTAGTTTGCCATCTTCCAGTTGTCAGTTTGTATGGCCTCTTCCCAGATCTTCTTATTGTTGCATATAACCTTCATTGCCACTTCTGTTTGTCGTAACAGGTGCCTCTCTGTCTGCGATGTAGAGATTAAAATATTTCTGAAGATATATATTTACTTTCACACATTACCTCTGTGGACACTTTTATAAACATTAGCTCTATCCAGGGTTTGGCCTATGTTATTTAAAATGTAATAAATGTAAAATACATAAAATCTTAAACATCCTCCTGTAAATATATATCGCACTGACAGATATTCCATCTTCAGAAATAACAAAGGGAAATTCAATCTATATTTTAGATAATCCATAACTTTCTTAATAGGCTTTTATTTCTGCTTTACAAAAATGCTTGCACAATCAAATGACAGGGAAGATAATCCAGAACTTTTTTCTGAGAACAGATAAGTAAAAATATAAGCTGCTTGTACCAAATTGATGTGGTGCTTCTTTTTCTTTTTCTTTTTTGTGTTATTGTTTAATGCCTATTCCATGCAGCTGGTGTAGACACCAATGATAAATGTAGTGAAATTATAATTGAGAAGAATGTTGGGAAGGAAACCTTGCAACTCTAAGTTTAATGTACCTTCCCAGCATTTACTAGTTACAAGGACTGACAACAATACAATTACAAAGCCCACATGTCACCATGCAACCATTTCACTTGGTAAACAGACTCAATGGGTAATCAGGATTTTAAAAAATTAAATTAACTTTTTTTATTTACAAAATCTATAAGTATGAATCAAGGTGGCAGTTAAATTTGCAATGCTTACTGAGAAGATTTGGCTGATAAATTACTGAGTACTCCAGTTTCATCTTCAAAACTGAAGAGAAACTTTTCCGATTGGTCTTTTATACATAATTCTAACAAAAAACGCATGTCATTTGAAAAATGAAAAACAAATAGTTCTATTTATATCTGTATTATTTACTTATTTTTTATTTATTAAGGTTGCTCTTAAACAGCTAAGTTCACCAGCTAGTACTTGTTTACTACTCACAAAAAATGAAAAATTGAGTTTATGATAATTATTCACTAGATAATGAGAATGTGAATGTTAATAATTTTTATTTATTTGTTTATAGTTTTAGTTTTGTTTATTTATTGATTTTTCTTAATTCACAACTATAGAATGCTGGAGTTTAGATGACTTTAAAGAACTGCTTTGAAACCCAACGCTGACCAAATTCTTATGTGAACATTTTGTGTCAAAGGAAATGTTCATCAGAAAGGAACAGTAGTTTGCTACAAAGAATTAAGTAAGTAAGTGATTTTATTTAAAGCCAATAAGAAATAAAGGTCTTTTTAGAATATACCACTTTAAAATATATCTTATAATTTCTGCATTTCTATTAACAACTCATTTAATGTGGTAATGATTAAACTGTTGTGGTGAATGACTAATCATCAATGATTTGGGAAGCATGGCTGTATAGAATTCTTATGACACAGCATTGGTAAACTTAAAAAGGAATGAAGTAATTAAGGCTCAGATTGTAAAGATCAATAAATGTTGGCTTTTTTTATGGAAAACACTTTTCTACATTACCTGTTTTACATATAAAATACTTAGAGGTTATTTCGAGATTCAACTGAGGTTATTACTTGCCCGACCCTGGCTCTAGCAGACCTAGCTTCTTTATGATGAACTGCTGATTAACATATATGCCAGTACTGATTACGTAGAAAATGAAGCTAGCTACAGTGAAGCAATAAATATTACACAAATAAAAATATTTGCCACTAAGGCTTCACTTATCTCAGTCCATGGATAAACTCCGTTGATAAACATTTAAAACAGAGTTTATCTGTGGACTGAGGATGCAAGCGATTTGTTTGTGAAATCGATTTCCATTTGAAAAGAAGTATCAACACCAATTTCTTAAGATAAGTGAAGCCTTAGTGGCAAATATTTTTATTTGTGCAATATATGCCAGTAATTTAGTTATTTGTACTATATTTGAATATATTTGCACATGGAAATGTCAACTTCATTAGATAGTAGACAATGTTTCACAACTAAAACACATGTTGAAATGCTGACACAGTCTGTGCAGTAGTACAACAAATAAATAACCCCATTCCCAGGTGAAAACTGAGAGTGCACTCACATAGCAGCAAAATTTTAATGCATGATTAGATATCTCATCATCTCATCATGGTAGCACAATGGTAATGAGACCCTTGGATGACCAAACAGCCTTAGTTCAACCCCAAGCTAGCTATGGTATCTATATTTTTATAATCTTCCAACCTTAAATTAAACATGTCTAATGAAAATTAAATTAACCTATGACAAATTAAATCTATAATACTACAGTAGAACCTCATTTACCTGGATCAGCTGGGACCAGGGCTGACCGAGTTGATGAAAACCTAGGTTATTCAGAGAATGACGGAAAAAGGATAAAAATCATGTACATCATCACCAAAATGATTGAAAAAAACGATTTATAGTTGATTTTTTGATACTTTGTCACTTACATTCAATTAATTCAATTAATTTCAACGCCACTGTTACTAAATTCCTACAATCACGCATAATCATCAAAACATTGTTAACGGAGCTTAGAAATTATTATCGGCACACTTCAACCTAAAAACACACATAACCTGTACATACTGCTGTCACCTATGTATTTGCACTGTACACAATACAGCTACAAACTAGTCAGTAGTGAAAATGGCAGTGAACTTCTGCTGTCTCAGTTTAGTGTATCAGTTATGAGCAGCACTATCTTGCAACTGCTTTAACATTAGAAGTTCATTTGGCAATGTTTCAGCTTGACTCTCGAAGTGAAGTTTCAGTTTCTCTATGTTTGCTAGTGCTTGTGCATGGGCTATAACCACAGCTGGTTCATCAATACTGTCTGAATACTCTACATTTTCATTTTCAGTAACACTGCATGATATTTTTAAAAATGTGTATTAAATCTTCTTCTACACTTATTTTTTCTTCTTCTTCAATCCTGTTTTCTGGCAAGTCACCCACACCAGACCACAACTTTTTCCATGGCTTTATCTAAGTTTCTCTTCCGACTTGGTCTAAAGCAGGTGGGATGAGTGCAATGAATTTGTCCACTTACAAAAGAATTTGAGTAATGTACTTACTAAAAATAGCAATTTACTGTATGTAAAATAAGTCTCCATTTGCTACTCTAAACAAAATATATATACTTTAAACTGGTCCGGGTTAAAGAGGTCTTGGGTAACAAAGTTTTACTGTGCTAACTTCAAAACTGAAATAGATGATACTTGTGGTACTACAGATCACTATACTACTTTGCAGTATTTTAAATCTCTTTGGAAGCTATTTTTAATCAGATAAGAATAGTTTAATGCAAACCTGGACATCTCATTATCAAAACTTTTTAGTAACTGATAACGTATCAGCAAAGGCTTGTACCTGAAAATTCATGGTTTAAGTCTCAGCCATGGCTTTGAATCTTTCCAATTTTATTCAACTTTTCTACCTTAGCATACATCTAGCTATTCTGAAAAAACAATTCTACATGGTAGCAATTTAGATGTACACAGTTATTCCTTAAACACACCTATGTAAGTGAGTGAACTACAGCAGTCTTAGTGAGGATTGATTAGTGTGTGGAAGTGTTGACTCGTTCCTGTTGCATAAAATGGGGCCAAAAATAGAACCGTTCTAGAAGGGGTACATTAATGCCCTTTTCGATGCAAAATATTTGTACTCTGTGGTTACTAAGTAATGTAAGAGACACAGTTTCACCATTTTCAAGAGAGACATCACAAATAGCTAAATAAAAAAGGTAAGACTAGAAGAAACCTTATTCCAGAGGGCAAGAAACATGCACATCCATAACTAGCCACCAAGCATACTGCAGTGGTAGTTCAAAAGGTCATCAATCTTGTCTCGGGTCCAAATCTGGCAAAGCAGAGAGCAATTGCATTGAAGCTGGGAATGTGTGAACACCATTATCAACCAGAATTTAAACCTAAAAGAGCAGCATAAAAGTAGAATCCATAAGCTGTTGCCCCAGCACATTGCAGAATGAGCCACTAACTGCAGAAAGCTATATGAACGCTACCTGGTGGGTGACAAGTGGATGTTTGGGGACTCATTAGGTGAGACATATGTTTACCTAAGTGACTGCAGCAAACCCCGAGTCATATATTACCATCCAAGGGAAGAAAAAAAAATTTAAAAACGTTATAGGGAAGCTAAGGAACGTTTTGTCAGTCTTTTATGGTTATAGAAAGTACAATAGAAAGTTAACTGTCTGCCAGATGGAAAAATAAATGTCAAAGTTAACTCAGCATACTATCAGACTAACGTCATAAGCCTCATATTTCTCATAGAAATCCCTGCTCTCTACAGTGCAGATAAAATTAAGATCTGGCTGCACCAAGATAAGCCATCAAGCCATGCATCAGTTTCAACCTGCCAGGTTTTGGGGAAAATGGAGAAAGAAACGGGAATCCATTCTATCCCATTTAGCAACATCCCTGTCAAATCTCCTGATACCTCGCCAATGGACTTTTGTGCTTTAGGGTTATTGAAAACAGCCCTTGGAAGTAGAAGACCACATACATTGAATGGGCTCTGGAAAGTCAGCTAGGAACAGTGGCACAAATTGGGCACTTCACTTCAACTTCCTTTTATTATGTGACAGGTACGAGTCAACACTTCCACATGCTAAGTACTCACTGAGACTGCCGTGCTTCACTCACTTCCATAGGCATGTTTAAGGAGCCACTGTGTACATCTCAAGTTCTAACCATAGATTGCAAACAGTCTTCCATATTATATATCTATAAATAATAAACAGTCAGTGTTGTGTTAGTTTCCAGCATGCCTGTAGGTCTGTCAAGCATATTGTAATATAGCAAACAAATAAGTTACTGCAGAAGAGAACATACACAAATATGTGTTATTCTAAATATTTATGCATCATGTAGGTTTACTATGGAACCAATAAATGCTTACAACTATTTCAGTACTTATTACAATAAAGTGGCATGTTACACGCTCAGTGAATAAACAATAGTTTTCCAGTTGTCAATGACTTTTATGCAGCAAGCTGTAATTTCATTCAACAGATGTATTTGTCTCATAAAACAGTTTGTTTCTAAAATGCTTATGTAATTGCAAATATTGTAATATGGTAGGCACCTGACAGATTTGCAAGATAAAAATTGTGATTCATTTTGACAATATTTACAATGCTACTTTTTGTGGATTTAATATAAACAGTTTTACATTAACCCCTTAATTGTTACTTAATTGGCTGTATGCAAAATAAAATCTGTATTAAATTTTCAAAGGCTCTCTTATAGTCTTTTACTTAGAAACTCTTTTATTGTAAACTAAACAGAATAAATGTAGTATACAGCATAGGTTACACCTCTGTTGGTTATTGGCTACTGAACTAAAGATCACAGATTCAAACCTGGCTCAGACTAATGGTTCTTATGTGGGCTTAAATATGACAGCCCCATTTCAGTAGATTTACTGACATGTAAAACAACTATTGCAGAATGAAATTCCAGCACACGCTGACATTGATATGATCCTGGTAATTAATGATTTCATTAATAAGGAATATATTTATATATTCTCTTTGTTATGTTTAATGTTTTTTGCATAAGAATTGTCTCTATATGCATAAAGTCCTTATCCCTTATGCTGATATACCACAAACACCTGTTTGCTTAGTCTGCTAGTAAAAGTGCAATGACTAATGGAGAACATCTGATTGGAACAGAAAAATTCTTTCTTCATAAATCAGGTAGGTTTACATTAGCATATCTCAGTAATAAATCATAACAAGCATATATTTTAAGCTTCCATACCATTAGCTCACATATTCAAAGATGATAAACATATTGAATAATCTGATAAATCTCAGAAACTATTTGTAGTTGGTTTATTAATACTCGTCACTTACTTGTTTATATTTATGAGAGACTAGTTTCAAAGACATTCGCCTCCATTTTCAATCTCTTTCCAACTGGCATCTGTTGTTGTCTGCTCTCTCTCTCTCTGGTGGTGGAACTATGAACTTCTTTGTCAAATTATCTACTGGTGGGACTTCAAAGTTCATTATGCGATCCTTATTTTTCCATATGAGAGAGCAGACAACAACAGAGGCCAGTTGGAAAGAGATTGAAAATGGAGGCGAATGTCTTTGAAACTAGTCTCTCATAAATATAAACAAGTAAGTGACGAGTATTAATAAACCAACTACAAATAGTTTCTGAGATTACTTTTGACGTTACTGTTACTAAATTCCTCCAAACACATATAAGCTGATAAATGTTTTAGAAGTGGACTGTAGTTAATAAAATACCTCTGAGGGGTAAAATAGGGTAGTTTCCAAAATACTCGAAATAATAATCTACAGGGTAACAGCCCACAAGCGAGCCAGAGCCTGCCGATCTGACTGCCGCCCTCACGCTCACATATGTAAGGCAGAGGTGGGTGTGCATCCAACTGATACAGTGAGGAGATGTGGCCAGCATCATGGCAACCCTAGCTGGAAAGTTGCTTTCTTGACCAGGATTTGCTACTTATCACAGCTACTCAAATTCCTCACAATGCTGAATGGGCAGCAATTCTATTTCCAGGACTTAAAATCCATACTCCCCCAAGGGTGGGATTGAACTCAGGCAAATTCCATGGCAGGGAACCAAAGCACAATACCCTAGCCCACTACGATACTGTGCAGGACACACTTAATAAGGCTCATCAAATATATGGAGATATAATTCTAAAATTTAAGCTTATTATTTTAGGTAATATGAATTAATTCCTGCCTATGACAGGTGCAAATGGGCATTTGTTTAAAATGTTAAATCACCTGCAATATTTGAAGGGAATTGTTAAAATGATCAGCTTACAGACACTCTTTTGTTTCCTGTAATATTAAGGAAAGTGGAAACGTTAGATTTTACATCTAGGTGCTTTAATTGTAAACTCATTTATCATATATGGAAATAAGGCTCTAAGACTAATCACTGGTGGAGGAAAGGATATGCCATTTACATCCTTACAGCTATATACAGCAATTAAGTGAAGTAGCAATCATGAAATTAACAGTCAATAACTATACCATTATAATATATTAAGGGATAACTTTGGATAAACTTGGAATTAAAAAAAGAATAAAAACATAAAATGATTCAATAAACCTAATAATCTATGTCAAGTAAACATCCAAGTAAGAAAATGTTAGAATATATCCACTATAATATAGCAACTAACCATCTTGAAGAGGTTAATAAGAAGACCCAAAACCCATGGTGTAGTAGGCCTGAGCCTGCCAACATACACAAGATGGAGGTGTGTGAGCATCCAGCCGATACATGGAGGAGATGTAGTCAGCATCTCAGTATCTCCAGCCGCAAATTTTGTTATTTAGACCAGGGTTTGCTATCTAACATAGCTCCTCAATTTCCTCACAATGCTGAGTGGGCACCAGTCCTATATCCAGGACTTAAATTCCCCATCTGCCAGGGCCGGGATGAAACCCAGGCACTTTCCATGTCAGGGTGCCACATTCCATATCTAGCCCACTATGCCAATGCACAGCACTAATAAAAAGACAGAATCAATCTATAATAAAAAATAAATAGTAATTAAAACATCTTACCTTTTAGACTATTGTTTGAAAGTGTACACAGATGGTTTTCTTGCCATAGCGTTTTAAGAAGTTGGAACAAGAATATATTATGATCATTTTAGCTACCATAATTCAACTGAACAAAACAAGATGGTCTTTATGAGAGAAAACTAGGTAGTGTTACATAGCTTTTACACTTATAGAGCGTCTGCAAAGATTGCCATTCTGATGAATTCAGCAATATAAGAATTTTCTTGTATAAAAGGCAATAAATAGCATTATACAAAAATTAACAAAGTGTTAATAAATTTATCATAATTCAAAGAAATAGCAATATAGTGGATTCTGTCTCATTTAGATTCAAATAGTAATAAAATGGTTGACATTTTTTCAATGAAAAAAACAACAACAAATATCTTTAAAACTAATGAAAGCTTTGATGCACATTAAATGAGTGTATTTATCAAAAGAAGAGTAACACAAAATGTAAAATTTAGATGCATGAATGTAACCAAAAATAACCAATGAACTAACATGTAACAGGAGTGGACCTTTAAAATACATAAACCTCATAAAACAGCTGTGTTATTATTTAGACTAAAAACAAGTCAAGACTGTTATTAGGTTACTTGATGCAAATTAATCATTCTTTCATACTAGCCATGTATAGGCTAAGGTTTCGATAGGTAGCGTCAGACTGAAACATTAAATGCCATTTGAACCTCGGATCTCCCCATCTCCGGCTATGGCATTGAATTTTTCAGTCTGAATCTATGTATCCAAAACCTTAGCCTACGGCTGGAAGAACGACTAATTTCCATCAATTAACCTAATAATAGTGGTAACTATGAAGCCTGGGACTTAAGTACTTACAATAGTAAGTCGCCACAAATGGTGTGTATCTCAGAAACCCTAGTGGTTTATCGGGAAAAATACAAGTCACTTGGAGAACTTATGTCATGTCAGCATGTTGGCCATGGTAACTTAATGATTAAGAGCAACCAGATGGAGACTGGGAGATCCGTGGTTCAAATCCCAGCTATGGTATTGAATTTTTCAGTCTAACTCTAGCTATAGGTCATGAGGGCATGACTGTTTAGCAGCGCATTGTATACCTTTGTGCACATTGGCTAATCATCCACTTAAGCAATGAAACAAAACAGGAAATACTTGATTTAGGCAATCTTTACTAGAATGTAAGCTTCTAAATAAATTAAATATTTTCTGCTGGAAGCATTAGAACAATATGGAAGCAAAGGTTAAAGGTTGTTTTTTTTTTTTTTTTTTTTTTGCTTGTGGAGTAGAGAGGTAGAAGGGAGTTATTGTGCTGTGTTCAGATGGGGTGGAAAGACTTAATTTGTCAAATAACAGGCAGTGGAAAAAATTATATAATTTTCTTATTGTCCTTTTTTAACAATGAAGTTGCTTATAACACACAAATTTAATATTCTCAACACTTGTGACTGTTATAGAGCACATAAACAGTCCTCTTTTCTTTGAATAATGTTGCCAGGTAGTGCACTAAAGATAGAATTATAAGAGGAACTTGATGAAAAACAGTGATGGGTGTAAAATTAAAATAACATGAATAGCATTGTAATCTAGCTGAAGCAATCAGCTATATTTGTTTTATATTTCTTCATAGCACTGTATCTCAAATCTGACAACTTTTTCTTGCTTAAGAATGAAATTTTACTATACATTTGTAATTAAAATTGTCAGGTTTGTTTAAGTTCTTTAACTTGAAAGACCACAAAGGTAACAAAGTCTACTGAAAGCATGAACCACTCAATTATGGTTTATCCTTTCCAATGGTTTTCATTTCAACCAAATTAAAATATCCAGTCCCTCTTTCATTGTCCTATAACATGTTCTGCAATAATAATCTCTATGTAATAATAGTAATAATACTAACAAAAAGACACAATACAATTAAGCAATATTGCAACCATTTATATTTAATGAACAGCCATTAAGCAGGCTCCATTTTAGATTGAGTTTTCTGTTACATAAGCGCTGATGAAGACTAAGGAAGTCATATGCACACTACTTGATAGATGTTTGAAACCTGTGATGCCCTGGCTTGTTTAACTGCATTGCCTGTGTAGAGTAAAATCAGTTGTGGAAATAAGCCAGTTTACATACCTTTTTAATGTACCTGAATTAGCAAATCTTTCACTGAGTTCTAATATACTGTATAGCCTTTTGACAAGTTAAGCACACATATTACATCTTTCTGACTTAACTAGCATACATTCTATAAAATTATTTAAAGCAAATTTTTTTCCTATTTTTTCTTCGTTATTGCTGACCAGACAGCTTGCAAATGGTTGAAAATATAGAGTATTTCATTTTTGGAATGAAAACCATAACCTTGATCCAAATGCAAATTTATTAAAAGGTGTGATAAACTATAACAAACTGACAACATGGGAGAACATCTTAGTATAGAAATATAAAGACTAAGTAATAGATTTTGAAATCCCACCAGTTAATAATTTCATAAAGAAGTTCATAGTTCAAACGCCAGAGACAAGACCACACACAACAACAACAACAACAACAACAACAACAACAACAACAACAACAACAACAACAACAGATGACTGTCAGACTTTCGAGATTGAAAATGGAAAAAACAGCTCCCAAAATCAGCCCCTCAAAAAATCAAAAACTATGTTATCAGCAACCTCTTGATGGATTTGAAAGTAAAATGGTATGGCTGGTCTCCAAAGATCTAAGAAAATATATTTTTCTCTGTGATGCTGCAGTTATTAGACCATTAGTTCTTGTGTCACTATAAATATAATGATAATGTGCAGGTTCAATGAAGGTATGATGCTGACGCTTATCAACTCACAAACCACATGAGCCTAAATGAGGAAATTACAGTAGTTATTATTGCATTACCAATCAGAATTTTGTTCTTGAGTATGCGCAATACAACATTTATACATATTAAATTTTAAATAAAAATTAAATTGCATGACAACAATCAAACCTATGACCAGTGGCATATTAGCTTCTGAATTATGCATTACCACTACAAGCAGTTAAAAAACTGCTTCACTATGGCCCTGTCACATGATTATTTTGCAATTTGTGACATGTTTATGACACTTGATCTTAAAGAAACTAATAATAAAATGCTGAAAATATATATATTTATGCTCCCAAAACAGTCTTAAATACATTCTAAATCAATCTTTTGCACAGCTTGATTTTTCGCATCAACTTATCCACAACTGATGCTAAATTGTTTAACATCATAAATCCGTGTTAAATTTAGTCATGCACCATATATTTCCCATCTCAAATTATTTATATAAGACATCCTGATACTCTCTTAACTAATTTTGGTGTGGTCCATTAAGAGATAAGTTATAGAAATATAAATCAAAATTATGTTGTTACAATGTTCCCCCATATCATCAAATAACTTATGGAAACAATATTCCACTTCCTATGTTAGGGTTATAAGACTGGCGATGGTACAACAGGACCCATAGGATTAGAATTAGGATTTCCTTATGGAGGAGATTTGGTACGTAGGCCACCATGCTGGGCCCATTGTTCCTATGCCCCCAAGTGGGGCACCCCCGAGAGGAAGCATGAGGTGAAGAAGACAGAGGATGGCCATCCCAAGGAGCCATGACAGTATAGAGGGTAGGATTCCTACAGTTTACTTAGATAGAGACTTCCCCCGACAGGCCAGGACAACAGACATGCTCCCCTACAGCGGGGCGGCAACAAGCCCAGCAGCCAAGCCCCAAAGGTCCCAGGCAGGCGATCCGAGCCCCAAAGGTCCCTGGCTGGCAGTCCTGAAATGGTTCCAGCAGAGGAGTGGTGAGTGGCAACTGACCTACCAGAGGAGGAAGTAGTTTGCCTCAGAGCATATCATCCCGCCATGCATCGCCAAGACATCCGCCAACACTTCTACCCTGAAAGAGACCGTCAAATGAGAGATGATGTGAAATGATAATGGAGATGAAATGGAGGTACAGGAAATTCGGGGGATGTATAATTAACCTACCCAGCATTTGCCTAGCGACCCGGGAAAACTCCCAGAAAAACCCATGGGTTAGGTAGGTCGGCCACAGGAATCGAACCCAGGTCTCCCAAATGCAGGCTACAGACGAAAATGGCTGAGCCATCCCGCTCGGTACAGGACCCATAGCTTTTATCATGGATTTAAAAACATATAGGATGTTGGAGATACTTCATTTGAGCTAGTTGCATATGAAGACCGAATAAACATCATCATCCCAGAGCAAGGAATCAAACCAAGATCACTCAGCATGTGAGTTGCTAACTAAACCAATAAGCTACCATGGCACAGCTAATCGAAACAATAATCGTAATACAGTAAAATAGCATTCTACAGATACACTTTTAATTAATATTTGTTGTTCTTTTACAGAAGAAGTGTTCACAGAGAATGTTTAAATGATTTTTAACTATTACACTAAGGTTTGTATCACTGAGGTTTATTTAAATCAACAATGTGGAATGTATTGTGGTGCATTGGTTTCAAGTAGCTAGTCTAAAAATGGATAGCATATTTTACTAACAATAGCAACTGTATATTTTAAGGAATGCCAGTGAAACAAACATGTTTTAAGTAAAAAATTGTTAAGTAAAGCAAACAAACATGTGCGCATCTGTATGATGCGGGGTGATTGTGGGTGTTTGTGTATGTGTTAACGTGCACTTTTTGTTGCTGTAATTTTTATGCTTCAGTAGTTTGCAGTGAATTACAGTTGTTTTACTATTTAATATACTTTATACATTACAGTGAAGAGGACATATCATTAAGATATCATACCCACAATTTTATTACAGCAGTAGTAAGGAGATGAATTATAAGTGCTCATGGAGGTTCATGAAGGTTCGCTCCTATCTTAGCTAACAGTTGATTAGTTGATGTAGTGTCATCTGACACTCTCTTGATGGTGGAGGTCTCTGGTGATGATGATATGAACTTGCTAAGTTTTTTCAGTGGTGGGAGATCACAGTTGATAATTTGAACCTTGTTTTTGGCTATGCAGATATTTTCCCATCCCATGTTCTGTTGGGTATTTTGCTTTCCTGAAGATTTTGACTTCCTGAATAATACTATGGCAGTCAAAGTAAGTGAGGGCCTCCACCCAATGTAACGTGCCATTGAATGTCACTTGATGTTTCCGCCTGAAGGAAAATGGATCTAAGAGAAGCTAGGGGGTAGCTCAGAGGGTTACTTTCCTGAGGGAGGCTAAGGATGTGATGAAGGAGCATCCTTAAGTAACCTGAAGAATTGACATTTAGTTCTGACATAAATAGTGTTCAGTCTATATAAATAAAGTTACTAAAGTACATAATAATGAGAAGAGCAAAGATTGTTCAGTTAAAGTCAGCTGTTGGCTTTTCCTAGACAAAGGCTACCAGCATTCTAGACTCCATCCTCTCAGATAGTAGAAGTGACCATCAAAGGGATGAGTGTTACAGATTCATCTTAGCACTGTGAAATTGTTCCCATGTGAGCAGGGGGGTTTAAATATTAAAGCTTCAGCCGACCAAGTGGCTGATTAAAGCCTTTGTCACCACACATCAGCTAAGCTGACAACACATGTGTGACAGGTTATCAAGGAATTGCACATCTGTCAAGGTAACAAGAGATATAAAATGAGCTTCTGAGAAATGACTTGCATTTATCCAGACAGGAAGTCACCAGTCTGGGCTTTATTCCTTTATCTTTTAAATATCTGAATTTTACAAATCTGCTCCTTTCATAAATCTACAAAATATTACTGTCACCACAATACCATAGCGGTTGTTCCAGAAGTGTGCTGCCATGGCTGATTTTTATATCACTTTGTGCTTTTTGCATCAGAGGTATTTTTTTAAACTGACTTTCAAGTTTTTTCTTTTACCACCAATGTATATTTGATCAATGTCTATCACATGATAAATACCTGATTTCTCGGTACAGGTCATTCTGTCTTTAAAAGATGTGCAGATTAAGCTTTGTATGCTGTATCTATTTTGAGGTGGTAGAATGATGTATTTTCTCAATATATTCTTAAATCTTTGGTCTCCTTAAAATGATACAATGAATAAAAATGGATGAAATAATGCTCAAATGTATGCCAAGATCCATAAAGCTTAGAGTTACTCAACATTCTTCTTTAGGATAAGGGAAAACCCTAGAAAGAAACCTCATCCAGATAACACACCCTGACCAAGATTGGAACTCAGGACCTCTTATATGTCAGGCAGACATGCTACCAACGCACTACAGGAGTAGGCTTCCCGAAACATATTCTGATTTTATAAAAGTAAGTGAGCTAGTGTAAATATAGTCAATGTTCAATTAATAGTATGATTAACCGTACTGTTAAAAAACTTCCAATTATTATTGACGTATGACATGCAATTAGAATATCAGGTATCACACAAAAAGAGTCTATTAGATGAGTTAATGGAAGAAAATTGAAAACTATTAACAGAGAGACATCTAAGAACATTTGTATAGTTTACTGTTGATGTAAGTCTGTTTACCTGACAGTCAGTAGTGCTCATGCAAAGAAAGTTAAATTGCATTGTCAGAACCAGAACTCAGCAGTAAATAAATTAGTGATTTATTAAACTACTACATAAATACCGTATAGAATGTACTGGCTACTTAAGTTGACCCTAGCCATTCATTCAGTCAGGCTGAACTTAAATTTTTTTTTTCATTAAACACCTACATTTTATTCTTCACTTTCATTTATTGTTATCTTTCATAAATGCTGTCCTATGAATATTCTTACCACTTGTTTAAAATTTCATATAAAGAAATGTTTCATTTTCATCTATTTTGGAATAAGGCTTTATCACCCTCGACTCTCAGCCCCTTTACATTTGTACACTATATGTTGCAAATATTCTTCCTCCCCTCATAATGGAGAATCATTATCTATGCAGCTATATGTACTTTCTTATTTTAATCTCCATGATCTTGAACTTATGCTTGTAACTCAATCATTTTCTTCTCGATTAGCATCATGTATGCATCCCTCACCTTCTGTAAATAAAACAAACAATACTTATGAACAGGTTTATTGTCTTCAAATCTTCCTCTAAACTTTCAAAATCCACTAAATGTTTTTTCTGTTTATTTATAAATATCTCACAATTCTAATGATTAGAATAAAAGATTAACAATATTTTGTAAGGCACACATAAGCTATACTTATTAGGTTTCACACCATTTAAAAATTAAAAACACAAGCACTATTGAGCTTCCATTAGGCATGCACCTTGATGGAACACTATTGGTCGCGCAGAGTCTGGTAGACCTGCACTATCTATAAGTGGTTATGTGTCTGTATTTCTCTTTGTTTTCATTTGCTCTTTTCTTTTCCCTATTTTTGGCTTTATTTAGGTTAAACATACATGACTTTTTTAATATATTTGTACTAAGTACATCAGCTAGAATATAATATAAATCGAGTATACATTAAATGTAAAGAATATAACATATTCTTTTAAAATATATCTTATTATTGGAAATGTTCAGTTACTCAGAGTCTTCAACTATTTCTTCTCTGTTTTCCCCAACTAAGCAGCTATCACAAATAATTTTGGCTTGTTTTCCCAAATTGCATTGCATTTCACACATGCATATTTAGTTTTGTTGTTCTTTTTGTCTTTAAGCAGGGTTTACATCCTTCCCTTTTCAATGATTCTGGTGCATTCTGCAACTCATCGGCTGTGGGTTGTTTCGGTTTATATTTCTTTAAAAGTTCTTTCAATTCATTGGGTAGATTTGATGTTGTTGCTCTTCTTTGTAGCTGTTGCGACAGTAAAGCTAAGGACAGCACTTTCAAATATTATGGTCTTGTGGAATATTTCTTTTGGTTTCCAAGGACACGCTGGAATTAATGCCTTTAATGTTCCACATATGGTAAAAGATTACATTGGCCACTTTCTTGTTGTTCTGGCTAGATTGTACATAGCACACAATTTATCTACTACATCAACTTCAGATTTAGTATTGTAAGTTGTCATCCACCAGTGGGCACTGTCATCACAAAATAGATGATCACTTCTTCCAAATCCTTGGAATTCTATAGATCATGCCTTTTACTGATATTCATGATGAAGTATTAATGGCATCTTCCTCTTGCAAAGCAATATTCCACAACTTACTAGTGAAAAAAATAATGTCAAAAACATGTAACAAGAGTAGGTGCTAGGGGCTCGCTAGTCTTGAACAACACCTAAATGCTGATCTGTTACTCTTGCAACTACAGTAATAAACAGATAAAGTTATTGCTACAGCAAACATTCGAGTAAAGTGTAATGTTAGATGTCCTGGTCAGGCAACTACATAGGTGCGTTTGTTCATAAATTACAACATTTAAACAAAACCAGTGGCCTTGCAGGCCTCACACAACCAAGAGAAGGTTAACAGTGAAGTATTCTTTATTTGGTGGAGTATTGAAGTAGATACACTTATTTATACTCATCTCCCCTTCTAAAAAATGTTAGAGCACAAATGAAATGTTCTCGTTAGCATTTGATGACATGAGCTGATGATGAGGACAAATGCCCTCAGAAAGGTTTCAATTGTGTTCTAACAATTTAAAAATGAAAGTAAGTGTTAATAATTGTGAGTACTTCAATATTCCAACAAATTAATCCAATTTTTACAGTTAGTTGCTCTGTAAACTTCAGGTCAACTATTATCTGTGTGGGCTAATGTCAATATACTTCACTCTGGTGGTGGATAGATGAACTTCTTTAGTAAGATTTTATCTAGTGAGATTTCAAGGTTCATAATTTGATCTACATTTCACCAAATGCATATATTGTCCTATGTTGCAAGATTTCTGGTACCTCTTGCATCATGTTAATAGCTTTGGGTTTTCCTAACTGTTACAGTGTTCATTCCAAAATTGGCATATTACTACCAATTTATCTTTTCTTCATTTTTATGTTACTAAACTACTCTAGTTCTTGTATTTGGTTTAATTTTTACTTTTACTATGTAGGATAGGATAGGATTTTACAGTGGGGATTCTGCATGTTGACCAGACTGATGTTTTCTACCTATGCTCCAAGTGGATGACGCGAGATGAGACAGAGGGGCCCAATCCTAAGGAGAAACGACAGTACAGAGGGCAGGGTCCCGAACGTTTACCAGTTTAAAACTCACAGCAGTCCAGTACAACCGGCATCCCTTCTACCAGAGCCACAAAACAGTCCACCAGGTCGGCTCGGAAACCAGAGGCTGCCATGAAACCAGCAACCCTCCCACTGTGGGCCACTAAGAAACTAATATGCCAGAGCTACCTACCGTGGTCCTGAAACGGCTCGGAGACCGGAATGTGTGTACTGTTCAACTCCCGCTTTTACCACATACAGCAGCGCAGGCGGTGACACTGATGATACATGAGATGAAAATGGAGTACCGGTGAAGTGAAGTGGCGGGGGCAATCGGAAGTCCCGGAGTAAACCCGCCCCAGCACCATGTCGTTCACCACAAATCTCACTTTGCGGTCGCCTTGGATCGAACCCGGGCCGCCTTGGTGAGAGGCAAGTGATCTAACCACTCGGCCATGGCGCGGCCTCGAAGAACGGAGACTTTCCTACCGGAGGACAGAGGTGTTTTACTAGGAGCATATCGTCCTGACATGCGACACCGAGACACCCACGAACAGAGCTAACCTGAAAGAAATAATCAGATGAGAGATTGATGTGAAATGATAATAGAGGTGAATGGAGGAACAAGAAATTCGGGGAATGCAAAAACAAACCGAAAAACCCATGGATCAGGTAGGTCGGCCATGGGAATCGAACCCGGACCTCTCAAATGCGAGCCTCAGATGAAACCGTCTGAGCAATCTTGCTCGGTTTTGCTATGTGAATCTTGCATCTGTTGTTACAGTCAAGTTGGTAAACCCCTGATCGTATGGTGTCCAAATTTCATTCTTGAATTTTCAGAGCTAGGTGTTTAATTTGCAAGGTGTTTTTATTGAGTAGCTCTTTTTCCGTGCTAACAAGGAAAGTACTTGGACTTGAACAAACATAATTCTATGAAAGTTTGGTTACAGGACGATTACATACCTCTCAATATACTGGTGGGTATTGTTTTTCTGCAAAACTTTGCAATCAAACTCTACAAATATCATTGTAGATGTCACTGTAGATGACATATGCAATGGATATACATATCTTAACTATAAATGTAAATAGGGACTTTCAATAAAATGCTCACAGCAATATGAATGACTGCAAAATGCACACAGTGAAGAAAAGTAAGTCGATCGCATGTCATATTTGCACATTCTATAATATGAGTGTTCAACGCCACGTCAATTACACTGTTAAGTTGTCCACTGGTTCACCAATATCGTAGCCAGCATTGTACCACGCGCAACAAAGCATTGGTTTATATACTCCCGCAGATAACTGATTGTAAATGACAGAATGCAAATTCATGATAAAGAATCTTGCATGCAATTTTGGCTGCATATTTCTGGAACGTAGTTTAATAAAGTCTGTTATTCTCTTGGCATGACAGAAATGCAAATACATATGAAATTAATACACATCCAGAGGTTGTGCATATTTTGTAGTTTTAGGTGGAATAATTTTTAAATCTACATCTTTTCCGCCGGATGCTTCGAGTAGTACTTCTTCATCCTTATGTCGAGACCAGGAGTCACAAAGTACTAATGACTTTCTGACAAATTTTGATTCAAAACTGACAGATAAAACGTATTCAAATATTGTTTTGTCATCTTCCCATTCACACTTGCATCGACAAAGATATTTGGAGGGCACCGAGTTTCTATTTCCCCTGATATATGGGGTCCAAACTTTCCACAAGGTTCTTAGAAGCAAATATATAGTTTGTCTGCCAATCATCCTTACATTGATATAGCAACATCGATCGTGTAAGTAGGTATGTGTTGCACTGTTATCTGATTGCAACATCGAGAGAGTGTTTCTCTCCCCTTTTATGGATAGCATTCTGTCAGAAGGAAGCTCATAGTTAAACTGACTATGATCCAGTTCCAGACAGAACTAATTTCGATGTTTTCTGTCGTGATCTGATCATTCACGTCAGCAACAAACGTTTGAGCTTTTCGAATTAGCTCTTCTTCGTCATCGTGCTTGGAGAGTAGTGATACGGCATGATGTTAACCTAAACTCCTTTCTCACACTAGTAATAAGCCCTAGTGAAGCTGTAAAGTTTGTACACCCGAGGTGTCTGGCTACATCCAATGTCCAATGTTGTAAATACCAATAAAGAACGGCGGAACCACATTCTTGCGCTTCATCGAATTTCGCCATTACATGCTCCTTGATAATCTTGAGCTGCAGCTGTACGATTTCCTTTGAGAACTGTATTTCCTTCTCCCTTTTTTGCCACGTAGTCCAGTACGTTTTTAATATTACTTTTGGTTTTCAGTTTAGGGCATCTTTTCAGAAGCTTGTCGTATGTGTTGAAACCTCTTACGTGATAATCATCGTATATGTTCTCTAGTGTGTTGTCATCAAACGCCTTGATGGTGCGACTTTAACCTTCTTATCAGGAAAGCGTTGGAATTCAATGTTAGTGCCTCCATCGCCTCTTCTCGCACTTGCCGTATCACTACCGCTTGCAATGAGTTGTTCGTCTTTATCTTCGCTGGCATCATAATTACGTGTTAGTGTTTCAACAGTATCTGTTTCTAACTTATGCTCATATTTCTGCAGCATAATAGATACCAGAAAACATGCGAATGATTCACCTTCTATACCAATAACATCTTCACGAAGAAGAGTTCTAAGTACCTTTATGTCAACCAATCGTAATACATTATCAGGATCGATTACCAATCACCGACCCATCTGACGCTTCAATGCACAAATAACTTCACAAAACGCAACTTCAGAGGCACACTGCACCATCCCTACTGGTCTCGACTAGCGTATCGGCAGGTCAATGTCCAATGGGGCAAGACACACGCAGAGGCCTCTGTCGGACGACTGCAGAGTTCTGCAGATGAACGAGTATCACTAGTGCAATAAGGGGCCTTTAAGTTATCTCTCACACGAATTTTGTATATATGTGTTTATTCGCGCCCAATTATTTTCCTTGTAAGATGGTGTTATGTGCCTGATAATCTGTTTGAGTTTGTTAAATATACTATGGAGTGGTAAGTGCACTTCTGGAGTGCCTTATTACTTTCCATATCTGTAGAAACAGTACTGCTATCTTGAATTTTCCTTCTGACTTTGCTTACCTTCCTGCAAACTAGTTTACACACATGTTCAAGACCTCATAATTCTGTATTATTTTGGTTGTTCACAACTGTTATCTTGTAGTAAAGCCTTCGTCTAGTTTTCATAGGATTTTGGTATCAAATGGCCAATGTGAGTCCATTGTCAGCTTTCAGTGACTGAGTGAGTGTGTGGGGTTTTAGGGCCCGTCGACAGCGAGGTCATTTGGGCCCGAAGTCAATTAATAAAACCTAAAAGCTATAAAAATTAAGCTAAAAAGGTAAAATATAATAAAACACTCAACTGTTAAAATGACATTAAAAACAATCTAAAGACTAATACGTTAAAACCTCTAAAAGTAATAAATATAAAATGCAAGTCAGACTTGTTGATTAAAACCGATTTTAAAAACAAACCGCAGTGCCTTATCCACGGCCACTGGGTCGTCCCCTAAAACATCCATCAAGTTAGTTCCCAAGCCTACTGACTGGCGAACGCGAGCGTACTGCGGGCAATCGAGCAATATGTGCCGCACCGTGAGGCGTACTGCACATGGAGCACACACTGGGGCCGGTTCCCCTCTTAACAAATGGCCATGAGTGGCTCGTGTGTGTCCAATTCTCAGCCGGGTGAGTATCACCTCGGCTCGCCGGTTATCCCTGCATGAAGTTAGCCAGGGGTGTACGCTCTCTTTTATTGCCCGGAGTTGTGTGCCTTCCAAAGCTGTCCAGGAGTGCTGCCAAGCAGATAGAAGTTGGCGACGGAAAAAACGTTGCACATCCTGGTATGGCACCGTAGTTGTTAAACTCCGGGGCAAACGGCAAGCGGACTTAGCAGCCGCGTCCGCCTCCTCATTCCCGGAAATGCCCACATGGCCTGGGGTCCAAGTTAAAACAATATGGTATCCGCGACTAAGCATTTGCGAGATCAGGGCCTGAATTTTTAAAACTAGCGTGTGAGTTGCAGTGTGCTGTTGCAAGGCCTGAAGAGCGCTTAGAGAGTCAGTGCAAACGATAAAATTGCCAGGAACTAACTTACAAATAAAAAGGAGCAGATAGAGGATGGCATACAGTTCTGCAGAAAAAACAGAGGTGAAGTCTAGAAGGCGAAATTTATGAGCCTCGCCGTTAATGACGAATGCGCAACCCGTAGTGCTACCCAACTGGGAACCATCTGTAAAGCCCGGAACATAATTAGGGTAACGGTCCAGTAGTTCGGCAAAAAGTTGTTGGAATACCGAATGTGGGGTAGCTAGTCTCGAGTTTGTGGAAAGAGCAAGATCGAACCGCGCACGCTGGAGCTGCCATGCGGGATAACGACCCAGGGACGACCGCTCCACGCGAGGCATGCGGAGGTCGTGTGTACGGGAGAGTTCCCGGAATCTTACTCCAGTTGGGCGCGTCCGAGAATTAGGGTGCATATAACGGTGGGCTAAGTCGGGATGCAGAACTGGTTTAAAACATGGATGGTTTGGGTAACTTGCCAACTTTGCAACGTAGGAACAGAGAAGTGTCGAGCGACGAACAGAAAGTGGAGGCTCGCCGGATTCGGCATACAAGCAGTCGACGCGACTTGTCCGGAAAGCTCCTGTGGCAAGGCGGATACCTGTATGATGTACGGTGTCTAAAAGGCCAAGTTTAGAGGCGGTCGCTGCGCCATAAATAAAACAGCCGTAGTCCAGCTTGGATCGGACCAGGGAGCGATACAGCCTCAACATTACCGTGCGATCGCCCCCCCCAAGATGTTCCAGATAATACCTTCAGCACCCGCAGAGAACGATCGCAAGAGGCTCGAAGGTGACGAATGTGGCGCTCCCAGTTGAGTTGTCTGTCCAAGTAGAGGCCCAAGAACTTCAGGTGCGAGACAAACGGCAGGGGTGTGCCGTTCAAGTGAAGATCAGGTGGAGGGTGAATACCTCGTAGATGATGGAAGTGGACACATTGTGTCTTCGCAGGAGAAAAACGGAAGCCGGTGCGAAGCGCCCAGGCTGCCAGCTGGTTGATGGTCAACTGCAGTTGACGCTCTATATGGTCTAAGTTGCAAGAACGATAATATATGGCGAAGTCGTCAACATACAGAGATGATGGAATTCCGCCGCGAACGACACTAGTAATGTCATTAATAGCCATGGCAAAAAGGGCGACACTGAGAATCGACCCTTGAGGCACACCATTCTCCTGGATCCGCTCCCTTGAGATACTGTTCCCTATTCGGACACGAAAACGACGTAGAGCTAAAAAATTACTTAAAAATTCCGGTAAGTGGCCTCGCATACCGTAACTGTGCAGGTTGCGTAGTATGCCATACCGCCAAGTGGTGTCATAAGCCTTCTCCAGGTCAAAGAATACTCCCACCACATGCTGTTGCAGTAGAAAGGCATGATGAATGTAAGCCTCTATGTGTGTTAGATTGTCAACACTAGAGCGATGGCGACGAAAACCGCATTGAAGGTTGGACAGCTGGTTATTGATTTCGAGCCACCACACTAACCGAGAGTTTACCATTCGCTCAAAGGTCTTACAGACGACACTCGTCAGGCAAATGGGGTGGTAGCTAGATGGAAGTGTGGGGTCCTTTCCAGGTTGAGGGATGGGAATGACAATACCCTCTTGCCAGGAAGATGGAAAGACCCGCTCATGCCAGATGCGGCTATATATGCCTAAAAGGAAAGACATCGCATCGGGTGGAACATGTAGCAGCATCTGTCTGTGGATGTCATCGGGACCGGGAGAAGAGTCCTTAGCTAGGGCTAAAGAATGTGCAAGCTCGGCAGCGGTAAAAGGTTGGTTGTACAGCTCATTACATTCCCTATTAAAATTAAGTTTCGTTCGCTCCGCAGCTTCCTTAATAGGAAGGAAGAGGGCGTCGTAGCTAGCCGTTTGGCTAGTAGCAGCGAATGAGGTGGCAAGGGCTTCGGCTATATCTTGCTCGGCAGTGCAGATGGAACCGTTGAGGGCAAGTCCGGGAATGATCGTTCGGCGATACTTGCCATGCATCCGCCGAACAGCTGACCATACCTGTTTGGCGGAGCTGCGACGAGAAAGAGAAGACACGTAGGCTTCCCAGGATGTTCGTTTCGCATTGCGAAGCACAAAACGTGCCCTAGCTCGAGAACGTTTAAAAGCAACGAAGTTCTGTTCTGACGGGTGCAACTGAAACAGCCGCAAAGCACGTTTGCGTGCTTTTATTGCCACACGGCATTCCTCAGACCACCAGGGTACAGGGGTATGACGTGGGGTAGAAGAACCTCGAGGAATGCTGGATTCAGCGGCGAGCAGGATGGAACATGTAAAATATTCCACCATTTCATCGACGATGTCAAAACCATCGTCGGTGAAGTGAATATGGGAATTAAACTTTTCCCAGTCAGCCTTGGAAATAATCCAACGAGGATGTCGCGAAGGCGCATGGTGCCGGCCGGATAAATGGATGTTAATTGGGTAATGGTCGCTCCCAAAGAGGTCGGAAAGCACAGACCAATCAAGTAGTGCAACTAATACCGGGCTGCAGAAAGAGACGTCTAGTACCGAGTGCGTACCATAAGCGGATGACAAGAATGTCGGGTCACCAGTGTTCAGCAAAATCAGGTTATACGAATCAAATGTGTCTACTATGAGGCAGCCGCGAGCATCATCAATGTCGGAGCCCCAGAGCGTGTGTTTGGCATTCAGGTTTCCCAAGATGAGTAACGGTGAGGGGAGCTGAGCCAAAAGAGCCTGAAGATCCTGCTTTTGAATTACACAGAGCGGGGGTAGGTAAATGTTGCAGATGGTAAAAGAGATGCTCTCCCGCTGTATACAAACAGCGACAGATTGCAAGGGCGTGGTTAATGGTATATTGGTGGCAGAGATATTAGGTGCCACTAAAGTAGCGACGCCACCACTTGCTCGTGCGCCTGCAACGGAGTCTCCCCTAAATGCCGAAAACGTGCTTAGGTGTAATGAGTGATAGTGATGCAAATGGGTTTCTTGGAGACAAATAACTGATGGTGACCGCTGAGAAACTAAAAACTGTAGGTCTTGAACGCGAGCTTGGAAACCATTGACGTTCCACTGGATTATTTCCATAAAGAGTTTTTAACGGGCCGTTTTAACTTTTTTCTTGACCTTGGCTGACTTGGGCCCTACGATTCGAAAATCGTTAGCGTCCTGTGACTCCGCTGATGTTCGGGAGTCAGAACTCCTACGGCTCGTAGAACGAGGCCGGGATCTAATAGAGGGCGAACGACTTCGCGATCTATGCTGTGGTCGGGATCGGTTTTTCACAGTTACTACGGGATTGTTGTTACTCGCTGAAGGCTTGGTGTCTGGAGTCTGTACGGTTGAAACGGAAGTAGTGCTGGTGGATATACAAACAGTCTGAGACGTAGGTTTAACGGCTAGAAAGTCAGTCTGCGTGGGCGACAGGGACGTGTTGAACAGCAACAGTGGTATTAGGAGTACGGCGAGCTGCTAGTGCATATCCAGTGGTAGTGGTAGCAGGCTTCAGTTGTTCGAAGCGCCGTCGTGCCTCTGGAAAAGTCAGGCGTTGCTTTACACGTAGCTCCTGAATACTTTTTTCGTCCATGAATCTAGGGCACTGTCGCGAGCTGGAGGGATGACTACCGCCACAGTTCACGCAACAAGGTGTTCGACTGCAGTTAGGATCGTCGTGTTTCGCCAGGCCACATTGCTCACAAAGAGCAGGATTGGTATATGTGGCCTTAGTATGTCCGAACCGCTGACATTGGAAGCAGCGCATGGGGTTCGGAACATACTGGCGGACGCTAGCACGTTCATAGCCGCAATAGATGTACTCAGGTAGCTTAGTCCCGGCGAAAGTAAGAAAAACCGTACGTAGCGGGTACTCCTTGCCATCTTGTTTTCGAGTTAGCCGGTACGCCTGACAAACGAGTTGATCGGAGAGGCAGCTTACTATTTCCTCATTTGCTAGACCATCTAAGCTGGAGGTGGTGACTACTCCTCTGCAGGTATTGAGCGTTTTGTGTGGGGCTACCCGGATAGGGTAGGAGCCCAACAAAGTCGCTTTCTGTATCTTCTTAGACTGGTCTGCATTTGTGCTCTCTAATAGTAAGCTACCGTCTCGGAGACGCGTAGCGTTTTTGACAGGGCCACTTATCTTATCCAGTTCACGCTTTATGTAGAAAGGACTTATATCTTTAAACGTTTTCCCATCACAAGCCAAGGTCATTACCAGAAAAGGGTCGGTGAAAGAGGTTTTGCGCGGAGACATGATGATATAGACCCCCATCCGGAACCGTCGGCGTCAGCCTGCCATCCGGGGGTTAAAGAAAGAAAGACACCGAATCTTCACGGTCTGTGCCGTCATGGGGACCTCACCCATGACCGATCTCATTTGTACCTCAGAAAAGCTACCCTTCAAAATCCACTGCTTGTCCGTATGGGTAAACCGTTCACCACGCACACCCCGGCTTTATTCCCCTACCTCAGGAATAACCGCCTGTGGCTCCCCGCTTTAGGCCGCGCTGCGCATAAAGGGCACACGTGGATTCAGGGGACTTGTGGTTGATTACACCGGGGTTCCGTCAGCGGTAACAGGTCCGGTCCGTGATACTAACCCAACGGCAACACGGCCGTCGGGAGATTAACACAGACCGGGCCCTCAAGGAGCTACGTGGGTGTACTTGAAGGTGTGGACGGGCTCCGCACCTAAGGCTACACATAGGGGCAGTGCGAAGGGTCCGCTCAACCTTCACTTTTGAGACCTCCGGAGAGCACACATGTCGGAAGCCGCGCTGAAAACCGTGGGACAGAACCACGGAGATAGGAGAGATCCCTGCTGGTGAGACAGGAGTTATAAACCTAAGACCTTAAGTGCTAATAATTATAATAAAAAACTAGAAGGGGAAGAAGGTGATGCTTACTGACAAGCAGTAGCTACACGTGGCACAGTTGATGGAGATGAAGGGGATGAATTGAGGGTGAGTGGCTAGGGACCCCGGGATCGCCAATCCCGTACCTACCGTAGTAGGTCCCTGGGGAAAAATACCAGAGACTCTTCTGCCAGTTTTCAGGGTTACTGATGGGCCTTCTCGGCAGCCGTAGCGGTCCTGGGGTACACCAAGTCCCCACCGTACATCACCCCATCAGTCAGTCCTATACTTCCTGTTGCCCACCCCTCGGGACGAGGACCACAGAGGTTGGATTTTGAGGGGCTCAGCTTTCATGTAAATAACACTTTTCTCCTTGAACTGATTAGGTTTCTATGTGCAATTCTTCTTTAATTCACATACAATTTCGGTACCTTTAGATACAAGTAGGTTTTTTTCTTTTTGCTCTAAAAGTAATAATGATTATGATCTCTACATAATATATTGTAAATTGCTTTAAATTTCACTTGCAGTCTAAGCAAGCATTTATTCCTTTATATGAAGATTGCATACACTCAGTAGCTGCATTCTTATAAAAGATTAACTACATTTACCTATAAATTCATTTCTTTTATTTCCTGTTTAAATAGGTATTTATTAATTGTACAATAGAGTAACATATTTCTTGGCTAGGTTGATTTATTTTTGCTATAAGCAGTTACTTAAAAGACAACACATTTCATTCTAAATTTATTTATTATTATATGGAAGAAACTAGAAACAGTGATGTGTTCTAAATTCTGATGTAGATTATGCCTTAATTTTCTTGATATTAAAATATAATCTCTGTAATTACCAGTCTAGCTCACTTAGCTCTTCAACCCTAGTATTCTTTTCAATTTTCAGTACCTGTCTTCCTCTAGCAAATTGACAGGGCCTTCATAATAGAAACATTTACCGTGGTGATCATTTGTTTTGCTTTTGAACCCATTTATAAATGCAGAGTGATCAGTTTCAATTAATAGCACAGTTTATAATTGCTTTTTCAATTTATCTTGGCCTGAAAATCTATGTTCAAAATTATTAATCTTGCTTTTCATCATAATGTCTCTTCAGATATAAAGAAAAGTAGTGGGTGGGTTGTTACACAATTTAAAATAAATAATTACATCCTGCAAAACTAAATCAAGGCTATTCTTATACAGTAAAATTAACTTAATTTAAATGTGTTTCAAAGCTATCTAGTAGAATTTGTTTCTTTTTCGCCAAATGGGGCCGTATCATCTTGAACTACTTGACGAACCGGAGCAATAATTCACTGTGTCATTGTCCAACAATCGTTTTTCCTTTTTCTAAGAAGTCAATGTGTATGGCACAATTCGTATCGCATTTACACTTCCAGGAGTTAGAATCGTCTTTCCCTTCCTTCAAACAGATTCACCAGAAGCAGTGCATTTGTTTGATTGTTGCTTAGTTCTGGAGTATCATGACGAATCCAGGTTTCATCTATTGTGACAGCTCAAGGCAGAAAATTTCACTTAAATAGCTAAGACGCAACTTGAAGTGGAAAGCCGCTCTCGCGTGTTGTCCAATATGAGCAAATGCTGCATCCATCGGCCCGACAGCTTTTTAATTTCCAACCTATCATGCAAACTAGGGTTTGCCGTTACCATAGACACGTTTATGGCTTCTGGTAGCTTACCAACTTTCGATTATGGATGAGCGAGAATTATTAGGTGGCCTTGTTCTTAGGTAGCCATATCTGCTGAGTGTTCTGGGCGTTTCTCATCAAAAAGGGATGTTCGACCATGTTTATTGTCATTGAATCAACATCTAACCTTGTCATAGATGGCAGAAGGTACGGTTAAAGAGCATCCAATTTCGTAAGTTCTCCCATCCAAAAGTAAAAATCCAATCACTGATTCATCCTAGACGTTTTCCTTTCAGCGAAAGCTCTTTGAACAACTTCTAATTCTAAACTAACCTATATGTAAGTACCAAATTTGTTTTCGCAACGTTTAACAAATGACAGTACACGATGGTAACAAGGTAATTTGTCCTAATTTTCAGAAAAGTAATTTATACAGCATTTATGTTTATTAAAACTTTTGCTAAGCGGGTTTAATCCGTTTTAGTTTGTTATCGGATAATGATAATAAAACTAATATAGTATTAAAATATATATTTAATTTTATTTGAGAAAAATTTATCCGAAGAACATCACGGTACATACAACTCACTACACACTTTGTGCACATGAGTTATATTAGAGAGCATACACGAAAGGGGTTGCTCAGTAGATTCCTCTGAGGCACTTTGACACGCCGGAGTACTGAGGCTGAACGACAGAAGGGGACATTGCAATAGTTACCTCGTTATTTTTGTTTCAGTAGCTTTTCCCATCGCCTTCATGTAAATTCCCCAGTTTAGTAGCTGTCTCAAGGAGAAGAGGAGGAGAGACTAGTTTCGTTCAAACATTCGGAGTATTATTTCATGGGCTTGAAATGCCACCTAGCTGGAGTTTGCGTTCCTGTTGTGCCCGTGGTATTCAAACCGGAACTAACTGTACTCGTATGCACTCACTGAGTGGACTCGGCTGGTAGAATTTGCAAATATTCCAGCGCAGTTAATATTCGTTAGATTGGCTTATGTTGCAAGGAATTCATTTGCCAAGGTAGCCTAAGTGGTGTTTATACATAGGAAAACTTTTGGCAAAATAAGTCGTACACCTCTGCGCATATGATTATTATATTAATACGCAATGTTACTTCTGTTAAAATGAGTTCATTATGGTGCAACTAGACAAATATTTTAGAATAATAAATAGAAAAACAAGATTACAACATTCAGAGAAGCACCTCGATCCATTATAATGTGTTTTCATACTGGTTCTGTAACTGATTCACATAAATATGTCAACACTATTTCTTGTTAACCATACTCACCGGATATAATGTCATCAAGATAATACTGTAGTAACACAATTTTCAGCTCAGACAACGTTCATTCTGTTTAAAAACCATATTGATGTTTCCTGATACGATATTATTTGTCGCAGATTACAACATTCAGAGAAGCATCTCGATCCATTATAATGTGTTTTCATACTGGTTCTGTAACTGATTCACATAAATATGTCAACACTATTTCTTGTTAACCATACTCACCGGATATAATGTCATCAAGATAATACTGTAGTAACACAATTTTCAGCTCAGACAACGTTCATTCTGTTTAAAAACCATATTGATGTTTCCTGATACGATATTATTTGTCGCTTAGTAAAATATATTAAAAGAAATCAGCATTTCAAAGTATCTTGTTTATAGACATGTGAAACAATCAGATGAAGAGCTGCTAATACGTGAAAAATAATTAGTTATAAACTGAAATTGAGCGCAAATGGTCTATTTTAAACAGTGCTATATATATTCTGCTGGAAGATGTGAACTCCCAGTGATATAAAATCCAATTAGAGTAAAGAAGACATCGGAATCTGCAGTACTTTATAACTATGTATAACTTTTGTAGTGTCTTAATAATATCAAATTCACTGTTGTAATTTTAGGAAGGAAAAGACAAAGGAAAATAAACATGTTCATCTAAAATAAATTGAGGAAATTGCCAGAAAATGTTTCTCATTGATGCTTATATGCGAGAGGAAGCAAACAGAGCTAAAATTAGAAAACTTGTTATTAGGGGTTTAGTCTAACTTTTGATGACTAAACCTTCTTATAGATTATTTTTATCATAGTACCTCTGGTTAAATTACAGGGCACTGCGATCAGACGCATTTTTAGATCTCGATTTGGTTTGACGTAACATTTCAAAGGGAATAAAGAAGCACGGTCAATACAGGATAATTTTGTCCTTCATTAGTATTTATAAGTGATAATGTAATACATTTGCTTTCTTATGCTATGAGTTAATGATAGCCTGCGGAAATCGATGCCTTACAGATACGTTTTAGGCATAGTGTTCGAATTTCTTAGAATGATAGTCTAAAGCATGTTTATAATAAAGGCAGAAGGTAATGCCACTATTCGCCAGGAAATAAACCTTTCCAGTTCAGCAAAAGCATAAGACAAAGAATTTGGATAATCCACGTTTCTAGAGTATGCAGATCCGCTCTTGTAAATGAAAATCCCTTTGTAGAGTGTTGAAGTCTTGAATGTATGAACGAAACAATTGGAATTGTTGTTTATTGTTCAAATCTGAGTTGGATAAAAAACGGATGTGTCAGTTCAGTCATCTGACCTAAACAAATTAAAAGGAAAAATACCAAGGTGGGTTATAAGAACTCAACCTTTAAATGTTTCCATAAGAAGATATTCCACGACAACTAAATATTCGTTCAATAAGAGCATTGTAACACTGATAAGGGGGCAAAATTAGCGTGTTTATGAAAACCATCGATGGTAATCAGATGAACTAAGAATGTCTAGTGACTCTGGCAATTCTCTTCATTAGGAAATCTATGGTTACGTTATGTGTGGATTTGCACAATAGTGATCGAACACCTCTAACAAAACGGAAGGTATTTATTTTTTAATTTATGTCCGCACCAACGTTAAGTTAGGTATGACACATTTTCTCTGTAATGAAGAGCAATAACATTCACTTCCAAATTTCTGGTGCTGGTGGAGGTTCACTTTATAGTTTTGCTTTCATTTATTGTTATTCACTCTCGAAATCCACCGTATTCATAAATGTGTAAAACAAAGTTACTTGTAGCTAAAAATGTTTTAAATGAAGAATGTAATCCTCATTAACGAAATTTTACGAGCCGCCATTGTTGTCTACATCCATATCTGCTGTTTGTAATTGACTAATTATGACAATGAATCTATAAAAAACAGACAGTCATGAAGTTTTCTTAAAGTTTCACGACCTTCACGTGATGTTTGACTATTCTATTGTTGCAGTAAACAAAACAAACTCTACGAAATATTGCTTTGTTTGCTATACATGTCTACCTCTTTCTGAGACAAGTTAGAACTCGTAGACCACACACAAAGCGAACACATATGACTATTCAACATGAACAAGTGAGTTTCTCTAAATAATGTATCATAAGCATGCCGGTATATAGTCTAATTCATCACGAACTCACAAAGAATGCTCAAATTGACAGAACTAATTTGCATCAATAATGCGAAGCAATATATGTATTTTTGTTCACCTGCTCAGCGTGTTTACCAAGACGAACTCTATAGGACTCGTCTAGTTGTTGCCGAATATTGACTATGCCGATAAATCCAGGTTTATTGCATTGCTTAAATGTAGTTTAGATCGCGCGTGCTTCTTTATTTTCTCTCTTAATGTTTTCAACATCTTTATGTAACAAAGGTTTATTGCACTGCTTAAATGTAGTTTAGATCGCGCGTGATTCTTTATTTTCTCTCTTAATGTTTTCAACATTTTTGTGTAACATATATTCTTATCACCAAATTCAATTTTAATCCACAGTTCTGGTCTAAAACGTACTATTTGTTTTGTTTAAATCTTGTTTAATACCGGGGAAAAACTTTCTCGCTGATTTATATCTTATTTCCAAAAGACATTTGAGAAACCTATAAACTAGAAATGGCTGAGTTGGAGGAAGTGGATACTATTTTGAAAAGTAGTTTTATTGCTTCAATCAGAAAAAGCATGATTTAAAATAGATCAGTGTGGTAGGAGGGATATTTAAAAAAAAATAAAAAATATTTTAGTTTACTAAAACTAATTTATTTATAGAATGATACGACCAATGACGTAACAAAATTCAAAAACTGACAATATCATTGTGTTTTATTTTCTTAGAAAATCATTCAAACAAACAAACAATTCATTAACAAGATGCTCCTACTGTCCGTAAGTCCTTATGGCAGAGAATGAGGTCGAGAGTGCGGTGGGGGAGGGAGAGATAGTTACAGAAAATAAATTGTATAAACATGGAAAAACACATTCAGCTCGATACTAAATTTCTAACTGGAGGGTGAAGAAATTTCACTAAAATATATATACATGAATGAGCAATTAATGTGTTTATCCCAAAACGAAATAAAATTCGTATCAATTGACGAAATATTTCTCCCTCCATACCCTCCGGTATAATCAGCAATGGTTTACAGAGGGTTAAATAATCATATACTATTACATACTATTATGTACTTTTAATGCAATGGTCCACAGCCTATGAATTCTTCATTGGTCTTCAACAAGACGAGAATTTAAACTGAATGCCCCCTCAGTAGTGATAGTGATATGGCAGGAGGACAAGATTTTAAGTATATTACTTCTTTTTCGTGGTGAGGGGGATAATTACTACATTCATGGAACATGGGTGGGCCGTTCGGCGTACACTCAGTAGAACAAGATGAAAGAAACTAAAGCACTCGCCCAACCCTAAGGTGCAATGCGATCCTTGCCGATGGGGTGCATGATACATGGGAGATTTGCCATTAAAGGAATGTCAGAGATACCGGGCGATCTTCCTGTGTATGTACCTTTATACCAGAGATTGGGGCTCCTCTGGTGCGGAATTATATTTCCCCAGTACTCGTGGGACCAAAACTTGACACCGAGCATAAAACTTCACAGACGAAGGAGGAAGAGAAACCTGCAAGGCAAGATACCCTGGAATCCCAGTCTGCAACAACATTTGGATCCGAACCGATGGAGTTAGATTCAGCTTAACCAATGGAGGACAAGACTCCAGAGGAGACAGCTGGTAATATAGCTAAACTGTTACACCTGGTACAAATCAAAACTATATCAGGGGTCAAAAGAAGAAGGCTCCTTAAGGAATAAAGGCTTAAGGAGGGAAAGGAATGGCTGCCTGCAAGTGACTGGAAAGCGAAGAAGGGACAACCACCCAAGACCTTTAAAAAGCATAAGGCAACAAATAAAACTCCTACAGTTTTTACTGGGAGTGAAATTCTCGGGAAGTAAGAAGCCCGAATACTTCAAGATCTGAAGAGAGACTGCCTACGAAAAGGCCGAGGCAGGAATTAGGGAAACAGACCTATAGTACTTTAACCTCGGCATTTCGGATGTCAGTAGTCCAGCAAGGTTGTCCACTGGTTCAAATTACCCCTGAACTAGAGGTACTTAAGATGGCTCTTTTTTATAAAATTATGGAAGGCATTGGACCCAGATTCAGAAGAGTTTATCTGGATAAAGCAGCAGTCATCTTTGTCTTTGAAGCAGTGGAGTCAATGAATGGCTGAAATAAATGATGCCCAGGGTATCTCCGTGGGGGGATAGTAAACAACAGGATAGTAGGATAGCGATGATATCTATATGGGTACCAAAAATCTTAAAAGATGTCCCTCAATTAACTCTGTGTGATAAGATTGGGAGTCATAAACCCACTATCAAAACGGAAGGTTGGAGAATAATGAACCGCAAAGTAGAAGAGAAAGGCCAAACCATTGTGGTCCGTAAAATACCTGCGAGCACATGGCATAAAATTGTATTTAGGGTTTTCGCAGGTTACTGTCAGGTTATTAAAAAACAGTAAAGATGTCAGCAAGATGGAACCTGAAAGTGGTGCAAATAAACCCGCAACACAGCAAAGGGGTCAAGCTGTGCTGCAGAGACTCCTGGTAAGAGAGCATGTAGACATAACCCTGATGCAAGAACCCTATGTAGTTATGGGGAGGTTATCGGAGCTGGGAAAAATTGGAGGTAAGTTAACCTATCTCAAAAATGAAAACAAACCCCGAACTTTAATGTATGTAAGAAATGATGTTTCATATATACATATGGTAAATTTCTGCTCAAGGGATTTGGTGACAATTCGACTCGGACAACACGGAGAAGGGAGAACCAGGGAAGTGGTCCTAGTCTCAGCATATCTTCCTTATGAAGAAAACTTTTCTCCTCCGCAAGAGGTAAGGGAATTAGTCGACAGCTGTCAAAGGCTGAATGAACAACTTCTGGTGGGGTGTGATGCAAACGCTCACAATTTGGTGTGGGGGAGCAGTGACACTAACATCGGAGGTGAGTACTTACTTGAATACCTTGTTGAAAGGAATTTAGAGATATTCAACAGGGGACAAAATGCTATCTTCCATAATGCAATGAGACAGGAATCTATAGATATCACCTTTGAGACAATTATAATGAGAGACCATGTGAAACTATGGCATATATCAAATAAGCCACCGCTTTCTGATCACATGTTTGATAGATATGAGATAGATATGGGAGAAAAGCAGATCATAGTCTATACCAATGCCAGGAAAACGGCCTGGGACTCATATATTTATCACAATCAATATCTAAACGAAATTAAAAGTTAAATTAGGAATATGATATATATATATCATATATATAAAGAGAGAGAGAGAGAGAGAGAGAGAGAGAGAGAGAGAGAGAGGACGGGGCTGATCAACTTGAGATAACTATAATTACCTTATATCTGTGTAATTGTCGCACAAAAGGAAAGCTACAAACAGGAATATGTCTTGGTGTATTAATACTGTGGGGGAGATGAGGATAAAGCCAAATAAAGCCAAGAAGAATAAGCAACGGGCAGAATACCGGAATGCCCTGAGTGAATATAACAGAGCAGTCTAAGATGCTAAAAGAACCTCCTAGAAGGCATTCTGTGAAGGTGTGTAGGATATTCCTTCCAGAGCTGAACTCCAGAAGGTCCTCACAAAGGTGCCATCAAACCCAGGAGGTACCATTAAAAATGAAAATGGGGAATATACCAGATCAGTGCCTGAGTGTACTTCTCAATGTTAATTTTCCACAATGCATTGTCACTGAAAATACAGACCAATCAGTAGACCTATCGGAAAGGTGTCTTAGGACATCTAGGCAGAAAGATCGGGAATGTCCAAGCAATGTGTTAATTTTCAGAAGATCCGATGGGCCGTAGTATCTCTTCAACCGTAAAAGTCACCAGGGCCAGACGGTATATTTCCGGCTCAACTGCAACAGGCGGGTACGGAATTAGTCGGATACTTGTGCAGACCTTTTAGAGCAAGTCTGGCCTAAGAATATATTCTTAACGCCTGGAGACCAGTAAGAGTAGCCTTCATCCCTAAGCCAGGGAACATTAATCATACCACAGCAAAGGATGTAAGAGCTATCAGGCGGACATCACTTTTATTAAAGATGTTAGAAGAACTGGTTGATAGGACTGTAAGAGAAACAAGGCTAAAAATGTTTCCTTTACACCCGATCAGCATGCCTATCAAAAAGGAAACTCATGCGAGAGAGCTCTTCACCACTTAATTGGGAAGGTATAAAAAGCATTAAACTATAACGAGATTGCACTAGGAATCTTGTTGATTATTGAAGGAGCATTTAGCAGTACGACCTTTAACTCTTAGCATAGAGATGCGGACAATCTATTTGTGTAGGTGGATCAAACCGTGCTAGAAAGCCGCAGAATTGTGGTAACCATCTTAGTGGAAAGTATAGTAGTCAGTGCTACAAGAGGTTGTTCACAAGGAGGAGTATTGTCCTCAGTATTGTGGAATCTTGTAGTTAATGATCTTATAGAGGAACTAAACAGTAGTAGAATTTATTGTAAAGGGTATGTGAATGACCTGGTCGTTCTGGTCCTTGGCAAACATGAAAACACTGTTGAAACGCTGGCTCAACGAGCTCTGAATGTTGTAGAGAGGTGGTGGAGTTAATTTCAAGAAGACTGCGATGATACCTTTCACGAAGGAGCATAGGCATCATACCAGAAACTCCAATTATTTGGTGAAGTGCTGCCGATGAGGGGTGAATTAAAATATCTAGGAATAGTACTGTATACTTCATTTATTTGGAACCCTCACCTAAAAGCAACATGCACCAAAGCTAAAATAACAGTAATGAGTACCATGAAGCCTTTGGCAGAAGCTGGGATTTAAGTCCCAAGGGTATCCACTGGATTTATACCACCTTACTGAGGCCCGTAGTTAGTTATGGATCACTAGTTTGGTGGAAAGACTGATCAGGTAGGGGCCATCAAGGAACTGGAAAAGGTACAGAGGTTAACCTGTTTAGCCATAACCGGTGGAATAGGTAACACGCCTACAGCCCGAATGGAAACTATGCTCAGTTTGCCTCTATTGCTCTTATGGGTTAAAATGGAGGCGATGGCTGGAGCATATAGATTAAAGACTGGAGGCAACTGGAAAACCTCGCGATACCTGGGGCATCGTGCCGGAATATAAGATCACATGGGGATTACATCAGTTGTAGAAAAGATAGGGGATATCATGAAGCCACCTCTCCGTCTTAATAAGTCCTTTGCTGTATTAATTAAAGTTTGGGAGGACTGGGAGACTACTCATCAATATCGATCAGGGGACACTGTGTATTTCACTTTTTTAACGTCCTCCAACGTCAAGTCATATCGGACGATGAATGAAATGGGTGAAATGATGTTCAAATGTATCCGGGGTCCATAGAGCTTAGAGTTACCCGACATTCGTCTTTCAGGATAAGGGAAAACCCCGGAAAAGCCTTATCCAGGTAACTCGCCCTGACCGAGATTCGAACTTGGGACCTCTTGAACGTGAGGCAGACACGCTACCATCTACGCTACCGAGACTGGCTAGTATTTCACTGATGGATCTAAAACCAACGATGGAGCAGGTGCTGGTGTATATGGAAGACAGCCCAAGCTGGAGAAGTGGTGTCATTTGGGATCTTTGACCACTGTATTCCACGCAGAACTGTATGCTCTTAGAGCTTGCGTGGAGGTGTAGGTAGACAGATGTTAGGCTAGGTGGGACATCTGGATATACTCAGATAGCCAAGCAGCGCTTAAGGCATTGTCAGCATCGCTTATGAGTTCAAATATCGCTGAGGAGTGGAGAGAAGCTCTAGAAAGTTTAGGGGAATGTAATTGACTTACTCTAGCATGGGTACCTGGCCACTCTGGAGTACACGGAAGTGAAATGGCAAACAGGCTGGCCAAGAGGGCAGCAGAGGCACCATTTATAGGCCCAGAACCTGTCTTAGTTATTACCAAATGAATGGTAAGATCTATTTTATTAAGCTGGATTCAAAGACAGCATATAGAATACTGAAGAAGTCCAGAAACAAAAGCATGGAAAAATGATGATGCAGCAACCATGTGCTGAAAGAAATAAAGCAGTCCTCGAGTTAACTAGGAAGCATATGAGTCTAATGGAGGACCTGATGACCGAACATGGGAACTTCCAAACACATCTGCAAAAACTGTGACTCTCCCAGAACCCAATGTGTAGGATGTGTAGAATAGAGGAGGAAACAGCTCCTTAGGTAATATTCCAGTGCGAAGCACTGGAAGTTAATAGGTACAATCTATTTGATACTTTGGATGCAAAAGATATTGTATCGAACAAAAACCCAATCCATGGACTCATCAAACTTATTTTTGTTTGTTTGAGCAGAGTATGGCTAGGAGTAACAGGGGTAAAAGCTACAATAAACCTTAGGTTTCGATGTGGCCAGATAAGGATTTTGTCCCTCAAAGTAAATTCTCCCTGAACAACATCTAATTTAAATGTAATCTAAAGGGAGTGCGAGCAAGTTTCCCCTTTAAGGTTGTCAAGGATACACACAATAAAAAACCTTATTTTTTCAACAGTAGAGCAGAAACGTTTTTGATTGTGCGGAAATGAGCAAAATGACCCCTGTTCTTGATAATAGCATTTGAAGGAAAGATAATACAACCTTCAAAAAGAGATATTGAAATAAATCGACAAGGGGATGTCTCTGTTGAAAAAAAACAATTTTGTTTTATTCATTCATTAGAACGTTGAATCTTGACGGCTACAGCTTAAGGAATAAATATAAATGTGAATACTTTATGAACATAAGCAAAATCACTACAAGACAAGTTTAGGAAATGCCCTGAACTGCTTTAAATCTCGTTCTTTCATATGAAAACCCCTGTTCATTTTCTAAGGTAGTGACAAATATTAACACGTGTTCTCACATTAGACAAGAATCACGACTGAGCAAAGCATCCAGGAAGGCTATTATTTCTGAAAAAATATGTTCACAAATAAGCACGACAAAATAACTGCTTACTTAAACATGTCTTGAGAAGTGTGAAAGGATGCACGAAGCGGGACTTAATAAGAAATGAAAATATAAGAGAGGAGCTGGACATTTTTAGTATGAATGATAGGTTAAAAGTTCTCAAACAAAATGGAAGGAACACGTTGAAACAATTTCAGATAAAAGACTTACAAAACAAATATTACATTATCACCCTAAAAGTAGGAGATTGGTGGGCAGACCCAGGAAACGATGGCTGGAGGACTTCGAAGGCGGAACAGGCACTTGATTGCCTATGCCATGAAGTGAAGAAGAAGAAGACTTAAGAAAATACACACACGTACACACATTACACACCAACTTCCCCACACGTTCCTTTAATGTACCACATGACGAAAACCCATAAAACGTCACGAGACCAGGGCGGTAAAGATGAATGCCATTGGTTTAGGTTTAATCTGTAATGTGGCGCTAATAAACCAATAATGTGGTAGAAGATGGAAATAACTAACTCTGTGTATATAAATAGCGATACGCACTTCTCATCAGTATTCCACAGCTTTCCCGCCAAATTTCCTTTATTTACATCACTAGATGATGGATAAAGTGGAGAAATTCCACCTTTTATTTGGATGGGAAGCTGGATAAGGGCTCTTGCTTTTGGAAGCACATCAGTGGCCTACCGCATCGGGCGTGTGGTGCTTCAGCTTCGCTCTATCCTATGCTGCGGCCCGGCATACATGTTTCCCTAAAGATACGCCATTTTTTAACTTTCGTGATCCCTTTGCTTTCTTATGCCTGCGATATCTGAGAGATGGCCTCAGGCTGAAAATTGCTTTAACTTCAAATGGTGCAGAATAGGGCCTCCGGGCATATACTTTATATACTGACGAGGCTTCATGATATAGTCTCACAAAGCACATCTCTCCCCCATGTGGAAAATAAAATTAAGTGGCAAAATCTTACGACCGGTTGCCACACCATCAAAGTGCCCTGGTTCAATCTCTTGGGCATTATCATCCCTGAGAACGCCGTCTAAAGCCATACCGACTTCCCCGCATGACTTGCGGGTATATCCAGTACTTTCCACCACGCAAAGAAGTTCCCTGAGAGGAATGTGCCACCTTTATACAGTGGGCTAAGGACAGCAAATGTGTGTGACAGAACGCATGCTACTCAAGGAGTAGAACAGTTAAAAAGTACTGTGCCCTATTCACTCAGTGTACAAAAACCGATAACTTTTAATCACAAAAGCAGGAGTCAGAATAATTTTGAATGGACTGTAACTGAACTGACCTGGGGTGTGATAAACCTTTCAAGACAGGGTGTTGGAACCTTCTCCAACCCCCCTGTATCTCATTCCCAGGGACTTATCTTGCTGTGCCAAACAGTAACCATAAAACACATACAACAGCCTTGACGCGGAGCTCAATCCATCTAAGAATTCGGATGGACTTCAAAACAACAAGACACATTTAAAATATTAAATCCATCAACAGTTCACAAGGGTCGTTGCAAAAAGGAGTGTAAACGTTGAGCAGCAAAATATGCTACCTCCTTTCTTCCCCCTACCTCATTGCATACGCCAGTATGTAAACCCCAAATCCCGTCATTTTCGTGGTTATGGCCTTTCTAGTGCAGTACACATTCGACAAAACCCGGGCTGTCCCTCAGATTGCCAGTTTGCGAAGATCATGCATATTCTACAGATTGAGGGTTCATCAATATCATCAACCAGCTGTCAACTACAAGACTAGTTCACTAAGGCTGTAAGTTTCAACCTTAAAATTACAAGGTAAGAAGATTTCTTTTTATTGAAACCGTTAAGTGCAAATTATCTACTGAATATATACTACCAGTGAATTCCATTGTAATCAAAACTGATTTATATGTATCATACTTTACTAGAGATTCAAATACCAGCATCACTAATTACATTAATTATATTCTATTGCAGCTAATCTACTACAGTTTTAAAATCTCTCTTGCTGGGTGGAAAGATGTGTAAGCTAAGATAAAATATCAACAAATATTCGTTCAAAGAATTTCGGAACACGCGGTTTACGTAATATATATCTACTTTTTATAACATTTACTCAAAAAATGATATTTTATACGTTCGAAAATATTTGTTAGTTGAACGAGTGTGGCTTTTAAGCATTCAGACCTCTTTAAAATCGGCTGCCAATGTTTAAAAGAAAAGTACCACACATGTTTCTCAAAGGATAACACAATTAATACAAGTATGTACAAAACTAATTGTGCATTCATAAAATAAATCTTTTGAAATAGAGATTAACGTAGTTTTATTCACAAGCATTCTCCACTCACTCTTTCGTAAAGAACTAAACTGCTTACGACATATTGCAATGCATTGCCCTTGCCAAAGAATTAAAAGCTTGCAGAATAGAAATACAAATGAACGAAACAAAATGAAATGGAAATGAATTTTATTTATGGGCGCACATTAGCTGCAGTGGTTTTCAGTGTTCCATTCTATATTGGTGGTAAAATACTGGTTAATTTTTCTCAGCAGCCTTTTTATCAGACTTAAAGTTCTTATTTACAAGGAAACAGGAGGTTTACTTGCTTTCCAACGGAAGTCATGCTATAAATTTTTACGCCCGATAAAATTCATCGCCCTGCAGAGGTTCTGAACCTGCGATCTTGGGTAGTACATTTATGTAATTTCTCTGTTTGCTCTTCCTTTACGTAACACTTACACATTCATATTCTGCTTACCCTAGCTACTCAAACAGATAATACAAAGTTTCTCACATTTTGAAGTACACACTGGAAAGGTTCTGATGTATTTCACATGGCCTTTTCTGTTTAATATGTCTTTGAGCAACACATTCTCTGCTCACTGTCTCATAAGTAGCTCATGTACGGTTTCTTAGTTTCTGATGTACACATGTCACAGATTCCGACTTAAGCGTTTTTCTATGCGTTTCTAAATACATCAAACCTTTTTTTAACGGAAGCGCAAGCAAGTGCCAAACATATGCTACAGACAAGCAGCTGAAATACCAAATCAGAAAACACCAACAGGATTCCTTCCGAGGGATATTTGCAATATCTGCAGAGCTGTAAACTGTGTTTACTATAGAATCCTTAAAGAGCTACTTAGAATATCGAGGGGTACGCATCTTAGAAGCCATTAGAATCGTTAATTCTACAAGCAGAACATTAACACCTTACATTAACATGCAGAACATTAACATGCTGCACCACCCACAAAATGAAGAAATGAAGATCCTCTCAAAAATACAAATCCTGTAATCTGTTTAGAATTTTTAATTTGATATGCTCTGTTAAAATCTTAACCCTCCGTTAAGCGAGTGCTTTGGCAGAACACCGTTGGTTGCGTGGGGCCTAGGAGGCCCGCACCATATTTATGCAATTATATGCCTGTATTTCTACTGGTTTTCATTTTTCTTCCCCCCAGTTTTTGGCTTCGTTTAGGTTAAATATTCATGGCTTCTATTAGTACAGTCATATTAAATACATGAGATAAAATATGAAAGGGATAGAGTGTACATTATAATCTGTATCAAGTATACGTAAAGACAATAACCTGTTCTTTTAAAATATATCTTGTCATTGGAAGTGTTCAGTTACTTAGAGTCATCAGCTCTTTCTTCTGTGTTTCCTGACTAAGTAGTTATCGAAAATAATTTTGGCATATTTTCTCAAACATAGAGGAGCGTAGCATTTCCCACTTGCATACTTAGTTTTGCTGTTCATTTTGTATTTACTGTAGGGTTCATATCGTTCCATTTTTAATGACCCTGGTGCATTCGTCAACTCATCTGCTGTTGGTTGTTCAGCTGTATATTTCTTTAGAAGCTCTTGCAGATCATTGGGTAGCTTTGATGCTGTTGCTTTTCTCTGTAGCTGTTGTGACAGTAAAACTAAGTACAGCGCTTTCAAACATTTCTGTCTTGTGGAATAATTCCGTTGGTTTCCAAGAAGGATGACCCTAGAATTAATACCTGCATTATTCAACATATGGTTAAAAATTACCATTGGCCATATTCCTGTTGTTCTGGCTACATTATACGTAGCACAAAATTTATCCATTGCATCAACTCCAGATTTAGTATCGTAATACAGAATTATTTCGGCGTTTCTTTGGCACGAAACATGTAGTCTTCAAATCAAAACTAGTGTTTTAATCTTTTTGGAACATATGAAACAAGTGCTTAGTTTTTATTTGTGAAGCCAAATACGCTTTCGTACTGGCTGCGACCTTTTGGTAAAGTAAAATTGCAGGGCAAATCCTTCATGTTCTGGTATATTGTACCCATAAGAGAAGGCTACCTTTTGCCCAGCCCATTCACCAGGGACACACTAATGAACCAATTATATGCTGTAACATTTCGTCCAGTGTTACAGATTGGTTCTGTTATTCTTAGCACAACAGCCTCTGCGGAATTATTTTGCAAATGAGGTCCGTCCGGCTAATGTCCATAATAAATTTCCATATTATTGATGTAACACGTTTTGCATCACTCCAGCATAATATTTTTATGCCATACTTGTTTGGCTTAGATGGTATACATTGTCTAAAACCACATCTACCACAAAACGCAGGTAATTGCTCGTCGACTGCGACATTTTTTCGAAAGAGAATAATGCGTCTGACATTTACTTACAAACATTGTAATTATTTCTCTAACATCGGCCAATTTGTCCAATACGAATGAATACCATTTGGTACTCACGACGAGGTACTAGCAGCTCCTTCCGCTGAGAAAACAACATTTCACAACTTTCTGTCGAAGAAAAACGTGTGATAAACCTGTAATGAGAATAGGTGCAAGGGCCCGCTAGACTTATACGACACCTAACTGCTGGTTCGTCGTTCTTGTACCTACAATAATAAATAGAAAAAGTCATCGCCGCAGCAAATATTTGAGTAAGGTGTAATGTTAGATGTCCTAGACAGGCAATTACGTAGGTGCGTTCGTTCTTAAAATACAATATTTGAATGAAGCTATGGGCCTCCCAGACCCCACGTGACCAACGGAGGGTTAAAAGTCATGTTCTGGTATTATTAAATAATGCACATTGTAGTTCTTCATGGCTAACAGTTTTGAAACACTCAAATAGCCAGAAAACGCAAATGCCCATGACTGTTTTATCACAGACATCCAGAGCGGCAATGCTAATATTTTTAGTTTCGCATAGTCACCATTCTCTTAGTCCTGAGCTTTTCTTCTTTTTAAAAAAGGTACATATATCCTCCTATGTTAGATCACATCGCACGCTAAATGAAATGAGTGAAGTGATACTCAAATGAGACAAAGAGCTACGGAGCTTAGAGTTACCTGACATTCATCGTTCAGGATAAGGGAAAACCCGGAAAACCGGATCCAGATAACTCATCCTGACCGAAATTCAAACTAGGGAACTCTTGAATGTGAGGCAGGCATGCTGCCATTAATGCTACCAAGGTGGGCAATTGTGTTCCTTTAAAACAATTTATTGTTACCGCTCCTTCCGTATATGAGAATCGCAATCACAAAACGTATCTGAAAGAACTTTTACTGTGATCACATCAATGCAATAAAGGATTTGACTACAGGTGGAATGATTTTGTGATTAAATTCTAGCTGAAACCAAAACTGTGGGACCTTCAATTTTGGCACAAGCCCTATTGACTAAGCAATACGATGTTTATCATTCAATTCATTGTGCTCTGTATGACCAAGAGCTTTATCAAATTGTCTTTGTGCTGATATACACATGTAGCATTAACCATTCAATGTCTGAAATATCACTTAGTAGAGGAGTAGAAGCATTTTCTCCCTGCACATACTGCTCTTTGGAGATTTTGAAGAACAAATAAACGGAACAGAGCCTTGAATATCATGGGAAAATATTCCGCTTTAGGAACAGGACGAGGTGGTCCTTTTTAGCTGTAAATTAACCTGATGTGAATAGAAATTAATAATATTTGCATTGAAATACTTCTCTCTGATTCTAGCACTGTACACATCTCCATAAGCTGAGCTCAATATTGGTTTGACGGATGAATTTCTCTGGATATGTTTCAACTCTAACACGTTTCAACTCGGCCAAAATAAATTCTGGTAAGCCAAAAGTGCCCTTAACCATTGCTTTTAAAAACTCTATCACATCTCTTCAGAATTATGTCATCAATTGCATGCCTCAAAGAGATGTCCATCTGAGTTTTACAGGGATTGACCGTGGATTTACCTCTGGCACGGTAAATAATCCGCATTAACGACTTCGTTTTCCAGGTTTTCTTGACAGAGAGAAAGTATTGCATGTAAAAAAAGATTATGAATATTTTAAATGTACCTTTAAGTATCGCTATGCTTTACCAGTGATACTTAGAACGCTGTCAATTTTAGCATTTTAATGTAGTAGGTTTTTATATACCCCCTGATTGCTGAGGCCTGAAATCATGAGCTCTGACATAATTTTCCACTTACCCAGAGAATTAATTTGCATCGTTAATGCGAAAAAAGATGTCTATTTTGTCCACCTGCTTGGTATGTTTACCAAGACGAAGTCTCTAAGGCTCGTCTAGTTGTTGCCAAATACTGACTGCCAATAAAACCAAATTCATTTCATTGCGTAAACGTATCTTAGATTGCGCGTGCTTCTTTATTTCCTCTCATGTTTTAAAATATTTAGGGCCTGTTTCTGTTAACCATGTGTAATCTCTACTGAAAGGAAGGCAAGGGAAAACTAAAAAGTAATTTCTCGTTTAGAGGTTTCTTGAACATTTTTATGTAACATTTATTCTTTTCACCAGATTCATGTTGAATGCACAGATAAGGTCTAGGAGGTCCTATGTGCTTTTCTGAAATCTTGTTCTCGTAAGTCAAATGCTGTATTTTGTGCATAGCAGTGGCTACTCCTGACATAGAAGTATAGTGGGGAACAACAATATCTGGTAGCAGGAAAACTCAATCAAATACCTCATTACACAGATACTAGAATCTATGGTATAAGCAATTGAAAAGGCTGTAATAGAAAATGAAAACAGTGAAAAAAGAGATTTGACCATTGTCATTTATGGATATTGGCAACAAAGGCGACATTAATTACCCAGTGGCTTTATCATTACTACCAGTGGCGATACAGTTAAAGTTATATATGTTGTTTCATCAGTCCTGCGCCGTAACTTAGTGGGCTAAGGCAGCATGCCTTGCTCCCTGGCCACGGAAAGCGAAAGCCACGGAAAGCTCCCACCCATGGAGTACGGATTTTAGGTCCTGGGTATGGAACCGGTGAGGAAATTGAGGAGCTAACGCTAGGTAAGCGTCCCTGGTTACGAACACCAACATTCCGGCTGGGGGATGCCGAGATGCTGACCACATCTCCTCTCTGTATCGTTTGGATAATCGTCCACCTCTGCCGTGGGTAAGTGGGAGTGAGGCCAGCAGTCAGGTTGGTAGGCCTTGGCCCTCTTAGGGCTGTCGCGCCAGTGCTTACCTTTTTATGTTATTTTATCAAAACATTGTAAATATCCCCTGAAAAATAAGAATAATTTTGCAAAATAAATTAAAATGAAAGTAGTGGTACTATGTGGTGTAAGGAACAATTTTGAAAGATCTATTCCTTGGTACAATGTAAGACATGTAAGCTTTCTAGGAGTGGTGGTTCAAAATAATTGAAATCTATTCAAGAATTAAAAGCTTATGGTGATAGGGATTTATAAATAAATCAGAATGCATTGGCCAGGTCCAGAAAAAATATGGGTTCTTGGCTTCAAAGTTTTAAAGTAACACTTGGCAAAGAACAATTTGATGATGGGAAGGCTACAGGAGATAAAAAACATAGTTACCAATGAAGCCATATATAGGCACCAGATGTCTATGGTTTAACTATTACACATACTACTGAAAGGGTAATTGACACAAAAAATTGTAACAATTGTAAAACTTCTTCTTCTTCTTCCTCACTAGCTTTAAGCATTCAGACCTGTTCAGAAGCTAACAAAACTATTCGCTCCATCTCTTCCTTTGACTTCCCATGCTTCATTTCTTGAAGGTTCATAAAATAAGGATTGCCGTGGGTATCTTGAAGGCGGAATTATTGGAACATGTTCTTTCCATCGGTTTTGATACCTCTGAATTTCAGGAGTAACACTTTTTCCATTAACTGTTCTCTTATTACGGTGTTCCTAATCCTATCTCTTCTAGTAATTCCCAACATGTTTGTAAAAATCTCATTTGAGCTGCTTCAAATCTTGACTTATCTCTGGTTCCTAAAGTCCACGTTTCACAAAATTACATAAACGCTTCTTTATATATTACAAGGCCTTTGCTTTGTTTTTCTTCTCATGTTTTTACCAAAACGTTTTTTGCATCAATTTAATTTATTGTATGTTTAGTATTCTCTTTAACATCTGTCTTGGTGTTCAAAATTGATACCTTTGACTCCAGGAACTTGAATGTTGAAATTTATTCTATAATTTCCCCATCAATAACTAAATTTAGTCTTCTTTGATCTTTCCCTATCATTGCCATGGATTTAGTTTTTATTCCAGAGATTTGCATTTTGTCCTTTTTCCGCCCTTTTCATTCAATTTAGTTACTGATCTTTGCAATTCCCCTTCATTTTCTGCCAATAATATTTGGTCATCTGCAAAAGGTATTGTGATTATATTCACATTGTTTACAGTTATCCTTTTCCGTTCAAAATTTTCTCTCCATTGTTCTATAACTTTATATATTAACTTCTGTGCTTATATCCTTTAAACTTATAATTGTTTTATAATACAACATAGAAATCAGTGGCGGCTGATCAGAGTATGCAAGGCAGGCCGGGCCTCCTCACAAATTTGCAGCAGCAGTGGTCTTTTCGTTTATAATAAATCTTTATCCAGTTATTTGAACTGGCACGAATCAAGTTTGCTTCTTCGCCTAAAGTACCCGCATAGTAGGATTTTCTTATCGGGAGATGTAGAGTTAAACCAATTTGCGAATGCCTAACGGAAAGGCTCCATAGGCGTGTGTCATATAATATCATTACTCTATGGCACCTCAGTGCCACAGGAAGCAGAGGGGATGCATGTTGCCTGGAAGCGAAGAGATGTTATTTCTGGCAGCTGGAGGTCAGTTTCTCCGGTGCCTCCTCTTAAGTTTTTCTCGTAATTTTGCCATTTGCAGTGAATATGGTTTAAGATTAACCTGGAACCAACACTGATGCCATGCTTTCGAATGAAGATATCACTACTTTATAGGAGCTTTGGTTTTCGAGAAGTGAAACCGAAAGACATGAAATTCTGAAGAAAGGACGTTCAAAACCAACGTTACATCTTCGTCAGAATGATAAGTGCAAAACACGTGCACTTCGTACTATGAGCAGCACAAGTGGTTATGTGGTAGCCCTACGAAAGGTAAATTATTTTTCTGGCTGTGTGTTTGCTCTTAAGCACAAAAACGTCTGTATGGTCCTCTAAGGATTTTGACGATTTAAACCAATCTGGCTAGAGACTTAGCTCGGCAAGATTCTTCAATATATCATATAGGTAGTTTCATTTAATTTAAGGAACTATCAAAGCAAGTGTTCACAATCTTAGATCTACTTGATGAATATTACAAACTAATGAAACTAAGACATAACAGTGAACTGAAGACGAACACATAAATTCTGAAAATTTTAATTGATGTCACAAGACTTTTATGTAAATAGGAGCTCGCTTTCAGAAGTCATAACGAAACAGAAGATTCCCTGAATCCCGAAAATTTTAGAAATTTTTTTAAACCTGTGCTAAACAGAAACGAAGACTTAAAAGTTAATTTGAATATAATGTGTTATTTCCGGGGATTTTCTAAGACTACACAGAATGAACAGATTGTATGAATTAGTTAGGAGATCTGTGAGTGTATACATTCAATTCTGCACAAAACCTAATATTATGCCTGCATTGTAAACAAAGCAACAGATATTTCAGGCAAGTCACAATGCTCTATTGTTCTGAGGCGTGTGGACTGCAGAGCAGAAATTCAAGAACATTTTCTTGGTATTCTGATGTTAGCCAACATCGAACAGCGGAAGCCTTACTCACTGTGGTAATTGGTGTGTTTGAAAATGATTATACGAAGAAGAAACTGGTGGCTGAAACCTATGATGGCGCTTCCGTTCTGCAGGAGGAAATAAATAGTCTGCAAGCTAAGGCCCATGAAATTGCCCCACATTCACTGTTTTGCACACCGCTAAGTTTAATTTTGCAGCAAAGCTTTTCTTGTATAAAACCAGTTAGTATTCTTTTCTCCGCGCTTCAAGGTTCTCTTGCGTTCTTCCACCCATCTTCCAAACGGACTGCAATTCTTGATAGTATTATTGGTTAGCAAATTCCGTGAAACAGTGAAACCAATTGGAACTGTAATGCCATTCATGAAATCCGCCCGGTATTAATTGGGCACTAAAAGAAATAATCGACTGTTCAGACTCCAATGTAACAACTACGAGTGAAGCCTGCCTGTTTCACTTCGACTTTGTTTTCCTTTTCTCTGTTTATCAAAATATTTTTCTGAAGACTGAACTGCTTTTCAACATTCTTTATTGGAAAAAACCAACGATACGCAGTTTTACAGCAGTGGTATATCAGAATGCGTAACTTACACGAAAAACCTGAAAAGTGAAGAGTAATTGATCGAGTTACTAAATTCAAAGAGAAGTTCGGCTAGTTCACAGCCTGAAGTACACATAAAGTTTAGCTTATTCATGAATGAATTACCAGTCCATTGAAGTCAAAATACAAATGGATGTGCTTTGAGATATTTGATAACGTTGGAACACAACTGGAAACAAGGTTTTGACGTTGTGATAAGCTACTACTTCTTAAATTAGGCAATACTACTCAGTTTGCCAGTTATAATCAGCATTTCCCGTTAGATGGTTTGGATTCATTATCACAAACATACGGACGTCCTTCAACCACTCACAGTTGCATGTGGAATTGGCGACTATATTTTCCTTCCAGTATAAGGAAACATTTCGTGTTATCAGTTTGTAAGACTTAATTAAAAGGTTTACAGAGGTTGAAGGGGGCCAAATTCTCCCAGAAGCTTTCAAATTATGTTTCTAATTGCTACTATCTCTGTATCCAGTGCTTTAACTGAAAGGGGCTGTTCTTGTCTTAAGCCTGTAAAAACGTACTTGAGAAACAGTATGGCCCAAGATCTATCAGCTCTTTCTTGTGACTCAATTGAGAAACCAGTGCTTAGTATACTCGAAAGCCGACACACGTGGTATGGCGATGTGATCGAACGATTCGGGAAGAAGGCTCTGCGAGTGAACTTGTTTTAGAAGCAATAACGGTCAAACAGAAATAGTTTGTTTAGTGAAGAAATAGTTTGTAATCAAAAGTGAATGCTACATTATTATTATTATTATTATTATTATTATTATTATTATTATTATTATTATTATTATTATTATTATTATTATTATTATTATTATTATTATTATTATTATTATTATTATTATTATTATTATTATTATTATTATTATTATTATTATTATTATTATTTATTATTATTATTATTATTATTATTATTATTATTATTATTATTATTATTATTATTATTATTATTATTATTATTATTATTATTATTATTATTATTATTATTATTATTATTATTATTATTATTATTATTATCATTATCATTATTATTTACAGTATCATTATCATTATGATCATTATCATTATTGTTATTATTATTATTATTATTAGTAGTAGTAGTAATAGTAGTAGTAATAGTAGTAGTAATAGTAGTAGTAATAGTAGTAGTAATAGTAGTAGTAGTAATAGTAGGAGTAGTAATAGTAGTAGTAGTAATAGTAGTAATAGTAGTAGTAGTAGTAGTAATAGTAGTAGTAGCAGCAGCAGTAGTAGTAGTTGTAATAGTACATAGTTTTAGTAGTAGTAGTACATAGTTTGCTTACTAAAGCATAGGAATGGAGGCTTCCTTGCCTCCCCAGAATTTAAATTCCGATCTGCCACTGCTGACAGCTGCCTTATGTTCACCAGTGAAACAACTATTCTTTATACACAATATTTCATTCTCGTGTATTACGCTTTTACTTTCGTCTGTTTTCTTTCGTAAAATAAGGCATGTTCTATAACTCTTTTATCTGTCGACATACTCGCCAAAATTTGAAAACAGCAATGTAGAAAAGTTGCACAAGTATAGTGAAGTGTAAATACTAGACCAATATGTCTGTGGGCGAATCAGTTCTTAAGTTGCGCAACAACAAACAATACATACTTGCCTGCTTATGTCTAAATAGAACAGCTATATTTTTGCGCGCTAGAAAATTGGAATGCAATGTATACGCACATGGTACAATGGAAGAATAGTAGTGTGATAGTGGTTTTAGATGGTGACCTTTAGTGCGTTATAAATGCGCTAGATGTCCTGTCACTCGTCCGTGCAACCAATGTTATTCGGTGATATTGGTTGGCTGTGACCTGTGAGCCTGTGAGTAAGTGTCAGAGCCCGGTTGATGACGTCAACGACTTGCATTTGGTGGCCCATCAGAGTCGTTGCTTTGCACGAGTGTAGGATCAGATGAATTCGAGTTGGAAAGAGGGAGGGGTTGTAAATGGTGAACTGTTGAAATTGTTGTGTGACCTGAATTTTTGTTCATTTCGCTAATGTCTGTGTATTTGTTTACAATGTTGAATGTGATGAGTATATAAGCAATCATGTTTCGTTGCATACCGATTTTTAAAGGCTGCAATCGGCAAGTGGAATATGTTGACAAGCGTCACTGCTCACTGCCATCAGTACCCGAGGACATCTTGAGATATTCTCGTAGTCTTGAGGAACTTCTTTTGGATGCTAACCATATTAGAGATCTGCCAAAGGTATTCAGTGAAGGAGTGTTAATATAAAAGTGAAATAATCATGTTTACAAGTTTGAAGGCGTTAACTTAACCTTAATTAGATGCGGGTGGGAGGTGTTGACAGCTCCCGCACGAACTGTGGTGCGGAATTCCAAATATTTTAGTTAAATTGTACGTGTGTTTTCATTTACAGAACTTTTTTCGCTTGCACCGGTTAAGGAGATTGGGACTGAGTGACAATGAAATCCATCGATTGCCTCCAGATATACAGAATTTTGAAAACCTAGTAGAATTGGACGTGTCTCGAAACGGTAAGTTGGTTTGACATCGTACTTCAAATTAACCTCTATTTTAATGAGTACAACCTAACAATATAGTGATTAAATGAATAAATTGCTCTACATTTGATACGCTGTAGAAGTAAACATATATGTACAAAGTGCAAATAGAAAAAATCACGTCTATCCCCTCCCAAATAAGGGTTATGATCTAATATCAATTTTTTGAGGGATTTTGTTGACTTCATGTGGCAGTTTGTGATTATGTAACAATTTTGCAATTCAACAGTGTATTAACATAGACGAGTATGCGATTTCACAAATATACTAGGGTTATTACCAAAAGTGTTCCATTAGGTCTATACACACCACTTTGACATGTCTAATATTTATTAATGCCTTGCCATGATACCTTAGCAAGCTGTCAGTAGCTGTAGAGTGCCACTATATTTATAATTGCATTCCATATGAGCAGCTTTCAGACAGCTAATAATGTATTTGGACAGCTCAGTTCTTTGAATCAGTGATACAACAAATTATTCAGTTCAGAATTAAGCATAAGCAATCCACTATGTATCAATGCCAATTACCTCACAAGTGAAGTTGCTCATACAACATAGGTACTTGGACCTTCAGTTAAACAAATAGCTGAACTGAGGGAAAGAATGTAGTAATTAAATTACTGAAACTTAGTTCAGCTTGTTTTGCATAAGAAACTCTAATGATCCTCTCAGTCAGCATGTTTAAGAAAAGCTGACGTGACCTATTTTCACTCCCAATTCAACATGGAATAATCTTTAAGAATAATTCTGTACCTGTTCTAAGCTATTCATAGTGTAAAAGAAGAGCGCTAAACAAATACTTTATATATGTTATATGTGTTGGAGAGAGATTGAAAATGGAGGCGAATGCCTTTGAAACTAGTCTCTCATAAATAGAAACAAGTAAGTGACGAGTATTAATAAACCAACTACAAATAGTTTCTGAGATTAAGTACTTTATATGTTGGGTATCTTTAATCTTGTAGACCTGTACTAAAACATCTTACAGATTTCATCTTTAATGGGAAGTGTGTATAGTCACATCATTTTCAGTTCCATATTTATCCCGGTTACTAAAGGTTGAGAAAGACTTATGTTAGTGATTTCAGTGTAGTGCATATTAATTCTCCATTAATAAGGAGTAATTGGGAATAATTGAAGTTTACCCTACACTGATGTTCTGGGTGTACTTTCCCGTCTCTTCGGCTGCAACTGCACACTGCTCTCTTTATATGAAAACATCCCTCAGCTACAATTTGAAGTGTTACACCCTCATTAACTCGGTTACACTTTGTGGCTTAAGGTCCTCAAGATATTTTGCTTGTGAACATTTTGCCGTGATATCAGTCTTCTCTTCTAAACTTTAGCTATACATGGTTCCAGTATTAGTTATGCAGGTGTTTTATGTAGAATTAGTTTGAAACTAATTCAGAAAGGGTGCTCTTTTACAAGAAACACCATTGTAATAACATTCTGCACCGTTTAAAATTATTTTAATTGTCATTCTATTTGTCCTTTCAGGTACTACTGTAAAAAAAGCTCAAGGAAGTGAACATGTCATATATTTATGGTACATGCATCATGATTAACAATGTACCCACAACCACTAGTACACTGGTACTTTTAATTTTTTTATATTGTACTTGAAAAATGGGTTAACAAATGAAATGAAAATCTGTGAACCACCACCATTCAAGTATCATCATTAGAACGTATTTCACAATAGGTTAACAATAATGTAAATCATCAAATGACTCACATGCAATCTGTCCTATCTTTTGAAAATTTACCTGTTGAATAGGATATTAAAGAATTCCTCCATATTATATGGGGAGTGAGTATATAAGAATCACTTTAAACCTTTCTTGAAGGTTTTATGTTGAGTAAGGTTGTCTAATAGTTTTATGTAGCATGGAGGGCTATTAAAAATTCCTGTTACAGAATAGTAACATTTATTTTGGAACAATTTTAAGCTATAAGCTAGTTTATGCAGATCGTCTGCATTCCTCGAACTGTGGTCATGACCAGGGACAGGAATTGTATGCTCTAATAATCCCTTTAATATGCTTTAATTTATGCAGTGGAGACTTCCGAAATATGCACATTTTCTGTTGCTATGTATGACCAAATATTTCACATTTACCATTGTTAGCCACCTCCTATTGTTCCTTAAGATATCCTTGTAGTGGGAAAAACTTCTATCCACCTCATGGAAGATAGAGGTGCACACATGAAAGCTCCTATTTGATCAACTTTTAGTGGAAATCACAAAACAGTTGGGAACGTATCCTTGTTTAAGGTTTCCTCAATCTCCCGCATAGGTTCCCATACCGTTTTTTTTTTTTTTTTTTTTTTTTTTTTTTTTTTTTTTTTTTTTTTTTTTTTTTTTTTTTTTTTTTTTTTTAAAGTAATACTGTACACTTTTTCCTTCACTACATTTTCAATGCTTCTGGCTTCCGAATTCAGTTTAGAGATTATGATTTTTAAATGCACTTAATGACTGGGACAACTTAGTGTAGTTGGTTTCGAAATAAATTAAGGCATTTGGAAGTTGTGAGAAATGTGCAGATATATCTATAAGAAAGGTCAATGTCTACATCTGTGTTCTGTACTATATCTTGAACAATTTGGATCGATGCAGAGTTTGGAATCACATTCACTACATTCATAATTGTGGCGCAGATGTTTGTGAGTCATCCTTTTTTCCAATTTTTTTCATAGAAAATGTTAGCAAAAGCAGAGTAGGTGGTTTTTATCCATATCTCTAAGTGTATAGAAAGGATACAGAGGAGATGATCTCGCTATACTATGTTTATTGAGACCGTCTAAAAATTTAACTTCTTTATAACCGTTTAAAACTGGGCACCATAAATGGAGGTTATGTTTGCCTAAGTAGAGAGAGGTATGAACAGGGAAGAAAATGAAATGATCCCCTAGGTCTCAAATACTCTAATACCACCAGGGTTGAAGAAACCAAGAGTTGAGTCAAGGATGATTAGATAGGAAGTGTAATCGATGGGATCTGATATTTGGAATGGAAGAAGAAATATCAGTGCAGGTCAATAACTCACCAAGCTGGCCCATGTTTATTGGTGAGCAGTCCTTCCCTTTAGTTCATCACATAATTTTGTTTAGATTGGTTCCTCTAAGTCTTCAGATTTTAGAAGCAATTAAAGGGTCACCTTTCTACTATAACCAAATTGATGTGATTACTAGCAGCTGCATCATGTGAAGGTGACAGATTGAATATTATGCTTTTGTTTGGGTTGGTTCCTTTAAGCCTTCAATTAATCATTAAAGGAATTTGAGGATCTCCTCCCTGTTAGTAACAAAAGTCTTTCCACAGCTAAATTGTTGATCCATATTTTTCTAAAAGTGGGCGTTAAACACTACACATTCATTCATTCATTCCATATTTTTCAAGTGAACTGTAAAGCTTCAAAATAAGTTTTCCACAGAACCATGCTTAATTTAAACTATAACACAGTGAATTATGTAATCACATGTGATGTATTAAGTAGTTCAATTATATTTGCAGATATCCAGAATGTATATTTTTAAGTTGTAAGCCTTAAATTTCTTCAATAACATTTGGTTTGACATATCCATCTTTTTGTTGACTAGAAGATAAATACAGCAGTTGGTGTTCATGGATCATGCTTGGTGAAATGGTCAGGACAAGCAAGTTGACACAATGATTCGACAGGTCTAGTAGGTTGTGGGAAGGGAGATCACAATTTTAAATGGCTTAAGCAATCCACCAGTGTTAGCCATGGAAGGTCACAAAACCACTTACGAGGTGTGATAAAAATAATGGAAATGTTCTTTTTTCTTAAATAACCTTTATTTATTCAGCAACATCAACTTTGTTCCTTTCAAAGTAATCCCTCTTGGATATAATATGCTTGTGCCAGCACTTCTTCTAATCTTGGAAGCACTTCTGGTACTCACTTTTTGTTATGATGTTCAGCACCTTCAGTGATTCTGTTTTATCTTTTCAATGTTGGCAAAATACACCCTTTCATGGTTCTCTTCCTCGTTGGGAATAGAAAGAAGTCGTAGGAGAGCATGTCCAATGAAGGCCATGGCTGACACAACATAGCGGTCTTGTATTTTGCCAAAAAATGACAAACTAGCATTAATGTGTGTGCAAGATCTTTATCGTGATAGAATTTCCACATGTGGTTTTGCCATAATTCTGATCAACCTTTCTGATAGTGATTCAACAGTTTTCCAGAATAGCTTTCTTTTCTTCTTCCACAGTGTCATCAGTTACTGATCTGCTAGGACATCTGGAGTGGCCTTTGACTTCTCGACTCTCTGAAATATTTACACCACTCATAAACCTTGCCTTACTGATAGTAGATTCACTAAGAGCCATAGTCAATGTTTCAAACGTAGTTGAAATGTTTTTAATGCAAATTAAGTAAAAATTCACAGAGCACTTAAAAACATGTATAACCTTTCCAACTATCAACACTGAACTAAGTATGTGTACCAGCAATTGAAATAAAGTTTTGAAAATCGGATGTAAAATTAAACAATTCCTGATATTTTTTTTTATCTCAGCTCATGTAGTGAAATTCCTGAGTCTGTGAGAAAAAAAACATAACATTTACATTAAAAACAGAAAAAGAGGAACAACCACCATTTTTAGACCTAAAAATAATAATAAATGCCAATAAAATAAACATTGGTATCTACAGAGAACTAGCAGACAGGCAGTTACATCAAATCTAATAGCTACAACCCTGGATCTTACAGACAGGCTAATTTCAATAGTTTAATATACAGACTTGGGAACATACCCCTTTTGATACAGGAATAAGAAAAATATTGAACTAAAATAACATAGTTCTTATATGTAAAAACAGACAAAATATTGGTTTTGCTTTAGCTGCTATTATGAAGGTCACAACTGTTATCACTGTTAGTGTTAACACTAAAATTTGGCCTAGACAGCACTTTAATGCAACCCATTTAAAAGAAACTAACCTGCTGTGTCATTTGTTTCCAAGCAGTAGTATTCCTGCTTATTTTCTCTATTGGAAAAGTAATTGAAATCAAAATCAAATCCTGCACTAATTTCAAGAAACTTCTTTAGCTGACATTTTTTTGTGAACATTGAGTTTTCATAGTATTGTGTCTATACCTCCAAAAAAGAAAAAATGGACTGGTGCCTCCACCAGATTTGATATTAAAGGAGGATGACAATGCCAGATGTGATGATCTGTGCTGGTATAGTGGTGAGAGGTATGGGATCAAACCTTACCTGTCAAGAAAATATGCCATTGTTTCTTCACTGATTGTCGCATATTGTGATGGCATGGGAAGTGTAAGGAGGTAGCGTAGTGAGTTACTAACTAGGTAGGCTGGAAGTGTGGTGAGAGTTTGGACCATACAGATTTAGACATGTAATTGGTTTTTCTTTTTTCGTTAAGTAAAAGTTTAATCTACGTAAGTAGTAAGGTCACTAACACATGTTAACAAGAGAGAAGAAATGTAATAGTCAGCACTACACTGCTGTGCTGGTTTACTTTTGTGACAATTGCCAGGTGTTGACATGGTGCTGAAGAGACTCAAAGCACAAATCAATGCACAGTGCTGCTGGCTTCTCTCTTGTGTTCCCTACTACGGTACGACCGTTGGATCTCTGGCCCTAACATTTTGCAGTTGCAAGAGAAGAAGGGGGAAGGTTAATAGTACCAACATACAGTAATGAGCAATTGAAAACATATCCTCAAAATTATCTTTAGAATGAAAATATAGGACTATATTAGCTTTAAAACATTGAAATCCAAGTTGCAATATTTCTTTCACACCTTTTATGTGCACTAACTGCTACTGTTGGTGGTACTGGAGTCTCTATATCCGATGTCTTGGGAGGAAGTTAAAACTGTCTGCTAGCGTCAATCAGCATTGTTGGTGCTAGGTGTGGCTTCCAAATCCAACACCATGTTGCCAGTTTAATTTTGTTTGGACTACATGGCTTCAGTTGCTTTTGGTGCTTGTGCTGGTGGAGTTTCTTTACTATTTTGTGTGGATGTTTTAATTCCGATTTTTAGTGTCTGTAAGTCCTATTATTATCACTATTATAATATGGCTATTGGTTCATGAAATATGCAAATGAGTGAAGTATTTAAAATACACATGTTTCTCTGTTTGAAATTCCTGCTAAAGAACTGGCAACAGCCCACTTCCCCCTCTCGAGGAATGTTGGACCTGGAGAACAGCCAGCCAAACTGTTTGTAAAAAGTTTGAGGGTTTATATATCTTAATTTGAGCTCGAAGAGCAGCTGATGGAAGTCTACATTAGCAGAATCTGACTCCACATGTTCAAGGAATAATGAACTAGGAGGTCACACTCTCCTTAAAAATTGTATGACATGCTCGTACTACATAAGTTTCCTGGAAATAAGGTGTATGAATTCTAACAAGAGACACCTCTGACCTCGAATTCGAATGCTTGGAACTGCATGAAAACATGCTTAGAATAACTATCGATCCTGAACAAATAGTGGTCCATGTCATTGCCATGCAAAATGTTGCACTCTGCTTCAGGGACTGTTAATAGAAAAGAAATAATAAGATATCAATGCCATAGGAGGAAAATTATACCTAATTCTGACAAAAAGGTGTAATTACATTTGCAATAAACAGTGCTAAAAGCCATCTGCTTAAAGCATTTATAACGGCACTAAACATACATATACTACATACCTGATTGTGATTATATTAGTCTTCAGTTTCAATGAAGTGATTAAAACAAAGAGGAAAAGAACAATCAATGTTGACACCTCATTAAACTCATATTCCATATCACTTTCACATTCGCGTAGTCCAATAAGAAAAGCTACAGTAATTACATTTGCAAATGATGATATGGGTATGTCAGAGTCATAACGTGCGTTTCACCAAGCATATTGCAACATAGGCTATAAAGAGTAAAGTTCATGAGGAAATAACGATCATGTACCTTCATTTGTGGTTCAGCACATTGCAGTCTTACAAAGTTAGCAACCCTTCTGATGTAGAGCTTATACTGTGGTTTTAATGGTCGTTTGTTATGCTAAGTCTGTTTTCAAGCATTTGAGGTCAAAGGTGCCCCTTGTAAAAAGAACTATTTTAAGTCCACAAATTATGTAAGTGATATCTTGATTCTATAAAATTAGAGTTATGTAAACTTGCAAAAGTGTAATTGCCAAAATATGCTGCTTTTATGTTATATTTCATATATGTTTTTCAAGATTTTTCTTACCCCCATTATCTTTTTATTTATGACATCTTTTCTGCCAGGAAGTATTTGACTAATATTTTGAATGATAGAAACTTTTCCTTCATTATTAGCTCCTACATTAATGAATCTTTTCATCTTGGATCTGGTCATTTATGTTTAAAAGTACACATAAACTGTGTTTCTTAGGTGATACAGCGTAAACTAAAGTGCAAGACTTTCATTTTTTGTGCTGGTGATTTTTGGAAAAACCAATTTTTCTCTTAAAACTGCACATCCCATAGTTTGAGGTAAATATGACATATTCCCAGTATTATAAACAGTTAAACCGAACTTAAACCAAACCACAAGTTTAACTGCAGGTACTACTTTATAACCTTCTGGTGAAGTTAGCCCATTAATGTGCAACTTAATTTTATTCATTCAGTTTTTTTTTTTTTTTTTTTTTAAATACTTGTGTAATGTATTAGTTCAGCTTACATTATGTCAATATATTTTATTTGCTTTTCTGTTCACCCATTGTCCTAAAACCACTTGGTCTATAAATGGACCACTGGGCATTAACAGTATCAAAACAGCATCAAAATATTTATGAAGACACACATTTCCGTCAACTGTATTTTATATGTAAACATAATTTCTTAAAGCAGTTGCATGCAATTTAAAACAAATATATATTAACAGAAATAATTAGGACAGCACTTTTTATCGACTGTGGTAAGTTTCAAAATATCAGTGGCAGTGTCACATCATACTTTTTGCAGAATGGTTTACTTTTACATCCTTCCATCTGACAGTGTACCTGTGAAGAACCTTTAGCCATGAAGTGACCTCTTTCATCAAATTTGAAATCAGATTGTGATACAAGGCTTTAAAACTAGCTACCCCATTTTCCTGTTTGAAAACATCGTGGTATATTGAGATTTAACTGTATTGGAACACCACAGTGAAGCGAAATAATTATTAATTTTTAGATGAGTCGTATTTATTACACATCTGCTTCACTTTCGTACCTATTTTGAGGACATGTTTCGCAAATCATCGTTTGCATCTTCGGCTCTTATGCGCATAAGAGCCGAAGATGCAAACGATGATTTGCGAAACAAGTCCTCAAAATAGGTACGAAAGTGAAGCAGATGTGTAATAAATACGACTCATCTAAAAATTAATAACATTGTGGTATGTTGCACTGCTAAGCCTTGTCAAAATTCAAGCAAGTCTAGGGATTCTCCTCTGTATTTTTCTGTAGATGATCCAACCATTTACCACAGCCATGTCCAAAATTCTTGTAAACCGGGTACAGTACCACTTTTCTCCATGGACTGAAGTTGCATATTTTCCTGCCAAATCTCAAATGATGTGCAATCCTTCAACAATATTTTCATCTCTTCCCATTCTTCATTTGAAGTGTGGTCATTTTCTGAAATTAGTTTGTACTTGGGGAACATTCTTTGTATCTTGTTTGTTGGTTGCAAAATTTGTGTTGTTGTTTGATTTTTCAGTCCTAGTGACATTTGTTTCCTGTATGTCACTCTTTTCAAAGACAGTCAAATGTACATCAACTTTGCCTGGAACATCATTCACATTTACTATACTATACTTGTACCAGGTGCTTCATCTTCATCATTCAGTCTGTGTGGATGAGAAGGAAGAATCACAGCATCAAATATTTACAATATCCAGTGCTACTTCTAGAGTAGTTCCTTTGAATACTATGTCAGAATTATTATACACATATCTCTGAATTTTATCTAAATGTAAAGAAAAGGTAGAAAGTAACTAACAAACTTTTGTATTATCATTTTCATTTTTGGTAAATGTGGAATTGCAAAATTATCCCAAAAATAACATATGTAACTTAGGAATCAATATACTATCCTCACTTTAAAGAGCACACAATATACATACAATATTGTTGAGCACCAGTTCACTTTGTGTCAGGCAGAAAAAACTGTAGAAAGCAAATAACATGTGTGGCAGATGCTTCATTAGTATTACAGGAGTAACAGTGTCACAAGGTGTTGTCATGCGAAGGTTTCTGTGTGCTAGTATGGGATAACATATGTCAGTTATCTGTATGTACATCGCTTGTCTTTCAGCACATATTTTCAGTATGAGAATTGCTTGACAGCTGTGTGTTCTTTGTATGATGTAATGTGAACCTTTATTGACAGCTTTGTAATGGTCTTTAAATAGATCACTGGAGGTTAACCAGGGATCGCTTGCGTCACTTGTCACACGACCAGTCCCTTGTTAGATTTTTTTCTAACAAGATGAGTACTGTAATTTTCTTTTAATATATATCATTACAGTTAATATACAAGTTGCATAAACAGTATTGTAGCTATGCTTAAACTGCTATGAGCCAAAGCATAAAATTATCTATAAAATTATAGAATATAAAATTATGCATCACAAGGAACATTTAAGAAGGCTGACATTCAAAATCTGCTTGAAACAGTCTTGCATGGTACATGAATAGCACTGAGCTGTTGTCTCTAATTCATGAGTTGTACAACACAAGCAATTATACTATCGGAAACTTCCAACAATCAGGAATTGTCTTGGCATTCTTTGCTACACCTTTTACACCTGGAAGTTGAGTTATAATATTGTGATGTGCAAGTTTTGTTGCAGGAGCTTTCTTCTTGAAACATTTTGTTCTATCTTAACCCTCATACATTTCACAGTTTCCTTGTTTTGGTGTTCAAAGTGCTGGACTATCAGAGTTATTCACAAATTGTTCTTTTGCTGTATCAAGCTGCTTGTGTTCAGATTGAGCATTAGATTTGGAGTATAGACCGTCTATGTGCAGATCACCCACTCTTTCTCAAGCCAGCACTCTTCTGTAGCTATGTTGATAACTGAAAACAGGCATTACGTACGCAATTGTCAAAAGTTGGAAGAAATTGCGGGAAAAGCCCACAGAAACGTAATAATTTATGGTGCTGCAGCTTACGTTCCTCATAGACAGGGCAGTTGATGTTGAAAATATTCACAAATAAACATAACAGTGCTACAGAATAAACTTCCTGTGAGTTGATAAAAATCAACAATATTGCTATGTTAGCGTTACTTGACAAGTTGTCAGTTTCATTTCAACTACTACCGAGAAAAGTAAATGCAAGTGCATGATATACATGCCTTATGTCACATATGCCAACTACAGAACAGTGTTACACGATAACTGCTGTGTTAGAAAAGATCTAGCAATGCACATTGCTTTGAATAATATCACTCTCACTAATGTTTGCTTTGTATTTATACACTTAATTCCACTTGAGTGGTATTTAGAGATATCAACCGAGGCATTGCTAGCTCTACGTCTTATCTAAACGAAAAAATAAATTAGAGCCTAATATAATCATAGTTAGATTTTATCTAATAAAGCGAGCAATCACAAGTTAATGGGTTAAAACATGGAGTAGTGGTATTGGTATACCTGAAGGCTGAGAAGAGACATCACCTATCCTTTTCTTTGTATACCTCAACTAAATGCTGCTGATGAATCTATGAATTGTAGAAAAAAAAGCTGATAAAGAATGCTACTTTATGCAGCTGAAACAAAAATGAGTGGAAAGATGATAGTCAAAGAAACCTTTCCATGAAAGAGGTACATAAATGTTAGCAGAAATGAAACCTTTTTCCCTATATATTGCAAATATATAGGAGGCTAGGTGACAGGCAAATGTTCAAAAAAATGTTAATGCATCGTATATTTATGTGGTGCATTGGTCATTTGCATTTCAAGGTCCCTAGCTTTTATGCTTAATTTTCTTGCCTGTATTATTTTAATAGTAAGCCAATAGTAAAATACATGATCTTGCAGTTCATAACTTTTTGTTGTGTGACATATCCAATTTTGAATTTGAACAAATAAGTTAGGACTATCTTCTTTATAAGTTTGAATCTGTTAGAGAATTCATGCTCATTCCACATCTGAAATTGATCAAGTCTAATTAGAAAAATAATGGTTCCTTGAGGTCTTCAAATTATCCAACTAGTTTCTCATCATTCATCAATTCTTCAAATTCAATGAAGGGTCCTGAAACCTGCTTCGACTAGCAAGTGAGATGTGGTGTAAACAAATCAATGGTCATTCAGTTTGTTTTTAGATTTCCTCATGTTCTGTGTAACAAAGTTATTTAACACCAAGTGATATAATGGTTGTTAAATCATGTAACAGGTTGCAAACGTTGTGAGAAGAAAGTTCAGAAATAAATGACTGACATTGTGAATTGGTCTTTGTAGATATTGTAATACATATTTTAATACCACATACAGAACTAATCTGTTTATTAAAAATTATTACATTCATATGGAATAATTACTTTCTTCCTTTCCCCACTTAAAATTATTAGCATCAATTATCCTAACAAACAGTAGTATCTGAATTGGCTATGCCTCCTGTAGTTTGGTTTTGTGGGGTTCTACTGTATATATTAAAATTACTCTATTATAACAAAGTGATTGTTTATAATTTGTTGTACCAACATAGATCATTTATGATGTATGTAACAATAACCAAGGACACAATAAAATCACAGATAAAAATGAACACCGTGTATTTGTGATTACTCAGTACTGAAATGCAAATTACTAACATCTTTTAAAAGGATTACTGTGAACAAGCCAAGGTATTTGTTAAATTCGAGAGAGAGAGAGAGAGAGAGAGAGAGAGAGAGAGAGAGAGAGAGAGAGAGAGAACAAACCGTTCATTTCCTGTTAGCCTATGGAATGCTGAATCTGCAGAACTTGAAGTGTCACATGATATGAATATGAATACTTCGTAATTGGGGATGATGTTTACTTTAGGAGTTTAAATCAGTATTAGTCAGTTCTTCCGTTTAAAAACCACGAAAAGGTGCATTAGCTGTATCAACTTCCAATTGAAATGGGACACGATGCACTGCACCTGCTCCCTTACCACTACCTATACAATGTAGTTTGGGCATACATAAAACTGGGGTTTGTAAACAGAAATAACGCTTTTAAACTGACAACGCTGAACGACTTGTTCACGGACAAATCGACAAACTGCGTGAGACATTCAGAAAAACTACAAGAAGACGTCTTTTGAAAAGAAGTAGCACTTTTTTTTCAATCTTTCACTTCTTTTTCAGTCACAGGATTTTGGAGCCTATCATCATAAATTTGCAAGATTCAATGAAGAGAATGTCAGTGACGATTAGAAAATAGGCAATTCATAAAGTATAATAATAGAGCATTTAAAATATATACCTATTATGTGTTTCAAATGGGAAGAGTTCTCGCCTGTAGCGAATCAGATGCGTTAGAGCCTTCACCGTTGCCACCTCGTTATCCCCACTCTTTTTATATTTTCCTCTCTCTCGCACACTTGCGAGTGTTCGTGGCGCTAGACGTAAGAGAACGCAAACTGAATTTTCCAAAGTTTTATAATAATGCGGTTGTTGAAATCACAATTGCCTCATGGATATTCGTATATTACACAAATTGTTTAAATATGTAGTTTAAAATTAATTGCAGTTTATGAATTACTTATTTTTCTAATCCAACGAAAATAGCAGCGGTACATCCGTATAGCTGTGAATGTTAGTTACGTTAAGAGATAATTCGTCATTATCTTCAACGTCTGAGTACTTCAAATGTATGATGATAGGTTTCAAAATCTCGTTACGTGCTATTTCTTTCCAAAAGTCGTCTTCTTGTAGTTTATCTGATGTCTCACGGAGTTTTCCCAGTCTTGTTGTGTTCCTTGTCAATTTATTTGTTTATAAGTCGTTCAACGTCAGTCAGTTTAAAAATATTATTTCTGTTTGCAACATAATTTGAGCCCACATTAACTCAATTGGATTGTTCTAGCAGTAGTAAGGGGTGGAAGGTGGATCGCGTCTCACTGATCCAGCTGATACACTTTTTCATGGAAGAGTAACTGAATAATGCTACTTTGAACTCTCTAGAATAAATAGAGATTACGAACCAATCATAAACAAAGATATAATGTGACCAGACACGTTGTGCCAGACTAGCAAGAAGTGTATCGTTTCCTCTCATCGAATTTAACAAACACCCTGGCTTATTCAAAGTACATATTTCTTTTACCACGTCATGTCAAATGTTTACGTTTCAGTTCTGAGTAATTTCAAATATACGTTCACGCATACATGCGAACCAATGATGATATTCATTACAGTGCTTACGTCGCAATGCATTGTTATAATTGTACCTATAATTGTACTTTATTTATTTGTGTTAGGAAAACTATTTGAGCTAAAAATATGTAGATTTTGAGGTTATGTTAGATACATTATTCTCTACCTTCCACATGGATCAGTTTTGGCAAACTCTGAATTCTTGTCTTCCCCCCACCACTTAGGGGGAATGCAATACAACACCGCAGGACTCCGATTGGTTGCTCACCTAGTAGCGCTCAAGAACAAACACCTTACCATTTGAAACACATAATTGCGAATTTGCTTGTTCCAATTTTGATTTTAACAACTACATTATTATGAAAGTTAGAAAATTTGAATTTTGGTTTCCATACGTCCAGCAACAAGTAAACGTGCATGCTCCAGGATAATGTGAGACAGAGAGGGAAATAGGAAGAGAATAGTGGTAACGAGGTGGCAACGCCGAGCGCGCAAACGTATCTCATCTTCACTGCACGTCAGAACTCTTCCATTTGAAAAACATATTAGGTGACATGGTTCCTGTGTCAACTTCGGTCATTCACTGTTGGGTGGGCTTAGATTTAAGTGAGTGCCGATTAGAGTCATATATAACAATGTTTTGTCACTCAGCCGTTACCTTCTCTCAGCTGTTTATTTGACATAGTTATTGATTTATGGCTTGGTGTTGTTTAATATGGCATCACAAGAGTTTATATTACAATGGATTTATTTTTGTTAGTGTTCAAGTGAGAAAAGGAATCATTTGAAAGTGCGACGGCATTTTACATGAACTTTCTTGATGCTCTTGTTCCAAGTAAACACCACAAAACCTTTATAGAATCAGCATCTATTCCGAATAAACATTGAAATATAAACCCGGGTATAGGTATTCAGAAAGGACTGGAGCAAAAAAGGTGAGAACATTCTCAAACTAATTATTACAAATAATAGGTGTTTAAAAACCACAGTATTTAGAGCAATTATATTTTTAAATTTAATCCCTCTAGAGTGACTGCTAGGATTCAGGCCTGTGGATGTCAATAATATGAATATTTATATCTCGGTTTAACGACGTATTGCCAATGCAGAACAATAGATACTGCAGTGTTGAAAATCCTCGTCAAATTCCACGTGCCTCGAGGAGGTTGGCACAGGGCGCACTGTGAATTTTACACAAAATTGGGGAGTTTACAGATCGGCATGCAAGCTCACACATACGATGAGTTGGTCTGTGTGGCTCAGTTGGTTAGGCGCTGGCCTACCAATCCCAAGGTCACCGGTTCAAATGCAGTCCTGACCGATGGTTTCGAAGTGTGCTTAAAAGACATCCCCATGTCAGCAGGTTTAATGGCAGGTAAAAGAGCTACAGGTTGAAATTCCGGCGCTGATATAATACTGTCAGTTGGCAGCGTCGTTATATGTTTACTACACAGTGAGACACAAGTTCCTTGGCCGTATGATTATTCTAATGAACGGCCGGCACCTAGGTTTCAGTGACGTCACTATGATAGAAGCCTTTTGAGATTCTTGGCATTAGCGAGAACAAAGCATGGAGAAACATGGGGTTTTTACTGTTGAATTCTGCTAAAAATCTGAATTGTTGATCACTTGATTTTAAGTTAACAGGGCCGTTAACATGTAATTGGTAGTTTGTTTTCTAATCACATGGCTTTTAATTCTATTAGTTTATAGGGTTTACACAGTTGTGTCAGAAACATTACTCCCTACCTTCCCCCTGGATCACTTTTTGCTATATTTGAATTTTTGTCTTAGCGCAAATAGTACTTATTAGAGATGGATTCACTTGACGCTGGTCACAGCCCACTTAAGCAGAATGCGATATGGCAACACCACAGGTCCGATTGGTTACTGGCCTGGCAGCATTCATGGACAAAGATCATCCATTTGAAGGTCACAGTAGGCATTTTCCCTAACATTCGGTCTCTACTCCAGGCAAACTAAGAGAAAATGAAATTAAGCAAAGTAATACAATTGCCCGTGGTGTATGCTTGCAACTATGTAAAATGCAGAAGGAAATAGAAATAAGATGTGTGTAAGTGGCAAGCATATAGCTAAGACAAAAATTTAAATGTAGCAAAAAGTGATCCAGGAGGAAAGTGGGTAATAATGTTTCTGAAACAACTGTGAAAACCCAATATTTTTACCTCACATTGTTTTTATAATACAAATAAATAAAATATCAATATATTATAACGACGCATTGCGACGTAAGCACTGTAGTTTCCATCATTATTGATATTTATGTACCTATATTTGTAATTACTCAGAATTGAAATGTAAACTATTGGGATGATGTGTTAAAGGAATTACTTTAAACAAGCCAAGGTGTTTGTTAAATTTGAGAGACAGAGGGAGCAAACAGTTGACTTCCAGTTAGCCTATAGAATGCTATGTCTGCAGAACCTGAGTCGTCAAATATGTTTGACGGATTCAAAATCGGGGATAGTATTTACCTACGGAGTTCAAATCAGTATTGTTTAATTCTTCCATTTTAAAAACCCAGAAAAGTGTATCATTTGGATCAACTTGCAAATAAAAAAGGACGTGAGGTAATCCGTTTGCCCCAACAACTACCAATACAATGCAGTTGAGTTGTGTGAACTCAAATGAAACAGAATAACTCTTTTAAACTTACTAACGTTGGACGACTCATTCACGTGGAAATTGGCATGGTGGCACAAAACTGGGGAAAATAACAATGCGACGACTTTAGTAAAGAATTAGCCCGTGATGAAATTTTGGAGACTATTATCACAAGTTTGCAAGACCGTGACGTAAATGACATTGACAGCGATACGGATGAGGTATTGGCATTTTCTTTGTATTAGCAAAACAGGTGATTCATAAACTACAATTACATTATTTGAAACCTATAATTGCGAATAACTTTCTAATATTGATTTTAACAAGCACATTATTATAAAATTGAAGATTTAGTTTATGTTCCCTTACATCTAACACCAAAAGACTTGCATGCTTTGGGATAGTCTGAGAGAGAGAGAGAGAGAGAGAGAGAGAGAGAGAGAGAGAGAGAGAGAGAGAGAGAGAGAGAGAGAGAGAGAGAGAGAGAGAGAGAGAGAGAGAGGAAGGGGGATATGGAAAGAGTGGGGGTAACAAGCTGGCAATGCTAAGCACGCAAACGCATCTCATTCGCTGCGGACCCGAACTCTTCCCATTTGAAAAACATAATAGACTTCATTTTTGACGGGTCGTGCCTTGGCTGAGCAATTAGGCCGCTCGCCTCATACCAAAGCGGCCCGGGTTCGATCTCACACGACTACAGGATGAGATTGTTGGTGGACAAAACGGCGTTGGGACGGGCAATTTGTGATATGATCCCTTGGTTATTTCCATATCATAGGTATAGCAAATTGGCATTGATTTATGGATGCCATATAACTACCCCTGAAGGTAACGCGAACATCTAGTGCAACATATATTTGGTGCCCACCACTTTTCTTCAATCCGAGCTTTACACCCAAAATATAACTCGTAAGCCTTTGCTGCCCTAAAGATTTTCGCTGAGATTTTGTTGTAAATTCACCACAGAAATAACAAAATAGGTTTGCCAAATTTAAACACCTGCGAGACATTAGAACAAAACAAGATCAGTATATAAATAAGCAACTTCTGTCAATGTCTGTAGTATGCAAGAAAACGCAGTTAAATTGAGTCTGAAGTTCATAATTTTTTTAACGTAGTTCACAAAAACGTATCACTTCAAAGAACATTCGCTGCACTGTTCTGAGACAGATATTTGTGTACAACTATTGCTCGTTCCCAACGTGATACACAGCTGTATATTTTACAAGCTTCGTCATCCAATCCCTAGCACGGATGCATGTTGAACGGAGCGCCGAGGACTCCTCTCGATGGAGACTCGAACAGCTTCAATGTTCTCAGATGTGCGCATCGTTTGAACGCCACCTGAAGGCTTCTTTTCATGGCTGAACCTTTATGCTCAAAATTATGCACCCAAGTGTGAATCACATGAGTAGAATGGAACAGACGGCTTTATGATGCGCAGTAGAGAACATGGTAAGAATTCGTCTAGCCACAGGAATGAGGAGAATGGGGGTGAAGAACAGTCAGCTTTCGTCTAAAGACGGTTGAGAGTGGTTGTGTAAATAAGAAGTTTGTGTTTAGCGCGAAAAGTGATGTTCAGTAAAGGCAAACAGCATTGTCATTCTTGCAGGGCTTTGCCATTGTTGCTCCAGTATGTTCATGGATACACACCGTCTGTTGTTCCTCTTAAGGCCATGCAAAAAAAGTCTCCGTTACCTCGCCTGCAATAAAATGCTTACCAGCCTTGATTGGCAACAGATGTTGAGAGCGTGAGCCGACCGATAAAGGTTGCGGCGGTGGGAATGGCGTAGCACAGTAGATTTTCGTAAATCACAAAGAGGGCTATATCTGAAAGACTTTAGGTGATATCACGAACCGGATTTCAGTTCTCAAAAATGTCCTTAAAATCTATTTGTTTAGGAGCAAATTTCAGTATTGTACAGTGAAATGGCGAACGACTTCCATCGATAGTCGAGCAGTATGTGATATGGCTCCATCCTGCTGAAACCACATGTCTTCGATGTTCAAAGCGCGCAGTCTCTGAATAAAGAATGTTTCATAAGAGCGAATCTTACCGCTGTCATTCCATTCTCACTTTCAAAAAAGTAAGGTTCAATGACGCCATGACATCAAACAGCACAACACACCATACTGTTAACATTGGCGCTCGTAATGGCCTGGCCCCAGTAACGAAAATTCTTTTTGTTTACGTACCCATTAAGCTGCAAGTGAGCCTCGTCTGACATCCGTATATTGGTAAGGAAATGGGCATCCTTGTTGATTTTAGGCACCACTGTTTTGCAAAACTCCTTACGTGCCACAGTCTTGTGATCCCTGCACAAGCTGCAACTTGTAGGGGTGGCGTGCTGTACGAGGGTGGTCTGAAAAGTTTCCGACCTAATAAAGATACAATACATTTTGTCAGATTTTGTTTGTTTTTCAACATAGTCTCCTTGTAACTTTACACACTTCTCCCAGCGATGCTCACATCTCTGTAACCCGTCCAAATAGCACTCGGCGTTTTTCTCTGCAAAATAATTGTTCACGAAGGTGATTTGCCTCTTCATTTGACGAAGATCTCTGTCTTCCGAGCGCAATTTTCAGATGAGGGATCAAAAAGAAGTCGCTTGGAGCTAAAACTAGTAAGGCGGATGGTCAAGCAGTTCAAACCGTAATTCGTGGATTTTTGCCATTGCAACCGCTGAGGTGTGAGAGGGTGCGTTGTGTTGGTGAAAGAGGATTTTCTTTTTCTGCAAATGTGGCCGTTTTCCCGCAAGTTGTGTGTTCAGCTTGTCAAGTAATGATGCGTAGTATACTCCTGTAATGGTTTTTTCTTTTTGAAAATAATCGATTAAAATAACTCCATGACTATCCCAAAAAGCAGTGCCATCACTTTCCCAGCCGAAAAAAAACAGTTTTTTTGGAGTCGGTCTCCCTTTGCAGTTCACTGTTTGGACTGTATTTTTGTTTCGGGCGTATAATGGTGTATCTAAGTGTCATCTACAGTAGTTAATCGGCACTAAAACTTTGATTTATTGCGCATAAACTGCTCCAACATAGCGTTGGAAATGTTATTGCAACACGGTTATGGTGCTACGTGAGCAAACGCAGCACCCAGCGCGCGGACGGGTTTAATATGTGACAAACACGTTATTTCGACATGTTCATAACCTCTGCTATCGCTCTCACTTTAATTCGGCGTCGTCTAGTACCATTTGGTGAGCTTCGACAATGTTTTCGTCGATAGTTGCAGTTTTTGGACGTATCGAACATTCATTGTCTCTCAAGCTCTTACGGCCACGTTTAAATTCAGCTGGAATGCAGAGTCCCCATTTACAGAATCCAACTCATCTTTGATTTGCGTAGGCGTATTGCCTTTCAAAAAGGCAAATATTTAATGACAGTTCGATACTCGATTTTTGTCCATTTTCCTAATATCACTCACATCTACTGGCCGCGCCGTGGCTCAGTTGTTAGACCTCTTGGCTCTCACCAAGGCGGCCCGGGTTCGATCCCAGGCGACCGCAAAGTGAAATTTTTGGTGGACAACACGGCGCTGGGGCGGCTTTTCTCCGGAATCTCCGGTTTCCCCCGCCATCTCATTCCACCGGTGCTCCATCTTCAACTCATGTATCATCAGTGCCGTATGTAGTAAAAGCGGGCGTTAAACACTACACATTTCATTTCACATCAACTCACCTAAACGACTGTTGCGTAACAACTGAGCGTCCAAAATGGCTGAAACTTTGGTAACTGTCAACAGATGGACAACGAAATTTACTAGGTTTTATTTACGAGTGCTGCCATCTTCATTTTGAAGTCGGAAACTGTTCAGACCACCCTCGTATTTTTTGCTAGCTTCGTCGTCCAATCCCTAGCACGGATGCATATGGATCGGAGCGGCGAAGACTCCTTTCGATGGAAACTCGAACAGCTGCAATGTTCTCAGGTGTGCGTATCGTTCGAACGCCACTTAAGGCTTTTTTTCATGGCTGAAGCTTAATGTGGAAAATTAGGCACCCATGCGTGAATCGCATGAGTAGATGGAACAGATTCATGACGTCCGAACTGACAGTACCGTGGAAATAACCTTTACGCAGCAGTCACACTGTTACCCTGCTTGTAATACTCTCTCACAACGAGAGCATGTTCCGCATCACTCCACTAAATGGCAGTCCAATCACAACAGCTAAGAATCGATCCCGGAAATGTTCCCGCATGACGAGGACAACAATAAAGGTCAAAATGTCCCTGTAATTTTATGTTTGATGCCTATGAATACCTAATTTTAAAAATAAGCTGTGCATTTCATTAAGAAAATGGAAATGTGCTTGTGGCTGTATTAGTTCTTATATCTTACCTTCACTCCGAATCAAAAATTCCACTTCTTATTTTCTATAGCCTTTGGCGACCTAAAACTGTTACCTGGAAGGGTGTTTATCTCCCAATTTGTGTAGTATTATCATGTAAGGCTGGCTGACTCTGCAAATGTGGAAAGAATATTCACCACTTTTAACTTAAAACGGGAGACGCTATAGACACAACCATTTCTTTGTGAAATTGCTGTGATTTCTTGTCAGATTTGTAGGGGATTTTTCCACCAAATCTAAAGAATTGGCAAGATGAAAAACAAAACTGAATAATTTTAGTTAATTGATGGAAATTAATCATTTCTCCACACTAGCGGTATATAGGCTAAGGTTTTTGATGGATAGAGTCAATATGAAAAATTCAATTTCATGGCCGGGATTTGAACCACGGATCTCCTGGTTTCCGTCCAGTCGCTCTAACCCATTGAGCTACTATGGCCAGTGGTTTACCGGGGAAATATACGAGGCAAATGGAGAATTTAATGTCAGGACGGCACGTTGGCCATGGTAGCTCAATGGGTTAGAGGGACTGGACGGAAACCAGGAGATCCGTGGCTCAAATCCCGGCCATGGCATTGAATTTTACATGTTGACTCTAGCCATCAAAAACTGAGTGAATTAATGAAGCAATTCAATGGCGTGTTCTCGATAGATGGCGTCAATCTTATTTTGTAAAATCTGCGAAACTTCGGTGCATTGCGTTAAATATGGTATTCAGTAGCACAAAACTGGTCTGCGTATGTAGCGTAGGTGGTAGCGTGTCTGCCTCACGTTCAAGAGGTCCCAAGTTCGAGGTCAGCGTGAGTTATCTGCATAAGAGTTTTTGTTGTTGTTTTTTCCGGTTTTTTCCCTTATCCTGCAAGATGAATTTAGGGTCAACTATACGCCTTGGGCTCGCTTGGGCATTATTTCACACATTTCATTCATTAATTGGAGGACATAAATTAAAAAAGCTCTACGAACGTTGACATGTAAATAAATGCTCTAGTGTCGAACGAGAAGAGCAGGTGAACCGAAACTGACTCATTTTCTTGCACACAATTTCTCAGCGCAAATCACGGTTTTCACATATTTTTCTGCAAAGGGTTTATTGAGTCTGATACAACTTTGTGGAAGATAGAAAATACGACTTGCGACTTTGAAGAGCTTCTAGCCAAAAATACAGTAATGGACCAGTTCGAAACGAAAGCACATTTCCTAAAAATTATATATATATTTATTATAGTGATAGAATTAATCGAATCAGGAAATCAATAATTGAGAAGAAAGTGTGCACTTTTCGCCCTCTTTTGTGCGCTTTTTTGAACGTTTTTTAGGACCTAACATCCGGTTTCTAGCGATGATTGCTCGAACTTGGCAGGTGTTATATTAATGTCTTTGAGAAGTCCACTTGTATTCAGATAAGTGCTTAAAACTATCGCAAAAGGAAAACCTACATAGGATGTACCTGTTACTGCGGGATATTAATATGTATATACACTGACCCTCATAAGTAATCGGACAGACTTTGCATTTCACTGTGGAGTGCTCTATAAAGCAGGGTGGATTATGTTCATCAATCTCAAGATACTCCTTGTGTTAAGCAAAAGTCATATGTATTGAATATCCCTTTTAGAGATTGAAAATGTGGCTAGACTAAGAGCTTCCCCATTCAACCTTGTTTACATCATGAGTTTATGACACAAAAGGAATCGGACAGCACAAATGAAATGCAATGCAAACGAGCAGGTGAAGTCTGTCAGTAGACAAAACATCGTAGAAGAAACGCGTCAACTGTGCACCAATAAGGCAAGAGCCTAGTATGGGGCCCAGAGTTAAACAGAGTACCTTTGAACAGAGAGTTAGTGATCTATCACTATGAAAAGAACAAAACATACCGGGAAATAGCAGAGATTGTGAATCTTAATAAAAGTACAGCTAGTGACATAATTCACCGGTATAAGTATGAAGACAGAATTGAGTCTCGAGCAAAGCCAGGGCGACCAAATCTTTTTTTTTTTTTTTTTTTTTTTTTTTTTTTTTTTTTTTTTTTTTTTTTTTTTTTTTTTGCTTGTTCCATTTATACCCCGCCTTTAACTACTATGGTCATATCGGCGGTCGTTCTCATTTGGAACATACCGAAGGTGTTAACTCGTTATCTTTTGGTTTTTAATCATTACATCACGCACACATTCACACTCTCATTCATACTTCCAGACTCTGTGGAAGATGGGGAATTATCTTGGTCGGAGACAAATCACCACCCCCACCGCCGGGAATCGCACCCGGGACCCCTAGCACGGTAGGCAGGTGTTCTACCGACCAAATCTTCTTACCGATAGGCAACGAGTCTTTTATTATGCGGAAGGTAAAACGGAATCCGCGTATAAGTGCTCCGGTAATTTGTACTGTGATTCAGGAGGAACTGGAACTAACAGCCCTGAAACGGTCAGAAGGGCATGCCAAAACAAGATTTTAATGGTCTCGTAGCCAGAAAATGAAATGTAGTGTGAATTGTTTAACGCCCGCTTTTACTACATACGGCACCGCAGGCGGTAACACTGATGATACATGAGATGAAGATGGAGCACCGGTGGAATGAGATGGCGGGGGAAACCGGAGGTCCCGGATAAAACCCGCCCCAGCGCCGTGTTGTCCACCACTAATCTCACTTTTCGGTCGCCTGGAATCGAACCCGGGCCGCCTCGGTGAGAGCCAAACGGTCTAACCACTGAGCCACGGCGCGGCCTGTAGCCAGAAAAGAGCCATACATTTCCAGCAAGAATAAAGGGAAGTGATTACAGTTTGCCTTAGACTGTTAAGACAACTGATTGGTGGGACCAAGTTACTTTTTTTGTGGCGAAAACAAATGCAACCTTGCTGGTTCCGATGGCAGGGTGGTTGTGTGGCGGAAACCAAACACGGAGCTGGAAGAGTGCAATTTACGAGGCACAATCAAACACGGCGGAGGGAGTGTAATGATATGGGGCTATATTTTCTCTACGGGAGTGGGAAAACTGGTGTTCATAAACTGAAAGTCTATCTTAGGGTATTATAGCAACATTTAAAACAAATGCAGAAATGATGGGTATTTTGGACAGCTTCTCATTTTATCAGGTTAATGATGCGAATCATACGTCCCACATTGTGCAGCTATGGCCACATTACAACTGTCCTCATGTACTGCATCCACCCCCTCAGTTCCCGGATCTTAATCCCATAGAAGCAGTATGGGATAAACTGAAGAAGGTCGTGCTGAGGACCCCCATCACCTCCAAGCAGCACTTGAAGGAGAGGTTGCAAGGGGAATGGAGCAAACTTTCTACAGCTACTTGAAAAATCTGGTTCACAGCATGCGGAATAAGTTGCGAGAACTAGTCAAAAGAAGAGAGTCACAAAGTACTTAGCCATATTTTTTACCACACTCAAGTTGTTTTGTCCGATTACTTTTAAGGGCCAAAACTGCCTTATTTCCTTTTAATTCTTAAAAAGCGCGCATTATGTAATTTTCATCTCATAACATTTATTTTCTTACAAGAACGAACCATGTAACTGTCGATCATCATTAATTTCAATAAAATAGCATATCAAATGCTGATTTTCACTTCAAAACTTAGTAATTTGCTTTGTCCGATTATTTATGGGAGTTTCTGTACATGGCTTTCAAGACCTGGGCAGAGTATCCTAATGAAGCTGTTTTTCCCTTCAAAATAAGCATAAATTTACTGTTGCATGTTAGTATAATGTGCACGAAGAAATAAGTGTAAACGTAGTTTACAGTACATTTTAAACTTCGTTAGATCTGGCCCAAAGTAATTCCATAGGGTAGTGTTATATTGTTCTCTGATCACAAGAAGTGACTAAAGGAAATTGACATAGTTGAATGACAGATTTCTCATTTAATGTGCATACTCCTTGTATTGGTTGAAAAGTGTTCAACTTCTTGCAGTCATAAAATTAATATTTATGTTTATAGCGTAGCCAGTTAGGTGATCGCAGTGTACCACAGCACCTTTCCACGGGTCTGTTTCTGTATGTGGTAGACTACGTTGTTAATCTTCACCACGCAGTGTGTTCTTTGTCATGGTTGAAATTTAGGGTAGAGCTCCTTGCTTCATGTAGGGCCATACAGAGGACCAAATAATCCTGCAGGAAATCTTGATTGTTGGCGAGCCGATCGTCCCTGGTCTTCTTCCGGTCGCTGTCTGCAACTTCATGTAAAAGTCTAGGGAAGTTGCCGTTATGTGTTGACGAGCATTAAGCCAGCGATTAAACCTGCAGTATGAATCCCAATTCTTCCGGTGATTGTGCACGACCTTCCTCAGGAGTGAGTCTTGATGTAATGCTATGGTATGCCGTGCTATTGCGGATGGAGAGGCGTTTGTGCACGTCTTGTGCATCCCGAGTTGCTTCAATACTTCTTTCATCAGGTTGGGCTCTAAGTTTGTATCGTGCTCGCTATGTTAGCTCCAGCGCTACTGCAAAGTAGCAGAACAGTTCTTCCGCCTCTTGATTTGGAATGGCTACATGGTGATGTAATCCATCACTAGCAGCAGATACTTGTTACCTCTGTCAGTAACAGGGAACGGTTCAGTTATGTTAATGGCGATGCGTTCGAAGGCTCCTCCAATATTATACTGTAACATCCGGTCCCTTTCCTGCTCTGTGGTCCACGTCTCACACATGCATGTTGGCGGCACGATCTGTTATCTGGAGTTAGCCTCAACGAGTAGCACCTTTGTTAGAGCCTGTCGATTGTTCGGTTGGATCCAAGAAACCCTCCAGAGGAATTCACATGCGTTTCCTTCAGGACCTATACAAGCTTAGTACTACGAAGAATGACCTGCTATCTCTGGACCTTACCGTTGCGTGACTCCAAATTGTGAACAATACACCTTTCTTCTCACCAAGGTGGCCCGGGTTCGATCCCAGGCGACCGCAAAGTGAGATTTGTGGTGGACAACACGGCGCTGGGGCGGGTTTTCTCCGGGATCTCCGGTTTCCCCCGCCATCTCATTCCACCGGTGCTCCATCTTCATCTCATGTATCATCAGTGTCATCGCCTGCGGTGCCGTATATAGTAAAAGCGGGCGTTAAACACTACACATTTCATTTCACACCTTTCTTGGTCTTCACGGAGTCTATTGGAAGAAGAACACGTTCGTATTCCTTCAGGCCTGCGCTGTCCCCTCCATCCGCAGGTATCACCGAAACCACGCGGACAGCTGCGGCACGCTCCTTTTACTTGGAGAAATGCCCACTTCCCGGGCAGAGCATTTTGGACATGACATCAGTACTGGAGTGGCTCATTTTCCACCAATTTTCTAATGTGAACTATTGGATCTTATGGACCCAACGAGCTATCCACCTCTTAAGTTCTTGAAGCTGACTCAATTACCAATTAAGGCCGGAGTAGTCATCTGCAAGTGCATTAGTGGATATGCACCAATGCCTCCGTTACAGCCAGAAGTTTATGCCAGGTAGCATTTCTTAGCAATCAGCATCCTGATAACCGCATGCAGTTTCTGTTTTACATGCTTTGGTCAGTTTGTGGAGATGAACTCAGGAGTTCCCAATGAGTGTCCAGGCATGGCACATCCACATGTAAGTCGGCCCCCTTATTACGGACTATGAAACCGAGGAAGGTAGCTGGAACATTTTGGACGTTAAAGGGCATAACTGCCAAAGCCCTTGGCTTGTGGAGAACGCGGTGCTCTTTTCTCTGGGATTCCACGTAAAAGTGAAGTCTTTCAGCAGGGCTACAGAGCTATCTACATCGAATGTCAAACTTCCTCTCTCTTTTATCAGGGAGCTATCAAAGTTGTTCCCAAAAAGGGGCGCCCTCAGGGGCTCTGAGGTTCTTTCCAGTAGGGCAAGAACCAGCGACTACAAGGGCCCCCCATTACAGGGTGGAAGTGGATACGGCACTTACCAGCGTCAACCCATCCGGGAAGACGACCGATTACCTCTGTCGGGCTGCCAGTGATCTAGGACACCGACTGCTAGCTCTGCAGGTAAGCACCCGGGAACTTAAAGGTGTCCCTCAACCCCGTCCGACGGCAGAGCCGCACAAACGTCCTGATCTCCCACGGGTATCGGGAACTACTGCCACACCGAAGCCTACCCAAACGATTAACTCCCCTACGGAGGGGCTCGGATGCTCGACTCGGTGTACTTCTGGTAACGTCAGAAGTACCACGAGTGTTATGGGTCCGCAGCGCTCGCACCACAGTAGTTGAAGGGGACGGATCCCCTTCCCTACGGGGGTCCGAGAATACATTTCATTCCGAGGTCTACCCGAAGTCCGAAGACTCTGGCTTCTAACAACCCGGGAGCGTTGGAAAACTCCGGGGCTCTTTACATGGGGCAATACCTTAAGCCTAAAAGGCCCCCCCCCCATCGACAACGTCAGGACGGGTGGAAGTGGATACGCCATTTAAGCGCGTCAACCCAGCAGGGAAGATTACCGAATAACCACGGTGGGGCCTCCTGGTAATCTAGCTTACCTACTAGCTCTCCAGGCTAGTACCGGGACCTTCCCGTTCTAGTACCCGTTCTCCCCCGAGTTTCGGGAACACACTTCCCCTTCGAGTCCAACCCAATCCGAACAACTCCGATTCGGAAGGGGCTCGAATGTTGGGTCCGAGGTTCCTCTTGGTATCGTCAGTGCTAGGGTCTGCAGCGCTCGCACCGCAGCACCTGAAGAGAACAGATCCCCTCCCCTGCGAGTGGTTCGAAAGTACCCTTCGCCATGGATTCACATATTGGTGATTGGTGGACAGTTCGGATGTCTCCGGTGTCGACGTGGTGGAACACTCGGACACTGGTACTGTTTAAGTAGAGTTCCGTTCTGATTGTTATCCAATGGATTCAGTAGCCTCATACACACTTATTCTCAGCATTCCGCTGGCGACGGATAGTTCGTCTAATGGTCTTTCTGTCCAGTACCAGGTTCCTTGACTGCCGCTCGTCCAGGCACCCCTTCACGACCACCTCGCTTTATGTGAGCACTAATGCAATCACTGACAATTTAAGAGATCTCCGGACGTTCGTAGGGTGTCCGGAACTTCACTTTGTCTCGGCTGGGTGTCAAGACTTTACTACCGACGTCATCGTTGCGTCATGGCTCCATGTGCACCCAGTCTGTGTCATTCTCAGCTATCCTTGCGAACAACACCTATAGTCTTGCGATGCTCATAACCCAGGGTTAACTTCAGCAGGTCTTCCTCCACAAGCAAGTTATGGCCCGGTGGTGCTAATTAAGTTTCAGTGATGGCAAGCCCCTCGCTATGTCGGATGTCACGGTCATGGCTGCACCTGTGTCCACTTGTATCCAGCACACCTTCCCTCTAATTTCTCAGCGACGAAGCTGTCATCCATCTTCTGCCCAAGGTGCCCAATGTCACTCAAGGGGATGGTGATGAACACGCCTTGCTTTCTGTCTTTTGACTTTGGTTATTTTATTGTATATGACGTGTTAAGTTTTATCCGTTGTGAGCAGCTGTTTTTATATTCTCTCTGTGGTGTTCTGATTTGATGATAGGAACATACCTTAAACTGTGTAGTAAGTTGTGAAATGTTACTCATAGTGGTCGGAAATTGTGAATATTAAATTTGATATAATTGTGTATGAACATTTTTTAATATCTCAAAGGTCATGTGGTATTTGTTTTTAATAATCTTGATATCAAAGGACAGACTCGTCTTTCTCCACGTTTGTGCTGAATTGTATAACTTCTTGGATGCTGATTAACTTTTTTTTTGGAACTTAACCAACTGTGTCATCTGTAACTAAATGAATATTGCATCATTTCGCTGTATGCTCAGATTCTGGACATTAAACATATTTAACTCTATTAATATGCAAAATCTATTTTACATCAAGAAATGTTAACAATTCATTTGTAAAAATGAAAAATAAAAAATAAATTTCATCTGGTAAAGTGAAAAGAAACAAATTTTGCTAAGCAGAACCATCTGATGGAGATGTCTAAAACACAACCCACTGTATAACATACAATGCTGAAAATGATCACACAGAAGTTTCTTCTACTTATCCATGTCGGAAAATCTCAGTGCATAAGCTGTAAAGAAAACAGTTATTGAATTTAACAGGTGAATTAAGTTTTATGGTGAACATTTTCTTGTATTTTTGTTTCAATTATTGCAGATATTCCAGACATCCCTGAGAACATAAAGAACCTGCAGGCCCTGCAAGTAGCAGATTTCAGTAGCAACCCTATTCCAAGGTAGGAAATGTAATCTTACACAATCTTCCAGTGTACCTTCTTAAAAAAGTGAAAACTGAAATATATGATCAGTATACATAAGTGTAAGTTTTGGGACTATTTTGAAATATGTGTCCACATTAGTTACACATGTTATGTTTTTTGGCAAACAATGATGTGTTAGCAGTTTTTGCTCTTTCTTTTATTAGTTAACTAAAGAATTCGAACTTAAAGACCAAGAGAACATACTTTTACAAGAATCATTGACAGTTTTGAGGGTGAGCACAATAAAATTTAAGAAATGTATTGTGTTTTGTACAAGGTCTCATACATTCAAACCCTTTTTCAAATGCTGAATACTATTCTTCTCTGGGTAGTGTGCATATACAGTTTTTGTGCAGAGCTACTATGGTTTCAGGTGATTCAAATCATTTTCCACAGACTTTCTTTTATTTTGTGTGATAGAAATTACATGGGGCCAGAACTAGACAATAGAGAAAATGATAGTTACTTCAGTTTAGAAGGATTTGGATTGTTTTTAATGCATTATATGGGCAAAGACAATGCCATCGTGTAATAAGATTCCTTGCTGTCCAGTCATATATTGCTTTGCTGAGAGTTAATTTAAGATTTGTGACAAGACACTTGGTGTACCATATGGAAGTGAGATTCTTTTGAACTCAACTGGAATGGTGAGAGGAACGAGGGACCAATCATCTCATTAGCACCTACCTCTTGCGTCACTTTGGTGATCCTATCTTTGGAAAATGTGCTGCTGTCACTTAGTGTGTGGATCATTCTATTATATCCAGCTTCGGTCATCTGTTAAGTCTTGTCTGACATCTTCTCGAATTAAATGTTTCTGCAATTTCCTGGTACTTATATACATGTGCTTTCTCATTTGTTAGTGGTTGTGTCCATTGCCTCTCCTATATGTATGTCCCCGCCGTTGCTGAATGGTTAGACCGCTCGACACTCACCAAGGTGGCCCGGGTTCAATCCCAGGTGACTGCAATGTGAGATTTGTAGACATCATGGGGCTGGGGCAGGTTTTCTCCAGGATCTCCGGTTAACTGCGCCATCTCATTCCACCGGTGCTCCATCTTCATCTCATGTATCATCAGTGTCATCACGTGTGGTGCTGTATGTAGTGAACACAGCCATTAAACACAACATATTTCATTTCATTGTCCTGCATTAAGGTCATCTTGTATCTGATTTTTTCAAACATGACATTCCTGCGATATGCTTTTGTTTTCATATTTTTACAGCTTGGTGATTTAGCTGGCTGCTCTGCTTGGTCTTTATTTTTATTGAGTCTCTTGTACTTTTAAAATCTGCAGTCCATCAACAAATGATGCACTTTGAATTGCAGATATCTCCAAATGCACATGCAGACTTTCAAGGCAGTTTCTCACCCTTAAACCGATTTAAAAGTTGTGGGTAATCATAGTATGGAAATAAGCTCATTTAAGATCCATACTAGTGTGTGGTATATCGACCTCTGCTGTCTGCATACCACAGGAAGGCAAGCGGGACATGAAGACGGAGAGAGGTTTGAACTGCTTATCTGCTCTGGTAGTGGATCTTTTTACTATGAAATGAGTGTATGAGAGCATATGAATCACTCATGCTGCCAGATCTAATGCTCATTTCAGTAACTGCAGTGATAGGTACTATGCATGGGTGAGTTAAGTGACAACACTGTATTTTACATGAACCTAGCATCCTTACATATCCAGAAGACGAGCATAAACACCATGCTGCCAGCAAAAGTGATTATGTTACACATTCCTCTACCTTGCCTTCTTGTGGTAGATGAACAGAATGAATACATACATAGGAGTGCTGATGCTGAATGTTATTAACCCATGCATTCGTATGTTGCTATCTCAACTTCAATCTAAAGTTATAAAAATACATTGGCTTATATGCAAGGAGCATCCAGAAAGGAAGTTTCCCAATTTTTTTTTTAAAACAAAGGCAACACATTTACGTGAAAATGTTTATTGGCCACAGGTACAGCAATAGTCAACATGAAAAATCCAATGCTATGGCACGGTTTGAGCCACGGATCTCCTGGTTTCCATCCAGATGCTCTTATCCATTGAGTTACCTTGGCCAACTTGCCGCCATGACATTAAATTCTCCATTTGACTCGTATATTTCCCCGGTAAACCACTAAGGGCTCCCGCTATCAAAAACCTTAGCATATATACGGCTAGTGTGAAGAAATGATTAATTTCCATCAATTAACTAAGGTACAGCAATGTTAGAGCTGTTTTTCGACATACTCACCAAAGGAATTCAGACACTTCTGATATTGTAGGTTCAACTTTTGTATTCCTGTGTCTTAGAAGTCCACAGTGTAGCTGTCAACTTCAGCTCTTCGTCTTTGTCGAAACATTGGATGGAGGACAAGGATTTCTTGAGGTGCAAGAAAAGATGGAAATGTTTGGGAGCAAGATCAGGACTCTATGGTGGGCGAATAACAGCTCCCAGCTGAACTTCTGTGAAGCATTGACTGCTGCTTCTCATCGCCCGTGTGGAACCTATTGAGGAACTTGTCGCCATCTATCATGACACCACTGCAGAAATGTCAGTGCTCCTCCTAAGAGTTTCCTTTTGTATTCATTTTCAGGTTTTTCGACACCCACCTGGCACAATTTCTTGATCAGAAGGTGCTTTGCAACAAGAATCGGGATATTTGCGGAAAATGGCTGCTGAGCTCTGTAATCCTGAAGCGACGGTTCTCCATTATGTGCTGCCTCACATGCATAACCAGATCATTGATGAGAGCCGGCCACCCACTGCTGCTGGCGCACTACTGGCACTAGCTCAGAGCCATACGGCTAGCATATTGTGACTTTGTGGGTTCGTAGAATTCAAAGTCCAATTTGCCGAAATTCTAAATGTTCTTTATTTGCGTAGAAATACACTCCGTAGCAGCAAAATTACATCACATATCACAACACAATCTTCCAAGGTCGATGACAATAACAGCGTTCGGTTTACAAAAACACACTCAGCTGTTCTCTGCTTACCTCTCGCGACTCACTCACTCTTGTTACATGTCTTACAACAGCAACAACTCTTGTTTCACAACTTGCAACTCACCTCTTGGCCAATTGTCGCCTCTTTAAATACTTCATTGATAATTTCTAGATTATTCCAAAATAAACCAGAACCCGAACAGTCTATCAGTCAAGAAGTAACTAGAAATTTCCATTTATCTCAGTTTGTTTGTTTCGGCAGAACTTTATCTGCATGTTATCTTCGTCTGCCAGCTCTTGGTTTTCACACTGCCCGCCTATCAGTTCCTTTTGTGTAAACAAGCTGCGCAATCATAAATACGGGTTCGCGCCAATATGCTTGTTACGCCTGTGTAATGTTCCCAGCTAAATACGTTTACTTTAAAGGAAATAAAATTGGGAAATTTGCTTTCTTGATGAGCCTCGTAGATTTTTATTCATTCTCAAAACCTAGAAGAGTGACCATTGTAGAAAACTTTTCGTAACCTACAAGAGGGCTGTATAAAGAGATATGAATGCAGTGTCATATATGGAAAGGATGACTAGAGTATGTATTGATGTGCTAACCTGTAAATACTTTCCAAAAACCAATGTTCACTCCATTTTGACCAAGCTTCTTGCTATTTGTTGCAAGTGTTTTTAATTAGCGCAACATAATTCTTTGCTGTTGCAATGCTCTATTTTGTTCTTTCTCAATAAGAATTTCCAAAAGCCTGAAGCTAAGTACTCCAAACAAGTCACAGTGTGCAGTAGACTGAGGAGCATTCTGATTTCTGTGACCAAAATGCTATTTTCCCTCGCCACAGACACACACATATAACAGTAAATCTGAATAGAATATCATCTTATTTTTCATTTGTTGGTGGTATGTTGTGTCGAAATGATAAGGTATGCGAAACTCACTTCATTTGTTGCCAAAACTGTTAGCATTCGGGCAACTTACACTTACTTTTATTTTCATAAATATACAGAACAAACACAACTGCTAATTTTTACTAAAATTAGGCAAGTGAGTCAACCTTGTATATACTTTTCTCCACTTACAAGTTTTTTATGAAGACTAGTTTCTGGGGACTTCTCCCCTATCGTCAGCTCTGTGGTAGACTGATGATGCATCCGGTGTCTGCATCTGGCTTGGTGTTGTGCTGCCATCTAACGTCCTGGTAAGTTTGATGACGTCATCTACCGCGGGAATTTCAAAATTCATCAAGAGGTCCTGTTTTTTCGTAATAAATATGTTTTCCCAAATCTGTAGTTCCAGATATGTTTTCCCAAATCTGTAGAAGTCCCCAGAAACTAGTCTTCATAAAAAACTTGTAAGTGGAGAAAAGTATATACAAGGTTGACTCACTTGCCTAATTTTAGTAACAATGGCACTCCACTTTCTGAAATACTTCTTTTTATTCTATACAACTGCTAATGTTTACTTGTTCCTCAGTAGCCGATATGGAGGCGCATGCTTCTTCGAAGTTTATGGATTCTCTTAGGCCAACTCTCTCTCAATCGCTGCTGGTCGGCTCACTCATGGGCACTATTCTCTGATTTAAGCATTTCTTTTTATATCCCCGAGTCATGGCAAAACATAGAAAAATCTGAATACTCAATTTTGTGATTGCATGCTTCAAAAGGCAGAAGAAAGGGTGGCTAATTTCCCGGTTTGTGACTTCAGCAGGGACTGTCCTTGACCCATTATTGCATTTATTGGTCGGCAAATAACAGCGGCAGAGTGGGTGATTCTACTGCAGTTGTTCCATGACACTACTTCCTCCGGGTGATGGTCCTCACTAGTGCCAGGCGTTCCGAGTGCAACGCCAGCAACTTCTCTCGTGGCAGCCTTTGGGTGCGGTAGACTATGTCGCTGATTCTTTTCAGAATTCTGTATGTCTGTGCCATGGTTGTGTGAGCTTGATGCAACTCCCCTTGATCTGGGTAAGGAGATACAGCCACACCAGATCACCCAGCTGAAAACCATGGCTGTTGGCTTGTCGATCGTACCAGGTCTTAATCCTCTCGCTCGTCACCTGGACGAGTTGACAGACCATCTCATGCGTATCATTAAGACGGTCGATGAGAATCTCCACCTAATTGATTGTTGGCTGTTCTGTCTGGGGTTGAGGAACCTCCCATACATGAGACCTCATGGTACTCTATGTCGAAGACAAAACGAGCAAGCATTATTCCATTGGTATATGCAGACAAGTCGTAAGCCCACAAGAAAAACGGCACTGTGACATCCCGTTTCCTCTAGTGGTAGCCCACGAACTTCCTGGTCGATCTTCTTGGCTTCGTGCCTTGATTTGGCGTACGCCTCTGGTCACTTGGTAAAGTAATGCATAATTACCAGCAGCAGACATTTGTTGCCTCTGACACGGGGAATGGTCCAGCAATGTTATGGCGATTTGCTCCTCTGTGTCTTCCCCTCTGGACACTCCCAAATTCCATACAAAACGCAGACTGTGGTGTTGAGTATGTGCCATTGGGCCCAATAAAACTCATTCACTACTTCTGGTTCAATGTCCTCTTAGCATGACCTAGTACCTGCTTCCACCAGGGCTTCCTTCCACTCTCGACCCTGCGGGCTGCCTGGCCTCCAGGTTCTAGAACCTCAGTAGCCAAGTGAAGCCTGGGTGGTCACTCCGAAGGCACTTATGGAAATGATCCAGTGCCTTCTTTACTACCAGGATTGTGGATAAAATTAAGCAGTAAGGGGATAAGTCAGGCATTTATAGAAGTAATTAAAATGATATACCAAGAGAATGATTTGTGTATAACCAGGCAACAAAGTAACTAAATCTATATCGAGTAAGGCAGGAATACGGCAGGGATGTAAACTTAGTCCAGTATTATTTAATCTTTATATCGATGGAATTTTAGAGGAGATATCAAGTTGTAGGGTACATTCACCAGTTATTAATAATAAAGAAATACCGGGGCTACTGTTTGCAGATGACCTAGTAGTTGGGTCCATATCAAGTGGAGGGCTGAGAAGAGCAATCGAGGCAGCCAATTCTTATTGCAATAAATGGGGTTTGAAAGTGAATGAAAACAAAACAAAGATTATGGTCTTCAAAAAAGGATATAGGTTGCATAAGGATGAGAAATGGGAGGTGAATAGAAGAGAAATAGAGGTAGTAAGGAGATTTGATTATTTGGGTACAAGGTTGAGTTCAGATGGCAGCTGGAAAGAACAAAAAAAGATGTCTGTGGCAAAAGGTAGAATGGCCATGAGGGTGACAAGATCATGCTACAGTAAACTGCCAGATATAAATGTCAAATGGTTGGAGAGGATTTATACGGCAGTAGTAGAAAATAGAATGTTACATGGATCAGAGGTTTGGGGAATAGATGAGGCTTGGAGAGAGACTGATAGAGTGCATAGATCCTTTTGTAAATACATATTGGGGTTACCAATAGCATCACCTAATGGGGCAGCACAATTAGAACTAGGCAGGCATTCTACAGAATCACTAACTTGGAAGATGGCAATATAATTAAAGAATGTTTTCATATTCAAAAGAGAAGTAACTGGGGTGGGTCTTGGGCACATAAAATGTATGACTTGTTGAAGCAGATAGGTATGGGTCATTCTTGGATAAATGCAGAGTATGGGTATAGAGGCTTCTGGAAAGAAGTTAAGCTAAGATTAGAAGATATTGACAGACAAGATATTTTTGCCAATACAAGTGACAAAAGCTCACTGAGATTATATAGAGAGATAAAAACAACCTGGGGGAGGGAAGGATATATAGATATATGTAGTAAGTTAGGGCGAGAAGGTTTTGCTTGGGCGAGAACAGGAGTGAGAAACTTGAAAGGTATAGGTCAAGAGAGGGAGCTAGATAAATGTCCATTGTGTGGGGAAGAGAATGCAGAGTTCCATTGTATATTAAATTGTAGTCAAACAAAGATATGGAGAGAGCAGGCTTGGCTACGTAAATGGGACAATTTGGGGGGTGAAGTAGTAATTAGAAAAATGTTGTCAGTAAAAGGAGAAAAGAACAGGAGAAATATAGGGAATTATTTAGGGAAAGTTAAAGAGAGATGGCTAAGAACAATTAAGAGAAAAATGTAGAGTGGGATAGGTGAAATGGCAGAAAGTGTAAAAAGGAGCAGAGGGCCTCCAATACACAAAAACCTAGGGTTAGATGTATGGGGACCGAATTATTTTTCAATGGTGGGCAACATGATAACATAATAGGATTTTCGGGATTTAGGAATATATGGCATATTTCAGTATGGATTTTATAATTTGTAATCTTGATTTTGTATTTCCATTTGTTGATGTAAAAGGAAATAAATTACTATTACTATTACCACCAGGAGCTCATGTTCAGTAGCGCCAAGGATTGGATTGAACTCAAGGGGGCAGTATGTTCCCGACACCCGCGGGAGATCGGGTATCCGGTCAGGCCTCGGCCGCCCGTAGGGGGCAGAGGGTTGCCTAAAAAGTCCCAGGTACTAGCCTGAGCTAGTAGGTATCACCAGGCGGCCCGGAATGTGACTGTGCCTTGCAGTTGGCAAGCAGCATAACCGTGAACTGGCAAAACTCTTGGTCTTTCGAAAACATGGTCTTCTTGTCTCTGGTATCTAGAGCCACCTGCCACAATCCATATTTCAAGTTCAGGGCCGAAACCCATTAGTAACAGCCAGTGTTTCCAGGTTGTTAATTTGGGTTAGGAGAAAGCAATCCAATTGAGTGACAGGATTCAGCTTCCTGTAATCTACATGGACGCTTAGTTCCTCGTTGTTACTCTTCAGCACGATCACAGGGGAACACCAAAGGCTATTGGACTTTTTGGTGATCACCCTGGATCTCGTGCTGCATGCCTCTTAAATCTGCGTGCTTCACCATAGGGAATTACCAATGGATCGGCCGCCTCATCAGCAAGTGTTCCAGCTGGGGTCCCAAGACTTCGGATGGTGCTGGTCCGATGGATGCTCACTCGCATCACACAGCTAGTTTGCAGTTCCCTAGTTCCGTTCCGTCCTATATATTTCCATCGGTGTTCGAGGGATTTATTAGTTCCAAGGCAATTTCTTTCGGCAAGACAGTAATACCCTGTCCACTCACTCGTTTCTCTCATGCCTGTCGGCCGGGTGTAAGTCCTTCACCAGTTTGCTGGCTGGCCACACCTCAAGCACACACCAGAAGTTCTTTGTCGGCATCCCAGGGTCAATCCTCTGCTCATACATGGATGCTCCTGATTGTCGAAGTACGGAAATTTCTTAGGCTGGCTCCATCCTCAATGTGGCTGTGAAAGCCTCTTGGGTGGTTTAATGATCGCAGAGCATCAGGTGCTCTTGCATCTCGGCCTTGCGCACCCTGTTGAAGTGGGAAGCTTCTTGGGACACGTAATTTGTCAGGTGGAGGGTTTTACTGGAGCCTCACTCGCTAACTGTTCAATTGTCAGGGTGAAGTCGTGCAGCTTTTCCCTGGGTCTGTTGCAACCTTGACTAGAGTGGGCCTCCTGCATGCCTGCGGATACTGCCAACGTCAGTCCAATGTCACTGAACACAGACCTATAAGTTCTTATGCCTCAATCCATCATTATGTTCAGTTCCTCTCCACTGCCATCCATTCTTCATTGCAGGATACTAACCCATTCCCCAACATCTTCCAGGATGTTAGGCTATTTTCCGACATCCTTGAGGGCATGAATACATTGGTCAAGACCTTTCATTCTTCCACTGAGTTCCTCTATGTCTTTCTCCATGCCGGATAGTCGTTCATCAATTTTGCTTGACAGCTGCATCAGCTGCATTATACTTTTAATTTCTCTCTTCACGTCTTCATTTACAGATTTCATTTCTCCATCTTGTTAATTTTGATTCTATTTTGTCTGTGCTAGATTTCGGTTCTGATTTTATGTTTATCACTAACTTGTTCATCTTGGATTTCATTGTTGTTATTTCACTCTTCCTTTTTTGTCCATTTGGGAACTCGGAGATTTAATTTCGCTTTTCACTTATTTTGTCATTTCTTCCTTCACCTTGTCCTTGAGAGGTTTTATTTTTTCCATTCTACAGTGCACGAGATTAAACTTGGCCCCTGGTTTGTAGAAAGCTGCTGTTTGTGTTTTATTTGTATTTGTATATTACTATGTGTAAATGAATATTGTAATTAGGCTTATAAGCCTGTTATGTTCATAATAAATAAATATGTACTCACGATCTCTTTCTAACCCACCCCGCTTTTGTGGCCAGCTAGGCAGGCCAGACACATCTGTGGTGGATGATCCTTCTTCGTCCTCCACATTTGGTTCCTGTTCTCCTTTTTCATTTTCAGAAATTTCAAAATTTTCCTCATATTTCCTGTTGTTAACTTTGATCAATGTAGATGCACTGAGTTAAAAGAATGTTTCAGTAACTTTAGGATTTGCCAATTAGGCTAACGATATCTCTGGTATACTAGTTCAGAGAGTTCAAGTGACTTAGGGTTTTTATACATTTAGTATGATGATCAATGATCCAGCATTATACTGCTCTGAATCCACAATATGAATTGGTTTCCACATTTAATGTCAAATGAAGCAGTTGTCAGTTTAAGTTAATTGATGGAAATTAATCAGTTCTTCACACTAGCCGTGTATAGGCTAAGGTTTTGGATAGAATCAAACTGAAAAATTCAATGTCATGGCCACGACTGTTTGGCCGCTCATCTACACATGATTAATATTTTTGAATCCCCGACCTGCACACTGTGTAGGGACCCGAACTCATTGATGGACGGAGATCATCTGCTCCAGTGTAGTGCCCTGACAAAAACAGATGGAGAACTGACAGCACAACTAGTCACACATTATTGGGAGGCCAGAAGGAAAATGGAAATTCTCCAACTCCATGGGCATTAGCAACCAACCAACCAACCAACAATGCTGAAGGAGAAAAGCAGTAAAGCTGATGTGGTTTAATGAAAATCCTTCTCTTAACAACAAATAGAAATATAGTACTGTGCAAGTGTATTAAAACATTGTTTTATTTTAGTTAATTGATGGAAATTAATCATTTCTTCACAGGAGATCCATTGTTCAAATCCCGGCCATGGCATTGAATTTTTCATGTTGACTATCCATTATGTTTTATTTTTGTATCTTCAGAATATTTTAAACATCAATGAGATTTTCGAGTTGGTGATTGTTAGTTTTATCTAACTAAAATAAAACCATATTTTTATACCATTTTTATAGTTGCCCTGCAACAAAAAATGATACATTATGCAAGATCTACAAACAACTGCTCATAGAAATATAAAAAATTTTAAGTAACAGAATGAAATCATTTTTCCCAGAAAACAGTGAATAATATTGTTTATAACTAAAATAAATTGAAAGAGAGGCTAATAAATATTAATTAATTAGTTCCTGTTTTTAAGAATTTACTGTTTGATCACTTCAAGAGTGTGAGAAAGTTGAAATAATGTACTTTATTTTAAATGCATATTATATAAATCCTTTCATGGAAGTGTTGAAAACAGTGTTGTTGTATAAATTAAATTAATTGGGAGTCGATTAATAACACAAAACAACACTCACTTTTAAATTTTCCCGGAACCGGTTTCTGAGGCCTTCCCTCTATCTTCAGCCGGACATCGACTTGTCCGGCTGAAGATAGAGGGAAGGCCTCAGAAACCGTTTCTGGGAAAATTTAAAAGTGAGTGTTGTTTTGTGTTATTAATCGACTCCCAATTAATTTAATGCATATTATATGTTTTTAGACCATACATAGAAGAGTTTTAGGCCACAGATGCATGCATATATTCATACTTTATAATGGATATAAATCTGAGCTCTAGTTATCACTGTATCAGTATAAATGAGGTTAAGCATTTCCTTAAATTCATAAGCTCCTACATATTGGTTTACTGTGTATGTGAATGTATCTGAAGACGTTAATAACAAGTTAGGCTTTAATATGTTTACAAGCATTGCTCAGCTGTGATTACTAAGAATGTTTTTGTATTTCTTTAGGTTACCTCCAGGATTTGTTCAACTTCGTAACCTGACAGTTCTTGGCCTTAATGACATGTCCCTGACTAATCTCCCACCAGATTTTGGAAGGTATGTGTAACATATTTTTATTATATCGAAATTTAACTGTATTGGAACACCACAGTGAAGCGAAATAATTATTTAATTATAGATGAGTCGTATTTATTACATATTGGCTTCACTTATGTACCTATATTGAGGACATTTTTCGCGAACCATCGTTTGCATCGTCGGCTCTTATGCGACTAAAGCTTGATCCAGTGGTGTGGGTAGTTCTGGAGTTGCTGCTGCTATCTGTTGATTTTGTAATGAATTTAAATGTGGGGTTCTCTTCTGGCGGGATTTCAAAATTCATTAGTTGCTTTTTATGTTTTTCTATGTGTGTTCTCTCCCATATGAGGAGTTCACTATGTTTTTGTAGGTATTTTAGTAATTTGATGCTATCTTCAATTTCATGATTTTCAGACCAGAAATGAGCTGCTGTTGCGGACTTATCAATATTTTTGTATCTTAAGTGCCTCAAATGTTCTTTCTTTCTAGTGCCTATGTTTCTTTTTGTCCTCCCTATGTATATTTTTTCACAGTCTACACTTAATCTTGTAAATGCCTGACTTTTCTACCGGTTTTATCTTATCAGTATTAATACTGTTAAGTAGGTTTTTAATGTTGAAATTGTTTTTTGGTGCCAATGTTATATTGTATTTCTTGAATATTTTTTGGAACTTTTTTGTGGCCCAGGGGTGGTAAGTAAATTTAGCAAATCTAATTTCTTGTTTCATTAGTGAAAGAGCTGTGATCTGTTTTAATCTCTTCAAAAATAAAACTTCAAAAACTTCCTTTCAGTATTTGGGGATTTCATTAAAACCTTGATTTCAAATAGTGCCTGGAAATGAAATTTCGGGATATCAAACCTTGACTTTGAATTTGACCACAATCCTTCACTGATTACCCTCTGTTTAATGAAATCAGTAGTCACATTGAATGATGTTATATGGACTGATGCAGAAATTTAGAAATTTGGATTTTTAGGGGAAAGGCCCAAAGTGCAGATGAGTATAAAGTGATTAAAGAAGAAAAGTTGGTTCTTCACTACATATATGATACAAACTGATTCTAGGGTGATATGTTGGCCTTTTATTTATAAGTTTAAGGTTAGCTAATAATCCACAAAGAATGCTTTAAGTATTAACTAACCTATGACTGTGGATTCTTGCTATGCAACTAAAATGAGCAAAGTCCAAATATTTGTTGTTCACCTATGCAGTAAAGTGATTCTCCTTTGAAATATCCAGGGTTCAAGAATGGGCATTTTTTATTTATTTCATATAAATGTAATTGATTATCTAATATTACACACTGATGTGTGACTTTTGCTAGTTTTAATTATTGAGACATTTGTACAGTGATTGTTCTATTCGAGAATTAATATCATTAAAGTATTGTGACTTTGTGGGTTTGTAGAACTAAAAGTCCAATTTGCAGAAATTCTAAATGTTCTTTATTTCCGTAGAAATACACTTTGGACAATCCCCACAGTGGCAGAATTACGTCACATATGCAATTACAATCTACAAGGGTCATTGACCACAAGAAAGAGCTTACTCAACTTCCACTGTTTACAACTCTTGTTACAATTCCTGTTTACGACTGTCTTTTCAACTGTGCCTTGGCAAGTCACAGCAAGTCACAACTCATATTACCAGACTTTTCTCGAATATTCCGTAGCAAACAAGAAATCAAATGTTCTTTAAGACAATCAAGATGTCATTAGAATGTTCCATTTATCTCTATTTGTTTGGCATGCCTTTTATCTCCGCGTTATGTTTATCTGCTTAGACAAGCTGTTTATCTCTGCCCGGCACCATGTGTCCCTTATCTCTCTTCAGCACGCTATTGTAAATAATGGGTTTGCGACACTGCTCCCTCATCAAGGGTGGTCGTCCCGAACAGCACCATCATAGCAGGCAGATGATCCAAGTGTACCACCAACATTTTCTCTCCGGGCACCTTCTGGATACGGTAGACCACGTCGTTAATCCTCTTCGCTACCTGATACGGTCCTTACCATGGCTGTCAAAAGTTTCGGGCAGCGTCCCTTGGTCCGGGTAGGGCGGTACAACCAAACTAGGTCACCCTGCTGGAACCCTTGGCTGTTGGCTTGCCTGTCGTATCGGGTCTTCATGTGGTCGCTCGCCTTCTGGATGTTCTGCCGAGCCATCTCATGCATGTCGTGGAGATGGTCCATCAGGTTCTCCACATACTCGGTTGCTGACTGTTTTGCATCCGGGGGGTTTCCAAAAGCCAGGTCACAAGGGAGGCGTAACTTTTGGCCGAACATTAAGCTGGCTGGTGTCATCCCAGTGGTGTCGTATTTTGACAAGCGTTAGGACAGCAAGAACAGTGGCACCTTGACGTCCCAGTCTCACTGATGGCTGGCCATGACCTTCCTCAGATGTTCTTCTAGGCCTTGATGTACCTTTGAACCATGTCGGCCGATTGTGGATGTAGGGGTGTTGTGCGGGTCTTCCCCCCTCCCTCCCTCCCAATCTTCCCAGTGCCTCCTTCATCAGGTTGGACTCAAAATTGGTGCCCTGGTCTCTGTGGAGCTCTAACGACATCCCAAATGGGCAGAACACTTGCTCCACGAGGCAGTCTGTGATTGTCTTTGCCTCTTGGTTCGGGATGGCATACACCTCCGGCCACTTGGTGAAGTAGTCCACGACCACCATCAGGTATTTGTTGCCACGGTCGGACACTGGGAATGGTCCAGCTATGTCGACGGCGATCCGTTCGAATGGTGCTCCAACATTGTACTGCTGCATGCGACCCTGGCTCCTAGTTTGGCGTCCGCAACTCGCCGTGCACACATGACTTTGATGGCACCATCTCAGCATCTGCCCGGAGTCTCAGCCAGTAGTAGCACTGTCGAAGTTTGTCGATCGTCCAGTTTGCTTCCAGGTGTCCTCCTGAAGTGCCGGCGTGCACTTCCTCCAAGACTTCCGGGACCTTACTCCGGGGAAGTACCAACTGTTATCTCTGCATCTTCCCATCAGGTGATTCCCATACCACGAACAGCACGCTCTCTATGATATTCAGCGAATTCCGTTTGGCCCAGTAGGACTTGTATGTGGCGCTCCTTGGTGTGATGTCCTCCCAGGTTGGTGTTGTCCCTGCCTCCACTTCTCTCAGGAGTGGCCCCAAGTCTGCGTCTGCCAGCTGCTCCCTCCTCAGGCCTACGCTATCCCAGCTGTCTGCTTGCACTGCCGTGACCACTCTGACAGCTGCGGCACGCTCCTTCTCTTCTACTCTTGTGCACTGGCCGCCCAAGGTCTTCGGGACATTGTGTCTGCGTTGCCGTGGCTCTTCCCTCTATGACGTTCAGAGGTGAAGTCGTACTCCTGCAGCCTCTAGACCCAACGTGCTGTCTGACCTTCCATGTTTCTAAAAGCTCTGTAGCCAGGCTAGGGCGGAGTGGTCAGTCCTCAGGTGGAATGGCTGACCGTACAAGTACTTGTGGAAGTGCTCCAAGGTCTTTACTACCGCCAGTGGTTCTCACTGTGTAACGCAGTAGTTCTTCTCTGCCTTATTGTAGTAGGCTATCACCCTCTCGTGGCCATCCAGGACTTGGGATAGGACGCCTCTAATGCAATGGTCGCTGGCGTCGGTGTCCACAATGAAGGCACCACTTGGTTGTGGGAATCCCAAAATAGGAGCACTGCACAGTGTCTTATTCAGCTGCTGGAAAGTGCCTTCAGCGTCCTCCATCCACAGTAAGGTCGATGTTCTTCTGTCAGGCAGGTGAGGGGTTTTTGGTGATGTTGGAGAACCTCTTTATGAAGCAGCGGTAATAACTGCACAGCTCTAGGAAACTGCAATTCTCTCTTATGCTTCGGCCGAGGCCAATCTCTCACTGCCTCTGTCTTCTCCGGGTCTGTGGCCAATCTGGTTGGTGAGATTATGTGGCCCAAGAAGTTGACTTCCTTGGGGAAGAGCAGGCACTTCTTCGCGTTCAGCTTCAAGTTGGTCGCCTGCAGTCTCTGTAGCACCTTGCTCAGATTCTCGAGATGGTCTTTGAAAGTCTTGCCGACATTGATGTCGTCCAGGTATAGCAGGCAGGCGTCATGAGTCAGTCCTCTCATCACTGACTCCATGAGGCATTGGAAGGTAGTTGGTGCATTGCAAAGACCAAAGGACATAACTGTGAACTGTCAAAGCCCTTGGCCTGTCAAGAATGCAGTCTTTTCCTTGTCTCTCGGGTCTAGAGCCTCCTGCCAGTGAACTGACTTCAGTTCCAGGGTCGAGAACCTCTGCGTACCAGCATGCGTGTCCAGGGTTTAGTCAATCCGGGGTAAGGGGAAGTAATCCTTCCTGGTGACAGCGTTCAACTTCCTGTAGTCCACGCAGAAGCGTAGCTCGCCGTTCTTCATCACCAAGACTACAGGGGAACACCAAGGGCTGTCATACTCTTCCCTGGATCTGATGTCCTCCAACATGTCCCGTACCGCCGTTTCTTTCGCCAACGGAACGCATCTAGGTGCTTGCCGAATGGGCTGGGCGTCTCCGGTGTTGATGCTGTGAAGAGCTTTGTCCGTGCGGCCGTAGTCACTATTACCTTGGCTGAAGACGCGCTGGTATCGTCTCAGCAGTTGTCAAACCTTCTCCAGCTGTTCTGCGGTCAGGTGGTCGGCTGCCCTCTCCAGTTCTACTCTTAATTCTGCTGTTTTGAAATGTATTCTCTACTCTGTGAAATGTAGCCCCGCCCACCAAATGAATTAGCCATGAGGAAGTGCTTCTTACATCTTAATAAGAAAGTGAGCAAATGATCCATTTTCTAAAATGCCAAAAATGAATGCAAATTTTAAAACTCGGAACCATTGAAGGAACAATAGGTGCTAATGGGAATGACAAAGTTCTGTTCACAAAAAAGGAAGGCACCATCCTATTGACCTCAGCATTTCTCAGTGCAGTGACTTTGTATCAGGCTCCTATTTAACTGGTACAGTCTCTGGGCCCCAAGAATTTTCCTCATCCCCAACAATTTAATAAGTTAATGTTTCAACTAGTATTTTCTAGACAACCTGAAATTTGTGTATCAGATTTGTGCAATGTAAAAGCATATTTAATAATTAATATTGTAATCATTACAGTATGTGTATTGTATTATATGCTATGCGCGTATTACAATAGTGTAAAATTTGTTTTAGTGCTACTTATCCTTTGCAGCCAAATTTAAAGGTCTTCAAGATATGTGAAACTGGATAGTGGAATCACTTCAAATTGTTTTGCTATCGTATCCATCAACACGTTAAGCACATTTAAAGCTGCTGGTTATGCAGTACATATGCTACAAAACTTGGCCAGCAAGTGCGCAACTCATCTCCCAGTCACACATGCGTGGACATCAAATCAAGTGTCAAATCACATTAAAATTATCAGAATAAGCACAAAACATATTTTATCACAGGAAATGTTGGAAATGCCATCAATGCATGTAAGGAATCTTCTGAGGAAATTTCTGTTCACATATATCAGTTTGGCTGTGGAAATAGTGTTTAATTCCTGACCTGAATATATATATATATATATTAATTCTTGTAATGTGTGAGGATTAGTTTTTTATTCTTGATTCTTCAAGTTGCTCTGTAAATAAAAACTGCATGCCATAGTATCAGGGGCTGAGTGGACCATATACCCTTACTAATGATTCTATTTGCAATATTCTTCACAATAAATGACTTGAAATGACTCATCATCTGTATGCTTGGTGGTACAGTCTTGCTGAAAATGTCCACTTGATATTCAATATCGTTTAAGTTTGAAACATACTGCTGCTATATTATTTCTGTATCTTTCTGCATTTATGGTACACATAAAAAATAGGTTCTATTTTCTGTATCCTTTTATTGCACACATGCCCCAAATGTTTGATCTTGCAAGACAGTTTCATGAAGGTATTTGGGTTTTCTATAGCATAATGTCAGTCATGTAGCAATAACATGACAATGTAAATGAAATCATGCTTCATCAATGATGAGTATTAATTGTGGATCGTTGTTCCATCATTGACATTCCTCAAAATTCAGCTACGAAGTTTACCTTAATCTGTGATGTGATGTGACATTTCGTTGCTTTCCATGCTGAAGTTTTCAAAATGTTGGCTTCTTGTGCAAACTAATCTGCTGCTTCATTAAAATGATAAAATACCTCTAACATTTATTATTATTGTTGTTGTCATTGTTATTGTTGTTTTAAGTATTAGATTAATATTTTAAATATTAAATTACCTTATTAGAATAACTGTGTTGCCTTATATGTGTATTCTGTTTAAAAGAAAAGCATTTTTGTTATGATGGCCTTAACTCTTACCAGGGTAAATAAATTTAAGTAACTGTCCTGTATCAAAGAGCACAGCTAAAACACCTCTCTAAACTTCGAAAGCTAGCTGTCTGAATTCTGTAAGATATATAAATTCTTTTTAGTTATAACCCAAAGAGTGCGCGTCGGAGATAGATTATCGTCCCCTACCGAAGTAACCTCAGGTGTCCCCCAGGGTAGCGTGATCGGGCCGTTGCTTTTCTTAGCATATGTAAATGACTTATGGAAAGGGATAACATCACAAATTCGGCTTTTTGCGGATGATTGTATAATCTATAGAAATATCGAGACCGAAGGTGACGTTAACAATTTACAAGAAGATTTAAACAAAATTCAACTCTGGGCGCAATCCAATCAAATGGAGATAAATCCAAGTAAATGTAAAACAATTATATTTTCAAGGACAAGAACAGAAGAAAATGTGACGTATAAATTAGATAACAAGAGAATACCCAGGGTAAGTAGCACTAGATATCTAGGTGTAATAATAAATGAAAGATTGGAATGGGGGGAACATGTAAACTCGGTCACTGGAAAAGCCTGCAAAGCATTACACTTTGTAATGAGAATATTAAAACGCAGCAATGGGAAATCGCGAAAGTTAGCTTACACATCCTTAGTCCGACCAATATTAGAATATAGCGCGGCATGCTGGGATCCATATCGGGTTGGTCAAAAACAAGCACTCGAGAGAGTCCAAAAACGAGCAGCTAAATTTGTTGATAGAGGAATGCGATTTGAAAACCCTACAGGCACTGCTACCTCCTGGGAATCATTGGAGAAACGTAGAAAACGGGCAAGGCTATGTGCAATTTTTAGAGCATATAAGGGGGAACCTGCATGGAAAGATATAACAAAGCGGTTGTTGACACCATCATATAGGGGAAGGAATGATCACTCTAAAAAAATAAGAAATAGGGAACAGAAAACTGATATAGGTAAATTTTCCTTTACCAATAGAACAATTAATGACTGGAACAATTTGACTGCAGAATTACTGGAGACTTTGCCTCCAAATGTAAATAATTTCAAAGAGAGGTTAAAAAGAAATCCTGTATAGTTACCATAGTGCATGAAGGGAATTGTGTATATGTTGTAAGGAATTGTATATTATATTGTAAGGAGTTGTATATCATACTGAATTGTATATTATATTGAGAATTGTATATTATATTGACAGCGCTGCCACCGGGCCATGCTCTAAGCAGTGAAATAAAGTATCTATCTATCTATCTATAATTTAAGGTTCATTCATATATTTTTTAAAACAATACATTTATTGCGACTAGCAGCAATTTATATCATAATCTTGATTTTGTGAAAAATGTAGCTTAGTACTGTTTTTATTCAGATTGTAATTCCTTTAATAGTTATATTAATTGAGAGTTACTTGTAGTACTAAATAGAAAATTCCCATTCCATTAATTGACCTAATGGTGGTCTAGAACTATAAAGCCCGGGTCTTAAAGTACTTATAGCACAGTAAGTCGTCATTAAGGAGTTGTCTTATGTGTTTAATAGAATTTTTAGGGGTTACTGGGAAAACACAAGTCAGTTGGAGAATTTAATGTCATGCTGGCATGTTGGCCATAGTAGCTCAATGGTTAAGAGCAACCAGAATATAGACTGGGAGATCCGTGGTTCAGATTCTGGCAATGGCTGTGAATATTTCAGTCTCACTCCACCTTTCCATACTTTGTCCTACACAACTAGTATGAAAGAACTGTTAATTTCTAGGCAATGCTTTGCTTCTTTTTTTGTCTTTCTTGGAAAAAATTTATTAATGGCTACTTTTAAATCAATTTACAGCCTTGTAAGTCTGCAGAGCTTGGAATTGAGAGAAAATCTGCTCAAGTCCCTGCCTGATTCCTTGCCTCAGCTAACAAAATTGGAACGACTTGATTTAGGAGACAATGAAATAGAGGAACTTGTAAGTATACAAAAGTACCAAATTTAGATGGTTTATCTGCTTATGAATTCATAGTAAAAGTAATTCCTGCTTAACACTATTAGTTATTTTACAGTAAAGACTGGCCATATTTACAGTTAAGTCCAATAAAACCTCAATTTTTCATTGAAAGAGCACCATCACATACTGAACTATTACCAATATGTAACATTTTACAGGAGGAAGAGAGATAGCGGCGGAGAATATAATATGTTTAACCATGGGAGCTATTTAAAATTGGAAGAATTCCTGGTAGTAGCATATCTAAATTAGTATTACTTGTGTGGTTTCCCCAAAATGGACTGCTTCAAAATTAAAAAAATTGTTGTGATCTTAGATTTGTTCATCATCATTGTAAAAGCTCTTAAAAATTTGATTCTTAGACAGCAGTAACAAAAATGGGTAAAGTATGGATAATAGAGATGTGTAATTTTTTAAAAAGGAAGAAATGAAATAAAAATTATTTTTTGGTATGATAGTCATAGGCAAAAGCAACTGTATTACTATTTACTCTCTTCTGTCCACAAAAGACGTTACGAGCAATGATCAGTGTTAGGACTGCTGTATTGGCAGTAAACTACAAGATTGGTCCCCAAGGATCTCATAAAGCTGAATGTACTCTGTTCCAGACATTTGAGTAAATCAGCTGTATGCGAGACTGTGACAATGCTTGAGAGTCTAACAGTGCTAAAAAAAAGCTTTTCTATATCATAAACCCAATGAAATAAGAGTACTAAAATAAACCCTCTTAGCATTGCTGTATGCACGTGAGTGTAAACATACATATTATGTTAATTTGAAAATAACACTGTGAAGTAATGTAATAATTAAAATTATACTGTGAGTTTACTGAGACACTCTGTACTTCACATACTACAAATTTTCTTTCAATGTATTTTGCCTCCACTTGAAGGCCTTATCAAGCAATTGTCAAGTGGCTAGAACCTTGGTGTTCCAACTGATCATGGTTTCAGTGAATTTAACATCACCCTAGCACCAGTAAACAAATTCAATATCAGAAATCTCATCAAGAAACCAAAAATAGATAAAATTTCACTGTTAGAGAAATCTGCATTTATAGTATTAATTGCTCCGACTGCAATAAGATATATATCAGAAAGACAAAAGGGAACATTGAAATCAGATTAAAAGGACACTTTAGGAACATCAAGCAAAAACAAATAAATCTGCAGTAGCAGCACTTTTCTGGGTTCATACCACAGCATAGAACATAAAACACAACTACTAAAATCAGTTCACTTGGATCAAGAATTAAACATGTGGGAAAACATTTATATTAAGAAATTCGAAACACACTTATGAATTTTCACATTCCATTGGAAGAAAATATTTTACTTAACATCATTGGATCGTCGCCAGATGTCCTGTCTCTGAAGAACTGTAATCAGTTGGAACACCAAGGTTCTAGGCAGTTGACAATTTCTCAATAATGCCTTTAAGTGGAGGCGAAACACGTTGAAAGAAAATTTGGCGTATATGAAGGACAGAGTGTCTCAGTCAACTCATACTATAATTTTAATTATGCGTGTTATGGTTTATTTAATCCCATATTTATTTGCATTTAACAATATGTTTTCTACTGCATTTCATTTTAATGGAATCCTATGCATCACAACACTCAGATTTTTTGTACAATCTTTCTTTCTTTCTTCTTTTCCATTTTTTTTTTGAGTGACATCCTTTGTAATTCTATCATTCTATCTCAGTCTAAAACTATCCTTACTTATTATGTTAATCAAAATTTGTATATCAGAACCCCAAGTAGTTTACCAGGAAAAATACAAGTTAGTTGGAGAATTTAATGTCATGCCGGCATGTGGGCCGTGGTAGCTCAATGATTAAGAACAACCGAATGGCGACTGGGAAATCTGTGGTTCAAACCCTGGCTATGCCATTTAATTTTTCAGTCTGACCCTACTTACCACACCTTAACCTGTACTCCATTAGTGTGGAAGAACAGTTAATTTTCATCAATTAACCTAATAATAGTATAGAATGAAAATAAGTATTTCAGAAAGTGGAGTCCCATTGGTACTAAAATTAGGCAAATGAGTCAACCTTGTGTACACTTTTCTCCATTTACAAGTTTTTAATGAAGACTGATTTCTGGAAACTTCTTCCCTATCCTCAGTTCTTTGGTTGACTGATGGTGCAACTGGTGTCTGGCTTGGTGTTGTGGTGCCATCCGATAATCTGTTAAGTCTGATGATGTCATCCATGGCGGAAATTTCAAAATTCATCAAGAGGTTCTGTTTCTTCGTAATAAATATGTTTTCCCAAATCTGCAGTTCTAGAGGTTTCTTTGCCTGTTTGATCAACTATATTTCTGACTTTATGTTGTGATTCTCAGACCAAAAGTGATGTGCTACGGCAGACTTGTCCATGCGTTTGAATTTAATATTTCTGAAGTGTTCTTTCATTCTTGTTCCTAGATTCCTTTTAGTCTTCCCAATCCCTTGTCACAATCTTGTCACAATCCCTGCAGCTGATTTGGTAAATGAAATAATAGGTTCAAATATGGGAAATCCTGGGAAATATGGGAAATCCCGGGGAATATGGGAGAGGTTGGTCATCCTAGACACCTTACCATTATATACTTCCATTAACTCAGTTTTAGTGTAAATGTCCCATACCATTATTTATCTACAGAACCCTTCAATTAGTGGTGATGACAGATAAACTATGTTTTGGATGAGTTACACATTGTTCTTATTGTTTCCCTTCAATGTAATTTGTAGATATCACTTTGCAAAACGTTGCATAATTGTCTTTTTTTTCTTTCACTCCCCTGCTGTGTTACCTAGGTAATTTGCTTCATTGGGTGATGCTACTGCTGTTACTTATGGTAAATATGACCTTGCCATCACATATTGTGGCTTAGGTCATGGATAGGATGAACAAAGTAACACATTGTTTCATGTCAGATGTTGTACATCATAAAACTTTTGATTCTGTGGAAATTACTGGTAAATTGGGTAAAATGTATTGAGTTTACAAAAAATGCAGAAGAAAAATCCATTGTAACTTTAAGTTCATCTACATACTGAAAATTTATGCAGAGTAACGAGATGTTTTAAAGAAAAAAAATCTTATATTTTCATTAAACTATGTAAAATGCACCTCGTAGACTAAGGACAAATATACCACTGCCACCCTATATACATAGTTCTTGATACTGATTAAAATCAATATTTATTGATATATTTCTTATTACTGTAATTTAATAGGATAATGGTATATGAACATATCAAATGAAGTAAGGGTGACATATTTTGTTTGGATGAAAAAGATTGTTAGCATGGCTTTCTTTGGGAGGGAAGTAAAGCCAGTGTCCCATGTCATAGAATTATGACATATAAGAGAATGTCAAGCCTGATGAAGTGTTCTTTCACACCCAGTGTAGATTGGGATGCTGAGAACCACAGCAGTTACAGATCATCCATAAATAAAAACTCAAGTTTCAATTTTTTTTTCAAATGAAATGTATTAAAATGTAGTTTTCAGTGGGATAAGCCTTAGGAATATAAAATGTCAGAGTTTCAGATTCTCCTGAGCTGAATGTGTCTGATTCCAAGGAACTTTTTTCCTTTCTTTTTCTTTCTGGTGTTCACCTTAAAAGAATGGTGTAACAGTTCTTAATTGGTTTGATAGCTTCTCTGCCTTGAAGTGATGCAAAAATAAGCTTGACTCATCACTGAAACACTTGCTGCATATAGGATTGTTTATCTTTGAAAAGGTAAAATAATAACTAAACAAAATATTGGGTTTTATGTTGCAGCCTCATCACATAGGCAAGCTTCCATCGCTCCAAGAGTTATGGTTGGATCATAATCAACTTCAACATCTTCCTCCTGTAAGTAATCTGTTCATGTAGAAATAACAGCATTTCTTACCATGCTCATCCCTTTTGTGGATTACAGGTAGTATGGCCTGAGCTCTGAGCTTGAGCTTTAAAATGGAAACTGATGGACAATAAAGAATAAGAAAGAAAAAGAAAAGCAAGATAAGAAAACTGGACATCTCACTCTGAAAGAAATTTGCCAATGTGAATTTTGCATCTCCTTTAACTTTATTTTTAAAAATAAGTTATTTATAAGACATAATATTGTCATGCAAAAGTTTCATGAATTATATTTTGTGATGCGCTATTTAAACAAGTGTATAACATCATACTTCTCTAATGAGATTCTGCTTCTGTAAATGTTCGATCGGATTATGCCACAGAGGGGATTCAGCACTGAAACATGTGGTATATTGTACCTATGCCCCAAGAGGGTTATCCCCAGGAGGATGAGGTGAGAGGAGACAGAGGGTGACCTGCATATAAAGTCACGACAGTGCAGAGGGCAGCATCCCTACTATTGGCCAGTTGGAAACTCCCTGACAGGCCAGCACAGCTGGCATCTCACCTATCGTGATCTGGTAACGGTCCACCAGGTCAGCCCAGAGACTGGAAACTAGCCTACCGAAGGAGAAAGTGTTTACCAAGAGCATATCATCCTGCCATGCAGCGCCAAGAACCTGCTACCACTTCTACCCTGAAAGAGACCACCTGGTGAGAGATGGTGTTAAAGGATAATGGAGATGAAATGGAGGGACAGAAAATTTGGGGGATGTAATTAACCTAACCTGGGAAAATCCCTGGTAAAACCCATGGGTCAGGTAGGTTGGCCACGAGAATAGAACCGGGAACTCCCGGATGCGAGTCATAGACAAAACCGCCTGAGCCATCCTGCTCGGTCTGTAAATGTTAATCTGCTATTAAGTGTTATAATTAAATTCTTATTCATATTGACTGAAAGTTGAAAATTGCCAAATTTTATTTTTCTTAGGAATTATTTATTTTCTGCAGCACAATATTTGTTTCTTTACTGTTACATACTGATCTTCAGAAAAGATTAAAAATAAAGAGTTTATGCAATAGGAAGATAGAGAAAATGTGCTACCATGGAAAAGTTTCTCTAAAACACCATCTAGACTCTAATTCAGAAGGTTGCAATAGCAAACCATATTATCTCTTTAATTCAGTTTTACAATTTCCAAGAAATGGCAATGTTTTTACTTTGCATATCTATAGTCTTTGTGTCTGGGCCTTTTAACTTGTTTTGAAATATTTTACTTTCTTGGCATTGTAATTGCTGATTTTGCATTTGGTTATACTCTTATCAGAATGATAGGAGTAGGTGAAAAAAATAAAACTTAGACTAACTAAAATTACCTAATCAATGCATAGAATCACAGTCCTCAAAATAAAAAAATGGAATACTGGAGAAAAATGATATCTAAAAAAAAAGGCTACTTAAATTCTGCTTGTTTCTTTGATGTGCAGGATAATTGGATGACACTATTAAAATATAATAATGAGTTTTGAGATACACAAAAACTAAACTGGATAAAATAATTCTGGCAGAGTTTTTCAAGGTATTTACCACTACACTTTATGCACTTTCTCATTCTCTACAACCTCTTTTTAAAGCAATCCTGTCCATCACTTTTATGTAGGTGTAAAAGCTCAGTTTTGTGCTCAACTGCAATACTTCCTTAGCATGTTAATATCTAGTTTGTTCAACTGCTTTCCAAATTGTCTCTACATGTTAGTATTAAGAGGTTGAGTTTGAGTTTATGTTAAATGATGTGTAGTGTGGACCTGGTTTTAAACTATTCAATAGAGTTTGTTAAAATGTAATCATTAAAGCCAAATATGTCTTATAAGGCAACTCTTTCTATGCTCACACCAATACACGCTTGAGAGTTTAATGGCATAATCTCTTCTCTTTGTAGGGCCTTTGTGCCAAAAATCAAAAGCAGAGTACAGCTTGAATTACCCATAAATGAGACAAGAATACGTAGGAATATATAGGCATAATAACACAGCATTGTACGGGAGGGATTGTTTACACCTGATGGGCAGCGGTCTACACGTGACATATGTAAGCAGCGCCGTCCCTCACACTCAGCACAGAGCTGATGAGGGATGTCCAGCAGCTGCTTGCAAGTGTTTGCATGAGGCACTTTCCAGGCTTCAGTTTTGGGCATTGCAGTGCTACTCTGCAGCAGAGTTTTGGTTCAAATGGTTTGTATAGAGTAAGCATTATACCATCAAATTTTCAAGTTCATAGCAGTGTGAGTATAGTGATAGTTCCCTTGTTAGTCATTGTTCTTAATAATGTTTCATTTCATTTGATGATAATCATTTATACTTCTGGCTGGTAAACCTGTCATTGATTCTTTTGCTGTTTGGTAGGTGTTTCTGTCATACTGCAATCACCAACCTATATTGCAAAATGAAAAAGACAAGTGACATGATATACATAGACCCTAGTTGCTGAAGTGCTAATTTAATGTAAATTGTAGGGATTTGCATAATGGGTTTTCTTATTCCTCATTTATTTTCATTTGAAATCCTTTACTGCATACCATTTCTTAACAGTTATAATAATTTTAGTAAAAAAAAACAGCTAATTATTTAGCATTAAATCACAGGTCTAGTTATGTTTCAATGTTGACCAGTGTTCATTACTGTTCTGAGTACATTAGGTTTGAACTATCAGATTTTTCTTCCAGTTTATCTATAGCAGTATTGTACAGAAGGCAGTTGATGCAGATATTACTGTTGAGGTGGAAACATGGGCACCTGAAACAAATATATTTGTATCATAGTTTTTTTTTTTTTAGTAATAAAATATGTTATGCATGATTGGAGGAGTTTATTAACAGTGATGTCAAAATTAATTTGAAAAATCTATTTATAGTCTGTGTTTAACACTTCACTTACATATTTAGATTATTAAAAGACTAGTTTCAGAAGTCATTGCATCCATTTTCAACCTCGAAGGTCCGATTATCGTCTGTTGTTGGCTGCTCTCTTCTCTGGTGGTGGAATTATGAACTTCTTTATCAAGTTAAGAACTGGCGGGATTTCAAAGTTCATTACTTGGTTCTTATTTTTCCATATTTATATGTTCTCCCACATTGTCAGTTTGTTTTGGTTTATCACCCCTTTTAGTAATTTTGGATTTGGATCAATGTATCAGTGTCATGGTTTTTGTTCCATAAATGAAATGCTACTGCTGACTTATCTTCTTGTTTCAATTTGATGTTTCTAAAGTGCACTTTCACTCTGGTTTTTAGGTATCTTTTAGTTTGACCTATGTAGCATTTTTCACAAACCTTACAACTTATTTGGTATATTCTGGATCTATTAATTGGTGGGATTTTATTTTTTGTTTTTGAATTTAACAACTTTTATATTGAGATTCTGTTTGTAGGTGCCAAGATGATACTTTGTTCCTTAAAGATCTTTTTGAATTTATGAAATGTCTTTGGGTGGTACTGGAGTCCACTGAATATGCTGTTGCTTTCTTTTTCTTTTGTGAATGTGGTGTTTTCCTTAATGGTTTTCTTTAGTTTAGGGTTTTTAATTTTCTTGAACACCAGACTTTTGTTGTATCCAGTGTGTTCTGCTGTATGAAGTATGCCTTTTTGTTTCTTGTGGTACTCTGCTTTATACATGGGTATGTTGACTAGTCTGTGCTTAACACTATTTATTATTGCATATTTATGTGTAATTCGGTCATAGCTATGACTTTTGATGTAATTTTCTGACTGAGTTGGCTTCCTGTAAATTCCAAATTTTATATCGAGATTTAACGATGAAACCGAAAGTGAAGATGATGCAGATGAAAACGAAAGTGAAGCCGATGTGTAAGAAATACGAGTCATCTAAAATTTAATAATCCAAATTTTATTTTTGTGTCATTCCTGATGATGTTTAGGCCAAAGAAAGAAAGTTGTCCATTGCCTTCCTTTTCTATTGTAAAACTAGTCCTTTAATAATATAAACAGGTGACGAAGTGCTAAAAACTGACTACAGATAGTATTTTCAACTATTAAAATATGTTTCTGTATTCTTCCTATAATAATTATAATTACCCTGGCCGCAAAATGGCTGAGCGGTTAGACCGCATGGCTGTAACCAAGGCAGCCCGGATTCGATCCCAGGTGACCGCAAAGTGTGATTTGTGGTGGACTACATAGTGTTGGGGTGGGTTTTCTCCAGGATCTCTGGTTTCCCCTGCCTCCTCATTCCACCAGTGCCCCATATTCATTTCAATGTATCATCAGTGTCACTACCTGCAGTGTAGTATGTAGTAAAAGTGGGCATTAAATACTCATTAAACACTCATAATTACCCTTTAAGTTTTCCTGACGTAATGTGTTTTGAAATTAGATTTAAATGTTTCAGGAAATCGGTAATTTGAAGAAGCTGACATGTCTTGATGTTTCGGAGAACCGCTTAGAAGACTTACCTGAAGAGATTGGAGGACTTGCTAGTCTTACAGATCTCCATCTCTCTCAAAATGTAATTGAATCATTACCAGATGGGTTAGGCCATCTTCAGAAATTAACAATTCTGAAAGTGGATCAGAACAGACTAGCAATTCTAAATCCCAACATTGGAAAGTAAGTAAACCACTCATCCTAAATCATCTCCTATTTTGTGCACAAGAACTGAATGATTTACCAGATAAACTACCCTTAAGATATCACCTTTGCAACTTGCAAATTATAGCCTTATGTGCAAATGTTTCTCCATGTGCCAAGAAGATTGATATGCAACTGTGATCTGCACATGCGCCTTTAGTAACATGTATATTCATTACTACTCATAACCAGCATTAATTATTAAACATAGCATAATGCAGAAGCAGAGGAAGCATTGGCAGAAAAATAATATATATGTTTCAAATGGGATGATATTTGTCCTTGAATGCTACTAGATGAGCAGCCAATCCTGCAGTGTTGTCATATTACATTCCTCATAAATGGTGTGTGATGAGTGGCAGCTGAATCCATCTCTAGTAAATACTATTTCAGCTAAGACAAAAATTTAAATTTTGGAAAAAGTGACCCATGAGGGAGGTAGAGAGTAATCTTAACATAACCGTAAAAACACCATATTTTTAGCTCAAATAATTTCCTAATACAAATAAAGTAATATATAATAATGTGTTTCAACTTAAGCACTGCATGTACGAATATTTGTAATTACTTAGAACTGAAATGTAAATATTTTACATGATGTGATGAAAGAATTACTTTGAATATGCCAAGGTGTTAAATATGAGAGAGAGCAAATAGTACACTTCCTGTTGGCTGGCAGTACATTAGTCGTCACATTATATATTTATTTATGAAGGATTCGTAATCTCTATTTACTCTAGAGAGTTAAAAGCAGTATTATTTAATTGTTCTTCTGTTTAAAAACCAGGGAAAAGTGTATCAGCTGGATTAGCTTGCAATTGAAATGAGACACAAGTACTCAGCGTTCCCCATTTACACTACCAGTACAATCCAATTGAGTTGATGTGGCTCAAATTTTGTTGCAAATAGAAATAATACCTTTAAACTGATGTTGAATGACTTGTTCACAAAGAAATTGACAAGCTAACACAAGTCTAGGAAAACTTCATGAGACATGCAGATATACTACAAAAAAACGACTTTTGGAACCTGTCATCCTAAATTTGTAATACTCGGACAATCATAATGATGAATTGTCTCTTGACATAGGTAACATTCACAACTATATGGATGTGCCATGGGCAGTTCCGTTGGTTTAGAAAAATAGGTAATTCATAAACTATAATTACAATGATAACATTTAAAATATGGGCATAATAAGCATATGTCCATGTTGCAATTGTGATTTGAACAACTGCATTATTATAAATGTTTGGAAAATTCAATTTGGATTCCCTTAGTTTAGTGCCAAGCAAATTGCACTTGTATGATAGAAAGGTAAATATGAAAAGTGTGGGAGTAATGAGGTGGCAATGCTGAGCGCCCTAAAGCATTTGATTGGTGAGTCCAGAAATTTTCACATAATAGTTTAAAACTATGATCGTAGGGAAATGTTCCATTATAGAGAATCCCTGCAAGTCCCAAACAGCTCAGTGGAGTAGTCCAAACACAAAGGTGAGGGCTAGAAGATCTAGTGTTTAAAAGCTTATGTCCTGATAAGCTGTTTTTATTTGTTCCTTACAACATTATGGATTGTTTGGGATATTGTGGACATCTGAAAGAAAATGGAAACCATGGGCATATGTCATCAGTACAGGCTTGATTTTATGATTCTATTTATGAAATAGTTGAACCTTTTGACAAATGTAGTGGTATGTACAGTGTATATTTATTGAATATTGTTATGTATACATTACTTTATCACTTGAATATATCAATTTCAAAATAGAAACATTGATCATCTTTTCACATTAAATTTTAAAATTCACAGGTTCAAATATTTATGACCATAGTATAGAAATTGAAAGAAGCATAGAGACAGTGAAGCACAAGCTAAAATAAAAGTGAATCGAGAAGATATTGATACATTGCAGTGAGTGAAGCAATGTCTCAATATCTTCTTGATTTACTTTTATTTATGACCAGGTACTCACAAAGTTACATTTAATGATAACCTTTAATCCCTATATGGCAACAGCCTCTTCTAATAGGGTAGCTTGATATGCTGTTCTCATATGTGAGCCAAGAATTTGGAATTCTGACTTTTTCAGTCATCACTCAGCATGCATTAATATTTAAAATTTAGAGAACGGTTGTTTTGGAAGGAATCCAGAAAGAAAGAATAAGTCAACAATTACAGTTTAATACAAATCACATATATTATTGTACTTAAATTCACATAAAACAGTATGCAGTTTAAAAAATAAAATGAAAAGGGTTGTACAATGTCCACCCTGCCTAAAGGTTCACCCACTAAAGAGTTGGAACAAACATGACACACCATTTAATTCAAATATTAGTTTTGAATAGATAGACTGAAAAATTCAATGCAGTGGCCGGAATTTGAACGACAGATTTCCCGGTCTTCGTCCAGTCACTCTTACTACCATGACCAATGTGTAATAAAATGTAAAGAACATAAAAGTTAAAATAAGTTCTAAGCCTGAGTTAATTTAGATTTTTAATTGTCATTTTAACTTTAGCATGCTCAAATCCAAAGGAAAAAAGGTTAAAAGTATTTTTCAAGTGTAATATAAATTATTAATTATTCTTTAAAAGCATAACAGTATTCTGTTAGGATATATTGTGGGTTGTTATATCCACAATATATCTTGCTGATATAGAACAGATGTGTTCATTCAATAACTTGCAATCTTTTTCATTTTTAAAAATAGATGTGAGAACCTTCAGGAGCTGATTCTTACAGAGAACTTCCTAATGGAGCTTCCAGTATCAATAGGAAAGTTAACAAAGCTCACCAATCTTAACGTGGACAGAAACAGCTTACAGGTTTTACCTGTTGAAATTGGTATGTATTAGACACAAGTCAATTAGCTGTGATAATAGATGATAAGCTGATAACAGTATAAGGTGTGATCAAAAAAATAGCTGGAATTTTCTTTTTTTTTAAATCTTTATTTATCAACATCAACTTTGTCTCCTTCAAAGTAAACCCCTCGAATATACAAGATGCATTTGAAAAGTTTGGTGAATGGTCTGACGAAATATAGAAAACAAGAGCTACAAACAAAATACTTTACTGGCCTTCAAAGTAGTTGCCATTGGCTACAATACACTTCTGACATTGGTTGTAAAGCTGTTGGAAACTGTCAGCAAACACTTTTTGTGGAATTGCTCGAAGCACTGTGGTCATGTGTCGTTTGATATCCACAACCTTTGTGAAGTGCAAGTCTTTCAGGGCTAATTGGGGAAACAAAGAAGTCTGCCTGCACTAAATCTGGAGAATAAGGAGGGTGTGGGAGCACAGTGGCCTTGAATTGAGTGAGAAAATTAAGCATGCGGATTCCATTGTGCAGATAGGCGTTGTCATGCAGGAAATTCCACTGTCCACTCCGGTACAACCGGATGCATTGCAGCAGCCAATTACTGCGTTGACAGCGTGACCCTGGGGTACAAATTCATGTTGGATCAAGCCCTTGCTGTCGTAAAAGGCGATCAGCATTGTCTTAATTTTGGATTTTGTCAGCTAACTTTTTTTGGGAGGCAGGGAAGATGAACACCATGCCAATGTCAGTCGCTTAGTATCCGAGTCATATTGGTAGCACCAACTCTCATCTCTGGTATTGATGGTTTCCAAAAATTACGGATTTGGTCAGACATATCAATGAAATCTCCAGACGTTTCCATCCAAGCTTACTTCTGCTCGTTTTTCAGCATGTGCAGCACAAACTGGGAACAAATCTTCCGCTTTTCCAAATGTTCGTGAACAATAGTGCTTACACTGTCTGTGCTGATCTTCAAGTCATCTGCTATTACTCTCAAAGACAGCTGCCAATCACCTGCAAGCATTCGTTGCATTCGTTTGTTGTTTTTTGGGGTAGTGCTTGTAGACAGTCTACTCGAACATGGCTTATCCTTGACACCTTCCTTTCCATCTCTAAGTATTTAAACCACTCAAACATACATTTTTTACTTACTACTTTTAACACCGTACAGTTGCACTAACATCACATGGGTCTCCATTGCCGTTTTGCCTAATTTAAAACAAAACGTGATGTTAACGTGTTGCTCCACTTTGCACTCCATGTTGCATTGACACGAGTTCTTACACTGACTGTTAGGTGGGTTGCAGCATGCACCACTACTTTACTGCAGTGATTTGCACGATATGGGGTATTCGTTGACCTAGTCCCTCAGTATGTATGAGTGGGCATCTCATCCTCACCAGTGTGGTTTGTAAAGTATGGGACCATTCATGGAACTTTTCAGATGCAGGTTGTAATACACTTGTGCTAGTACTTTTTCTAATCTTGGAAGCATTTCTGAAAATTAATTTTCATTAGGTGTTTAGGTCCTTCACTGATTCTGTTTTAGATCAATGGCGGCAAACCAGCGTCCTTTCGTGGTTCTTGGGAATAGAAATAAATTACAGGAGGGCATTGTCCAGCAAAAGTTTTGATTGAGGTAGCATAACAAATTCACAAAATCCACATTCAACATTTTAAATGAGGTGCTGCACTTTATTGGATTTTTTCAAGCAAAATTTAATGAAAATTAAGTGAATTTTTCAAGCACTAGGAAACATTAACTTTTTCAACTGTCAACAACAATGTAAGTATACATCAGGAACATGTGTATCACCAGGAAAAAAAGTAAAGTTTTTAATATTGGATGCATAAAACCCACAAAATTAAAAAAATTCCCATTGTTTTTTGATTACACCTCATGCTGATAATTGAACATGATACTCTTTTCTATAACCTTAAGAGTACAAAGGAAATGGAATAGAGCGTAGAAACATGTACTCTTTTATTAACTTAAAACTCCTGCCTACATGGCTGTGCCTACCTGTGTTTCTACATAATATTATCAACTTGTATCTAAAACATAATTTTTACAGTGTGAATTTTCTCAGTCCTAAGAATTTCCTGCCATTCTTACTTTAAAAATTATATTGAGTTCAGAAATGTTTGCAATAGCTGAACATATTGAATTCCAGGAACACATTCAGCTATTGAATGTACCTTTATTTCCATTTTACATAATTTACAATATTTCACAATATTTCTATTGCTTACTTTACCCTTGATTCAGCTATTATAAATAAACTACAACACTTTGTAACAAACTTATCTGGTTTAAATCCTTTGGGACAAGTTTTGTTATGTTTCCATCATATCCTCAGTTGGTAGACTGATTAATCTTTTGGTTAATTATGGTAGTTGATGGATAGTCAGCTATTGTGCTACCATTACTGGGGGCAAAACAAACTTATTGACCGAATCTGTTGGTGATATTTCAAAATTCATCTGAACTATCTGCCAACTACCAAAAGTAACCAAAAGGTTAATCAGTCTACTGGCTGAGGATGTGATGGAAACATCGCAATACCTGTCCCAGAGGGTTTAAATCACATAAGTGAAGTTTGTTACCCATTGTTGTGGTTTATTTATATTTGGATTGCTTCACTGTCAGTAGCTTCAGTTTTTTACAACATTCAGCTAATTATATTCTGACTGATTGAGTTTCAATGTATCTTTAATTGCCTACCTACATAGTTTCATTAATAGTTTTCACCTGACCTAATTGTTAACTCTAATCCTCATGACAAATTTCAGTCTAAGCTTATTACATTATGCATTGATTTCAATAAATGGAACTTATTTTCTGCACTTATTTACTGATCTGCCTATCATTTCTTTTTAAAATTATAAATCTTGCTAATCAATAATTCTGATATCAAACCTCACCCAATTTTGGTACTGCTAAAAATGTAGTGTTACTACTTGTGCTTTTTAATAAACCAGTTAAATACAGTATCCGTAGTAACAATTCGAGATATTAAACATTTAGCTGTGCATTAATATGAGCTTTACTTTCAGGAAATCTGTCACAGTTAGGTGTGCTATCTCTGAGAGATAACAAACTTCAGTATTTACCAGCAGAGGTTGGCAACTGCTCTGAACTGCATGTCCTTGACGTATCTGGAAATAGGTATGTGTGAGAAATAGTCATTTCTAGAATTCTTGCTTTAAGGTATTTAATAAAGACTTCATTGCATTTAAATGGGTGTACATAAGCATCTTAAAGATGATAAAAGTGTATCTTCTGCTTTAGAATGTATCTTTAAAGGCATCTAAGGAGGAAAAATTCTTCAATGAATTTTGAAATGCTAAGCTTTTATGCTTTTGTTGTGCAAGTGATTCATACTCAATGTGTTATTTGTTCATTTACATACCTTTTAGAAAATACAGCATTCATACAAGAAAGTGTTCATACTCATTGTGATTATCGATGTAACAATTTTATGTCTCATTTTGAAATGTGATGTATCAATATGCAGTGTTATATTTGTATTGTGTCTTTAGTTGAGCATTTTATATAGCATTCGCATCATTTAACAAGTGATGCAAAATGGCAGAGCCACATTTGACTTCTGAATTTTCTGGGCTTCTACTTGGGGGAAATCTTAGATGTGTAGTCTTAGACAAAACCATTTAGAGTAATTGAACTACAATTGTTCATGTAGTAGTTTGCCAGAATTATGTGTATGTGGATGCTTACAACAGATATTTTGACTATGGAGATAAATAAAAATTAAGGAAAGAAATTTTTCAATGTTGTATTTATTAAATGTGACAAGCATTAAAGCATATTTTGAAATGTTATATGCCATTTTGGCCTTCTTTAGGAGCAGTAAATAATGTAAACCTAAATTAAAATCTGCATGTTGATATAGAAGGACAATAAGAGGAGAAGTAAAAATATGGTTTCTTAAATTCAGAAGTAACAGCCCATTGTGAATAACTGAAATATTACTGGTGTAGACTGTAAAATGGTTAATCAAACATATATTCAAGATATCGAGATTTAACTGTATTGGAACACCACAGTGAAGCGAAATAATTATTAATTTTTAGATTGAGTCGTATTTATTACACATCTGCTTCACTTTCGTACCTATTTTGAGGACATGTTTCGCAAATCATTGTTTGCATCTTCTGCTCTTATGCGACTAAAGCTTGATCCAGTGGTGTGGTGGGAGTGGGTAATTCTGGAGTTGCTGCTGCCATCTGTTGATTTAGTGATGAACTTAAATGTGGGATTCTTTCTGGCGGGATGTCAAAGTTCATTAATTGGTTTTTATGTTTTTCTATGTATATTCTCTCCCATATGACGAGTTCACTATGCTTTTTTGTATGTATTTTAGTAATTCTGTGCTATCTTCAATTTCATGATTTTCAGACCAGAAATGAGCTGCTATTGCGGACTTATCAATATTTTTGTATCTTAAGTGCCTGAAGTGTTCTTTCTTTCTAGTGCCTATGTTTCTTTTTGTCCTCCCTATGTAAATTTTTTCACAGTCTTTACACTTAATCTTGTAAATGCCTGACTTTTCCTCTGGTTTTATCTTATCAGTATTATTACTGTGAAGTAGGTTTTTAATGTTGTAATTGTTTTTTGGTGCCAATGTTATATTGTATTTCTTGAATATTTTTTGGAACTTTTTTTGTGGCCCAGGGGTGGTAAGTAAATTTAGCAAATCTAATTTCTTGTTTTATTGGTGTGAGAGCTGTGATCTGTTTTAATCTCTTTTGAAGTTTGAATGATTTTAGTTTTTTATCTACAAGGTTTTTTCCATATCCATTTTTAATTGCAGTTTTTAAGATTTGATGGTATTCGTTTTGATATTCTTGCTGGCTGAGAGGTAGATTTACTAATCTGTGTGTGAGACTGTTGATGGTGGCATGTTTGTGTGGAATTGGGTTGAAACTATTTGCTTTGATGTAATTATCTGTGTGTGTTGCTTTTCTATGGATACCAAATTCTAGTTTTTCATTGCTTTTTGTGATTTTAAGGTCCAAAAAAGATAGAGTACAGTCCTCTTCAGTTTCCACTGTGAATTGTATGCTGGGTTCTTGCAGGTTGAGTTGTTTCAAAGCATCATCTATTTGTTTGTAGGGCACTATTGCAAAGATGTCATCTACGTATCTGTACCATGTTTTAAAAATATAAGGGAAGGCTTTAGTTATATGTGTTTCAAAAAAGCTCATGTATAGATGTGCCAAAAATGGTGATAGCGGGCTTCCCATAGCTAGTCCTGAAATTTGTTTATAATATTTTCCATCGAAGACAAAATAATTTTGATGTATACATATTTCAGTCATTGCCAAATATTCTTCTATTGCATTGGCATCTAGGTTTATAGAGTTTAGCCATTTTTTCAGTTGAATCAAAAGTTTGTCTAATGGAATGCTAGGGAAGAGGGAGAGGTACGAAAGTGAAGCAGATGTGTAATAAATACGACTCAATCTAAAAATTAATAAATATATTCAAGATGTTCTTGGGCTTCAAGCCATGTGTAAAGATGATTAAACATAGAAGTTTCGGGAGCATACCTCTCTCCCATCAGCAGGATGATGAATGAATAAAGCTGTGGAAACCCTTCCCCCTTTTTTTGTTTTTTGTTGAGTGGAGGAAAAATCCATTTAAGGACTTCCACTGTGTTGGAGGGCACAGTGTGTGGGCCTCCTCTCTCCTTGGCACTACCCACTAAAAACCTTCCTCCGGATAGTGGAAGGAATGTGAAGGTAGAAATGGTGTAGCTTTTCGTGGTCCTACATTGCACTGGCATTAGTACTTGGGATCTACCTAGAGGGCAGGCTGGTATTTCTCTATGCTAGAAATACTAGCGTAGAGGCATTTTGAGGCTACAGCCATGAAACCTGAATGAAGCCTAGGATATAGAGGTGACATTAGGTAAGGACAGGTTAGGGATAAAAGTGTAGGGATGTTACACCTACCATGCAAGGCAAGCCTTGTACTCTTCCAAGTACCTTGTTTGCTGTTGTTATGGCTGATGTTGTGTTGGTGCTGCTGGTTATGGTTTTTGGATGGTGGAGCTGACAGCATTCCAAATGAGATCCCAGAGGCTCTCACTGAAATCGTCCAGCTTCCGGTGGATGGTCAGATGTTCTGTGGTGAATTGTGCTACCTGGATGTATGAAGCCTGGAGCTCTCTGAGGAGGTCTTCCAAGGTGGTCAGCTTGGCCACTATAACCAGGAACTCCGAAAGGAGACCCTGTATGGCTTCACCTAGGCCCCAGACTTCCTGCCTGAGTTACTCCTGGTTGATGAAGTAGTTTGGTGTTGGCTGTTGAGGATGTTGCTGATGACGTGCTGGCTGTGGCATGCTCGGCTGCTGCCAAGGTGTTGACGGCAATGCTTTCCTACAGGGATGCAGAGGACAGAGTGCCTGACTGGTGAAATGGTTGTGCCCACCACAGGTGGCACAATAGTGGCAGCAGCGGAGGTCATGATCTGTGCAGGCCAAGGTGAGGCTGGAGGCATTCACAGTAGTGGCATTTTGACTAGGCTGCACAGGATTCTGCTGTGTGTCTGTAGGCACAGCAGCAGCATGGAGCTAGACATTCCTGTTGACTCACCTCATTATGCAGCTGCTGGTAAATAAGGCAGCTTCCAGCTCCATATGGCTGGCTAGCTCCACATGGAGAAGTGGTGTTGCGCCGTGGGCTGAAGTGATGTGGTTGGTCCTCATTGCTGAGGGCCACTGCTGCTGCGCTGCAGCAAGCACATAGTAGCTTGCAGATCCTGAAGGACTCCTGTGACCACTATGCTGGTGTGGTGGTTGTGGTAGTGGCGGTGGCAGCTGGCTGGGTGGTGCTGGTGACTGACCTGCTCCCGGCTGGGTGGCAGGGCCAGGTTCCGGCTGCAGAGATGCTGGCTGTTGTTCCTCCTCTACTGTTAGCTGTTTGGCAGCAGTGGCTGCTGGCTTCTTCATAAGTTTTCTAGCATCGCCCATGTTGCTGCATTGAAGGTTCGAATAGGAGTCCCTAAAAAAAGCATGTATACGGACCAGCCTAGGCAGCTGGCACGGACCTGTTAGAAAACATAGAACAATTCAGTTAGGTCGGTGTGGGCAGACCTTGTAGAAAACGTGACTACATAATTCGATGTTCGAACTGTCTAAATTTGTGCTTGTTGAGCCGATTGATTTCCATTTTTAAGGCTGGTTTCCAAGAGGAACTGAACTGAAATCCACCATCACGGTTAAGTGTTCCTCTCAGAGGAAATGGGCAAAGCCTCCTTAATTCTGCTGCCAGCAAATGCTGCATTTTGCCACAATGTTCGTCTCCCAGAAGTTTGTTCTATGGTCCTTATCAAAGCAATGCTCTGCCAGTACAGAAATCAACCGGTTCAAGCACAAATTTAGACTGTTGAATATCAAATTATGTAAACATGTTTTCTACGAGGTCTGACAACCAGACCTAACTGAATTGTTTTGTTTTACATCAATATTTAATCTTCTTTATGTTTGCCTTGAAGCCCAAGAACTTCTTGAACATATTTGTCAGGAAAGTTTCAGGTCTTACAATACCTAATTAGTTTACATCATATTTGTACGAAGGAGAAATGTTCAATATTTTCTTTGTTAAAAAGTAATTCTTCTTAGCAGTCAGTGCCAAAAAAACAGTTTTAAAAAGTTAAAATAAAGTTAAATAAAGTTTACATTAACTGTGATTTAGATACTTTAATGTCTTAAATTTATTTTGATTAAGGATTTGCCACCTTGATTATTTAGGCTTTGCAGTTTTGGTTCTCAAATATTTGCTTTGATATGCTTTATATTAATTATAATTAATTATAATTATTGTTTAGCGGTTGATTATACAATCTCTTTTAAATTCTTCCATAACTTTAGAGGATTAAAGAAGCCATGGCCTTTATCAAATACATAAGCTGCTTCAAGGAAATAAGTTTGACCTGTATAGACTATACATATACATATGCTTATAGGTTTGTTCTACTGAAACATATCAAACATTCACTTCTTTTTCATTAATTAAGGAGGAAGTGGTAAATTCTGCCATTCTGTCAATAAGCCACTAATATATTCACAGAAGAAAAACAAGACATGCACTTATTTTGAGTGTAAGGTAAATGCAAATATTTGGATGAAATATGGCCTATTGTGCATTGGTTTACATGAGCTAATGACCGATGTGTATTAGCTTGAGCATTAATCTATCACATAATAATTGCATATGATTCACCAAATTATTTCAAGATGTCATTATGTCATTTCACTGACAAATTATGGATATATTCAAAGATGAACAGTTTTTGATTTTGAATTTGCTGATAGTGATGAGTTAGTGAGTAAAACAGCATATCAAAATACTGTGCATGAGCAAGTTGATGAAGCAATTTTATCATCTTCTGATGATGATGAGAGGAAGGAGGAGGATGATACAAATATATATTGTTGAAGATGACATTAGTGTCAGGATGTTACAACTAGTGGAAGGATTTGCATTCTTAAGCCTTCTCATCCTACAAGACGTTTAACACAGAACATTGTAAATGAAGAGGACTAAAACTTGAAGGTAGAGTGAAAACTGTTAGAAAATACTTCGAAAAATTCTTTACTTTAGAACTTACAAACATCATAAAACATAACATTGAAGGAGCTGTAAGAATAAATGTATCATAAATATCTGTGATTGGGTCGGACTGAAAATTCAATGCCTTAGCCAGGATTTAAACCACGTATCTCCCAGTCTCTCTCGGGTTGCTCTTAACGATTGAGCTACCATGGCCAACATGACATTAAAATCTCAAATTGAATCATATTTTTCCTGATAAACTTCTAGGGTTTCTCGTAATTTTTCAGTCTGACTCTACCTATGCAAACAGCCTGCACACAACTAGTGTTGAACAATGATTAATTTCCATCAATTAAAATATCTGTGCTTTTAAGGCTTACATAGGATTTCTTATGTATGTATATATGGGGGTTGAAAGTTGACAGTCATACTTGTATTTCAGAACTCTGATCCAGTATTTCTGGCAAATTCATACATACTGCAACTATGAGCAGGACTAGATTTCTGCAACTAACTGAAACAAGATTTGATGACTGAGAGATCTGAAATGAATGCAGAGATCAAGATGTTATTTCATTCTAAATAACTAATGTGATACATATAAAGAAGTAAAACATAGTAATTAATACGACTCATCTATAAATTAATAATAGTTAAACAATGTTAAGTATTACCTTTATAAACATGACAAGATATAATACCCAGTTTTAAAATAAACTTGTTTTAAGAATTGCTCACATATTTTGTTACCAGCAGTGGTCATAAAATATCCCCGTTTGTAGTATAAGGTCAGTAATAGGTTTGGCATTACTACTGTTAATACACCATTGCTGACATTAATTTATATTTGAGGAGTGTCTTTGCCTAGTTTTCTGTGCAAGTTACAATGTTGGCTTCATAAGTTTTTGTAACTGAATGTATGCTCATTTTGTTCAGAATTAAGAGAAAGAATGAAAATGGAGGAAAATTTGAGCTAGAGTGAGAATATCACAGAAATCAGTATATGCTTTCATAGGAATTTTTTATGTTACTTGAGAAAGAGAGATTGTGAATTCTCTGAAGTGTTGCTTTCCTGCTTATTTTAATACAGTATAACTCTACAGTTATGTGTGATTGTAGGAATTTAATAACAGTGACATCAAAATTAATTGAAAGAACTATTTGTAAGCATCATGTAAATGACGAAGTGTCAAAAAACTGACTACAAATAGTTTTTTCAAATAATTCTACAACTTCACAACATTAAGTAAAAATTCAAACGTCCCTCTATATAAGCAAAAAGTTCACCACTGCAGCTGCAATAAATTGAATGCCAAAAGAGATCCAATGAAATAGCCAATTGAGTGTATTGGAGACTTACAGAAACAAATAAGTAAGGTGATACAAGAAGAAGATGGTTGAGAAGATCAGAAAAAAAATGGCACTAATATTTTTGCTCTAGTTAGCAAATAGCTTGATTCAGATGCCCCTGTTAATGCAAAAACAGACCGAAATAATTTTTTCAGCTGCTATTCATACTACCTGATTAAATTTTCCAATGATTCGGAAGATGCTCATGTAAAGAGAATTTGTAGTGGAACCTGCACGTATGAAACAAGGTCAGTTATCTGTTATCTTAGCACTTTATATAAATTGGGAAATAATGGCATGCCCCTCTCTGACTGGAAGATTGAAACATATACTTGTTTTAAGAACTCTGCATAATGGCACTTCCTATTTAATCAGTGCAAAAGATTTTGCTACGTGAAAACATTGTAAAATGTGAAAGTGCAGGGACAGTTAGCATACAGAAGTGATTTAGGTGTGGTGAAGTACATAAAGTGGGATAAAACTGCAGCATACATCAAACCAGCCCTAATAAGTGCTGGCTGTATCACTGTGGTAATGATTGGACAGCTATTGACAGTCCCAAACTCTATAACAACATAGAATGCACATTACAAAAAGGGTTTTGTGATACTGAAAATTGATAAAAGTATGTCACTTTGAAATCTTGCATAGTGATTCAGTGTTGATTCTGTTGAAAGTATTTCAGTTATGAAGAAGAGAATTGTCTTCCAGGCTTGTAGGCTGTGATCCAGTTAGATTGGAATATCCCAACGTTTCGCCAAGGACTGTGCTTGGCAACATAAAGAGGAGTGATCCAGGTTAGTCAGAGCTTGAAAGTATGTCAGGATATTCCAGTCCTACTGGACCAGGGCCTACAGGCCCGGAAGACAGCTCTGTTCTTTATGGTGCTGGCTGTGAAAGCCTCAGGAAATATATTTCAGTTATTACAAAAGTGAATCGAGAATATATTGACACATTGCTTCACTCACACTGTTTATTCACAGGACATGTTTCAAGAGCTCTTGCTCCTATCCTTAGCTGATACTCGATTAGTGTAAGTTGTAGTGGTTTCTTCTTTCTCCGTATTGTCAATAGATGGCGTGATGTACTTGTCAAAGATGTCCGGTGGTGGAGTTTCAAAATTCATGACTCTATGACGATTTTTGTTAATGAAGATTTTTTCCCATACGGAAAGGTCTATGGGGTGATTAAAGTATTTTATTAGAGATGTTTCCAAATTGATGTCATGTCTAGTATTCAAAAAATGAAAAGCCACTGCTGATTTTTCTGTTTCACCATTTTTAATGTTTCTCATATGTTCTTTAGTTCTGATGTTAATATTTCTTTTTGTTTTTCCTATATAAATTTTAGGGCAAGTTTCACATTTGATCTCATAGATTCCTGGTTTTTCTTTGGTAGTGATTGAATTTTTGGGAGGGCCTTTTAACAAATTTCTGATATTAAACCTATTTTGAGGTGCAAGAGTTATGTTGTGTTTTGAGAAGATTTTTTGGAATTTGTTATAGGCTGATGGGTGGAAGGTGAATTTTTTAAAAAGTTTTTTCTCTTTTTCTCCTGTAGGTTCTAGGGTGGTGGTTTCTTTTGAGTCTGTTAACTGTTTTGTCTACTAAATTTGGGTTGAAACCGTTGGATATAGCTACTTTTTTTATGTGTAGGTATTCTTCTTGATAATCTTCTCTGTTTAGTGGAAAGTTGATCACCCGAAAGATTAAACTGTTGAAAATGGCATGTTGGTGTTGTTTTGGTTTGAAACTGTTGTTCTTAATGTAATTATCTGTGTGTGTCGGTTTCCTGTAAATACCAAAAGTGAGTTTGTTGTTCATTTTTTTGATCTTGATGTCCAAAAAAGGGGAGCACACCAACCTCTTCTGTTTCCAATGTAAATTTTATAGCTGGATTTTGTATATTCAAAAGTCTAAGACCATCTTGTATGAGTTTTTTAGGTACTATTGCAAAAATGTCGTCAACATAGCGATACCACACTTTGAAATAATTTGGAAAAGCTTTTGTGATATGTGTTTCAAAAGCACTCATGAATAAATCAGCCAAGAAGGGAGACAATGGGTTGCCCATAGCTAGGCCAGTTTTTTGTTTATAGATCTGTCCATTAACACCAACATGCCATTTTCAACAGTTTAATCTTTCGGATGATCAACTTTCCACTAAACAGAGAAGATTATCAAGAAGAATACCTACACATAAAAAAAAGTAGCTATATCCAACGGTTTCAACCCAAATTTAGTAGACAAAACAGTTAACAGACTCAACAAAGCTAAGAAAATAAAAGAAACCACCACCCTAGAACCTACAGGAGAAAAAGAGAAAAAACTTTTTAAAAAATTCACCTTCCACCCATCAGCCTATAACAAATTCCAAAAAATCTTCTCAAAACACAACATAACTCTTGCACCTCAAAATAGGTTTAATATCAGAAATTTGTTAAAAGGCCCTCCCAAAAATTCAATCACTACCAAAGAAAAGCCAGGAATCTATGAGATCAAATGTGAAGCTTGCCCTAAAATTTACATAGGAAAAACAAAAAGAAATATTAACATCAGAACTAAAGAACATATAAGAAACATTAAAAATGGTGAAACAGAAAAATCAGCAGTGGCTTTTCATTTTTTGAATACTAGACATGACATCAATTTGGAAACATCTCTAATAAAATACTTTAATCACCCCATAGACCTTTCCGTATGGGAAAAAATCTTCATTAACAAAAATCGTCATAGAGTCATGAATTTTGAAACTCCACCACCGGACATCTTTGACAAGTACATCACGCCATCTATTGACAATACGGAGAAAGAAGAAACCACTACAACTTACACTAATCGAGTATCAGCTGAGGATAGGAGCAAGAGCTCTTGAAACATGTCCTGTGAATAAACAGTGTGAGTGAAGCAATGTGTCAATATATTCTCGATTCACTTTTGTACTAATTTGTGCTTCACTGTCCCTACGCTTCTTTCAAGTTTATACTTTGAATATTTCAGTTATGTTTGCTAGTGCCGTGAATTGATTGAGTTCTTGAATATTGAATGTTTACAAGTTTTTTCATTGGATAGCACTAGGTTTTCTTTTCAAATAATGGTATAAAATAGCATTGTGGATACAACAAAACCAGTAACAGGAGATGATGTTTTAAAATCCCTGGATGAGTTTCAAGATCTCCATATCCATATTTTAAAAAGGTTAATTTGAAAATCCTCTTTGTCAGTAACCGAGATTCAAAATCCTCTATTTCGTGCATTTATACTAATTTTGGTGATTATAGTCATCAGTAGCGTATTTTATATCAACATACTTAACATATGCTATTACCATTAAATAAAGTTACATTATATATAAAACGACCTTACAGTCAGGCGTGCTTGGAGGAATTTAGTAACAGCGACATCAAAATTAATTGAAAAAACTATTTGTGGTATGTTTTTTGACAATTCACTTACATTTTTATATTATTGGTGGACTAGTTTCAGGAGCTGTTGCTTCCATTTTCAACCTCTATCCAACTATCTTCTGATGTCGTCTGCTCTCTTCTCTCTGGTGATGAAACTATAAACTACTTTGTCAAATTATCGACTGGTGGTATTTCAAAGTTCATTACTCGGTCCTTACTTTTCCATATGAAAATGTTCTCCCATGTTGTCAGTTTATTTTGGTTTATCACTTATTTTAGTAGTTTTGAATTTGAATCAGTGTTATGGCTTTCATTTCAAAAATGAAATGCTGCTGTTGATTTATCTTCTTGTTTCAATTTGATATTTCTAAAGGGCTCTTTGTCTCTGCATTTTAGGTTTCTTTTAATTTGACCTATGTAGCATTTTTCACAATCCTTACAACTTATTTGTTATATTCTGGATCTGTTAATTTCTGTTAATATTTTGAATTTGGCAGTTTTAAAACTGAGTGTGTAGGTGCCAAGATGATACTTTATTCCCTAAAGATCATTTTGAATTTATTAAAGGTTTTTGGGTGGTATGTGAATGCACTGAATATGCTAAATTCGAAAACAAATGTTGAAATCCCACAATTTGTACATAAAAACAGAATTTTCAAATAATTATTTTGCATATATGTGTTTGGAGGAATTTAGTAACAGTGACGTCAGAATTAATCTCAGGAACTATTTGTAGTTTATTAATTAACTTTAAAGAGAGTCGATTAAAGACACTAGACAACACTTACTTTTAAATTTTTCCGGAACATGTTTCTGAGGCTTTGCCTCTATCATCGACCGGCCGTTTGTTTATTAATACTCGTCACTTACTTGTTTATATTTATGAGAGACTTAATAGTTTCTGAGATTAATTTTGACGTCACTGTTACTAAATTCCTCCAAACATATCTAATAGGCCAATAAGTCTTGAGGAATAAACAATTTGAGGTTAAGTGTGGAACAGAAAACGGGAAAATGGATACAGTTGGAAAGAGATTGAAAATGGAGGTGAATGGCTTTGAAACTAGTCTCTCATAAATATAAATAAGTGACAAGTATTAATAAACCAACTACAAATAGTTTCTGAGATTAATTATTTTGCAATTTGTGGGGAAACTTTATGTGATAAAGAAAAATGGATAGCATCATTTAATGTAGCACACTGAAATTAGTTAAAAGCACCTTTGAGATCGCAAACCAATGAACCAAAAGTTAGTTTGCAGGACAGTGTTTTCGTTGTATTGATGAAACTAATCTAGAAAGGTCATGTTACATAGTGCATTAAATTAATTTTCTGCTATACTCAGGTGCCATTTTGCTCTTTCTTTTTCTAATAGTTGGTTTAGATTATTCCTTTCTTGAAAGAAGTTGGCATTATATGGATTTTAAGCATTTGGAAAGAGATGTAAGAATTAATCTTGTATGAGTGACTGAGGTACACTGTTCACATACCACAAACTTTCTTTCAACGCTTTTTGCCTCCATTGAAGGCAGTAACAAGAAATTGTCGACTGGCTGGAACTTTGGTGTTTCAGCTGATCATGGTTCTCTGGAGACTAGACATCTGGTGATGATCTAAAGAGTCTAAGTAAAATATTTTCTTCCGATGGAATGTCAAAATTCATTATCTCTTGTATAGAAAATGAGTAGTTGTCAAACATTTTTAGGATTACTCACTCAGATGAGATGTTCTTCATATCCCCAGAAGCGCTTTTCGATCAGGTTTTGATCATCTTCAGTGTGTGTTGACCAGCTACTGAGGTGGAGAAGAGCCGAACCTTCCAAGAAACTTCTGCTCCTGTGACCTGATCGAAAAGCGCTTCTGGGGATATGAAGAACATCTCATCTGAGTGAGTAATCCTAAAAATGTTTGACAACTACTCATTTTCTATACAAGAAATATCTCACTTTTAATAACTTGACAATGTCTTCTTTAAAAAAAAAAAAAAAAAAAAAAAAAAAAAAAAAAAAAAAAAAAAAAAATTTTCATTATCTCTGTTTCGAATTTCTTTATATAAATGTTTTCCCAGATATTAACTTATAGATGAGTCATATTTATTACACATGTGTAATAAATTACATGTGTAATAAATACAAGTCATCTATAATTTAATAATCGTTTCACTTAACTGTGATGTTCCAATACAGTTAAATTTTGATATGTTTTCCCAGATGTTTAATTCTTGATTCAAGTGAACTGATTTTAGTAGTTGGGTTTTATGTTCTACGTAGTTATGATTCCAGAAATGTGCTGCTATTGCAAATTTATTTATATCTTTTTGCTTGATGTTCCTAAAGTGTTCTGTTAATCTGGTTCCAATGTTAAGTTTCATCTATCCAATGTATATCTTATTGCAGTCTGAGCAATTAATTCTATAAATGCAGGTTCCTTTTCCAGAGGAATTTTGTCTATTTTTTGTTTTTTGGTGAGGTTTCCTATATTGAATTTGTTTACTGGTGCCGGTTGATGTTAAATTAACTGAATATTTTCTGGTAGCTCATGGGTGATATGTGAATTTCTTGTATGTTTTTTATCCCTAAAAGCTCTTAAGGTGGTGATCTCGTTGTTTTTGTCTACTGAGTCTGTTTTCTTGTCTACCAATTTTTTGCTGAAACTTTTTGTGTCGCTGTTTCTATTATTTTGGTATATTCATTCATGTACCCCTTTTTATCCATTGGTACCTTATTCAGTCTATGTGTTAGGCTTTTGATACTGCATGTGTGTGATGTCTTGGGTTGAAACTATTGGCTTTGATGTAGTTGTCTGCATGTGTAAATAACAAATTTTAACTTGCCATTATCTGTGATTATTATTTCTAAGTCCAGAAAGGCATCTTTTTGGATTCTATTTCCATCGCAAAATTGATGGTGGACTCCTGTAAATTTAATAGTTTTATTGCATAATGCTGTGGTTTTTGTTGATTATTGCGAACCTATCATCCACATATCTAACCCAGGTTTTAAAGATGTATGGGAAGGCTGTAAGTAATGTGAACTTCGAAGTGGTTCATGAATAGGTTGGCCAGGAAAGGTGATAAGGGGTTGATCATTGCTAGTCCAAATTGTTGGTAAAACTTCCCTTGGAAGGTAAAGAAAGTTTGCTGAATGCGGATTTCTGTTAATTTAATATATTCGATGTGAGTGCTGATTATAGCTTAGATTCTAGCCATTTCCTTAAGATGGTGAGTAGTTTTTGCTTAGGGACACTTGGGCACAAGGATTTTACGTCAAATGACATAATGACATTGAAACATTGTTCCCAACATTCTTCACCTTCCAAGGGAAGTTTACAGACAATTTCGACTAACAATGGGGCAATACCTTATCACCTTTCCTGGCCAACCTATTCATGAGCCACTTGGAAGTTCATATTACTACAGTCTTCCCATACATATTTAAAACCTGGGTCAGATATGTGGATGATACATTTGTAATAATCAACACAAAAAACACTGCACTGATGTCCTAAAACTATTAAATTTAGAGGAACCCACCATCAATTTCACAATGGAAATAAAATCCAACATGCTTCCTTTTCTGGACCTAAAAATAGTCAAAGCTAATGGCAAGTAAAATTTGGTATTTACAGGTAAGACACATGCAGACAACTACATCAAAGGCAATAGTTTCAACCAAGACCTCACAAACATGCAGTCATCAATAATCTAACACATGTACTGATTAACGTACCAATGGATGAAATGGAATATATGACCGAATATACCAAAATAATAGAAATGGTGTCAACAGTTTCAACTAAAGACTAGTAGACAAGAATATTAGAAGATTCAGTAGAAAAAAAAATTGAGCGAGATCACCACCTTAACAGCTTTTAGGGATGAAAAAACATAAAAGAAATTCACATATTACCCATGGGCTACCAGGAAATTTGAAGGTTTACGAGGAGGAATAATTTTATTTATTGTATCAAAAGTTTTTTTCATCGTATCATTCTTTTGAACTTTTCAGTGAATTTTCAGTGAATTTAACATCACCCATCCACCAGTAAACAAATACATCAAAAACCTCATCAAAAAACTAGAAATAGACAAAATTCCTCTAGTAAAGAAATCTGGCATTATAGAATTAATTGCTAAGACTGCAATAATATATACATAGGAAAGATGAAACGTAACATTGCAACCAGATTAAAAGAACACTTTAGGAACATCAAGCAAAAAGAAACATAAATCTGCAGTAGCAACACATTTCTGGGATCAAAATCACAAAATAGAACATAGAACCCAACTATTTAAATCAATTCACTTGAACCAAGTATTAAACATCTGGGAAAACATTTATATGAAGAAATTTGAAACATATTTATTGAATTTTAATATTCCATGATCAGCTGAAACACCAAAGTTCTAGCCAGTTGACAATTTCTTGATTAATGACTTCAAGTGGGGGCGAAAAGCATTGAAAGGAAATTTGTGATATTTGAAGTACAGAGTGTCTCAGTCGACTCATAGTATAATTTTAATTATTACATTACTTCAGTGTTCCAGTTTACCTTCTCCAAAAAAGAGATGAAAGAGTGTCAGGCAAGAGGAAGAAAGTAGGGCTGGACGATAAGTAGGAAGTTTAGAGAGGAGAAGACTGTTACATGAAAAAGAAAACCATCAGAGAAAAACCAGCAAGAAAATGGAACTTGTGTCTCTACTTGTTCATTGACTCCACCTAAGTGAACCACCAACTCAAGTCCTCCATCCTTTCTTTTCAGTATATTCTTTGTAATTGCTGCCGCCTTTTCATGTACCAATTTCATAACATCCTCCATGTGTAATATAATATATAATATAGCACAAAACTGTGCTATCCAGTTTTGTTTTTTGCTATACCCTATATATATATTGTGACTTTGTGGGTTCGTGAAATAAAGAGTCCAGTTACACCACTCGAAAATGTTCTTTATTTCCACCGACTTACAGTTGAACACTTGCCAATTACACAAAATTACGTAATACACCAATTACGATTCACCAGTTCGTCCGTTACCGTTCAGATGCACGTACACAATTACACACAGTCTCCCCGTTCATTAACACGGCGCTAGCACGTCAAACACTGACTAAATCTTACACCAAGAACTGCGACTGTCTTCTCGCTCACACTCACTAACCAACTGATTGACCAACACAACACAACAACTGACTGACTCATTGTCTGTAACCCTCTTTATAGGAATATCGCCGGTTTCTAGTGTTTACAAGATTGTTCTCGTAACCGAAAGATCGGGAAACAGGGTTAGAGAAAACAGGCGACCAGTCATGTTTTTCCCCTAACCACAAGTCTGTCACCGCCACAAGACAAACGAGGGAGAGGTGTGGCTAACCGAGCCTCCCCCCTGCATTCCGTTCCCAGCTGGTTACAGGGTGTTTCATCGCTCCCCGTTACACTGCTCCCTTCTCAAAGCTGTTCGCCCTCGAACAGCCCCATCGTAGCGTGCGAGGCGGTCCAGGTGTACCACCAGCATCTGCTCGGAGTCTCAGCCAGAAGTAGCGCTGCCGTAGTTTGTGAATCATTCGGTTCGCTCCCAGGTGTCCTCCTGAAGTACCGGCGTGCACTTCCTCCAAGATTTCCGGGACCTTGCTCCGGGGAAGTACTAACTGTCTTCTCCGCGCCTTCCCATCGGGTGACTCCCATACCCGGAGCAGCACGCCCACTCTGGTCTTCAACGAGTCCCGTTGGGCCCAGTGCGACTTGTAGGTGGCGCTCCTCGGTGCGATGTCCTCCCAGGTCGGTCTCGTCCCTGCGTCCACTTCCCTCAAGAGTGGCCCCAAGTCTGCGTCCGCCAGCTGCTCCCTCCTCAGGCCTGCGCTATCCCAGCCTTCAGCAGGCACTGCCACAACTACTCGGACTGCTGCGGCACGCTCCTCCTCTTCCACTCTTGTGCGCTCGTGGCCGTCCTGGATCTGCGATAGGACACCTCCAATGCAATGGTCGCTGGCGTCGGTGTCCACAATGAAGGCGCCACCCGGTTGTGGGAAACCCAAAATTGAAGCACTGCACAGGGTCCCCTTCGGGTGCTGGAAAGCGTCTTCGGCGTCCTCCGTCCACACATAAGGCCGGTTTTCCTCCGTCAGGCGGGTGAGGGGTTTTGCGAAGTTGTCGGCCTTTTCCTCTAAATCATTAAGGCGGTCGTCTACTTGACCCTTCCGCTCGCCCAGCTCCGTCACGTCATCCCTCACGCCGGCCAACCGTTCCTCAAACTTGGCGGCGAGGACCTCGTTCGCCTCCCTCATCTCTGTTGTCAGTTCGGCCATCTTTGCGGTCATTGTCGTGGCCAAGTTGTTGCTTGCCGTTTCCATCTTCGCTGTTAATTCGGCCTTCATTTCTTCCATCTTCGCTGTTAATTCGGCCTTCATTTCTTCCATCTTCCCGGTGATGTTGTCGTTGGCCGTCTTCACTTGTTTCAACTCGGCGGTGAGGCTGTTTTTTGCCGCTTCTGTTTTCTCTGTTAACTCGTTCATCTTCGCCAAAAGCATTTCCAATGCGGATTCCATGGCTGTAATTTTCGGTGATGTTATCTTCCCGCTTCCTGACACCAGTGTGACTTTGTGTCATCCCACTTCTTGACACCAGTGTGACTTTGTGGGTTCGTGAAATAAAGAGTCCAGTTACACCACTCGAAAATGTTCTTTATTTCCACCGACTTACAGTTGAACACTTGCCAATTACACAAAATTACGTAATACACCAATTACGATTCACCAGTTCGTCCGTTACCGTTCAGATGCACGTACACAATTACACACAGTCTCCCCGTTCATTAACACGGCGCTAGCACGTCAAACACTGACTAAATCTTACACCAAGAACTGCGACTGTCTTCTCGCTCACACTCACTAACCAACTGATTGACCAACACAACACAACAACTGACTGACTCATTGTCTGTAACCCTCTTTATAGGAATATCGCCGGTTTCTAGTGTTTACAAGATTGTTCTCGTAACCGAAAGATCGGGAAACAGGGTTAGAGAAAACAGGCGACCAGTCATGTTTTTCCCCTAACCACAAGTCTGTCACCGCCACAAGACAAACGAGGGAGAGGTGTGGCTAACCGAGCCTCCCCCCTGCATTCCGTTCCCAGCTGGTTACAGGGTGTTTCATCGCTCCCCGTTACAATATATATATATAGATTTAGCTCTGGATGATAGGCAAAGAACTGTGTGATTTTGTTCTGCTGAAACAATATCAGCAATTTTTTAAGTGTGGACTTTGAACTTAATATTCCTAATTTGTGTATCTGGTATCACTAAACTGTACTAAGTTTGCAATTTCTTGAATCTGTTGTCAGGTGGTTAGTAAGCCAGGACACCATTTGAGACCTGCAATTGTAGATATTAGTAGCATAACATAATGTCATGTTTTGTCAGTATGTGTAATTTATGTCATCATGGTAAACACCACTTTGTTTGAGCTTTGAAACTTAGATATGCATTTTTAACAAAACTATTTTCATTTCATGCATCTGGCACTATCAGTCACTGGAACTAAGAGTCCCTGCATCATCGCTTCAAACTAATGGAGTAGTGTGCATCTATGAACATGAAAACAATGAGCCAATCTTATTCTCTATTTTCTTTCATTGCCTTCTAGTAGGCAATTCTTCTTTCCTGCATATTTCCATGTTCCATTAGTATGTGCCTGTTATTTTTTTTAGTTTTTCGTTAGTAGAAATGTAGAGCCAAAATTGATTGCTGCCATCAAAGTTTATTGATTGAGTCTATATATATATATATATATATATATATATATATATATATATATATATATATATATATATAAGCATTGGTCTACATTTTCAGCAGTGTAAAATTCATGAATTTTCTTCCAAACTACGGATTTAGTAAATTCATTTAAGCTAGCTTTGGGGGGACTTTCTAAATTTTTTTTTGTACAGAGTGGAGAAACACTAAAGTTTCAGCTTCTATGTCTTTTCAGTTCCTTTGCAGTTTCTTTAGCCTGTTCACTGAGACATCAGTTGGTGGTGCGACTTTATGTTGATCTACCTAAGATTCCTGACCTGTCCTAATTTTGCTTTCATCTTCATGCACTGTTAATGTTGATAAATACTTCAGAAGTTGAGTGCAATACTTTACAGTCAAACTTAAAACAGCAGATGTTATACTATTTTTTTCGTGACACTGTGTTTAATGATTCGCTGTCTCATGGTATTTGCTACTTGTAAGTCAGTGATAATAACCTGATATCTCTGTACTCTTATAATACAAAATGAAGTTGGTCATAAACCACTGTCCAACATTACGGAATTCCCCAAGTAAAAAAATACATCTGACCTCTAGCTGTTAATGTATGACATTTAAACTGCATGTGATAAAATTTTATTTATTTCTTTGCAAGTTGTTGCACATTGGCATTGTAGCATGCTGTAAACAGAAATGCATGTAGAATTGTTTATTTTGTCCAGGGGTTGTTATTTCATGCGTTTATAGTGATGTCTTGCGATGTTTCTTATATCTATCAAAGAATGGCATATAGGAAAAAGAAGCCATTGACAGAGGAGGAACTTCAGGCAGTATTGCTAAAGGCAGTGGTTGTTATGACATTTCAGTTCATAATGATAATTATTTTAAAATTTGAAAATAATAATTTCAATAGTTTTTAATACATGATGACTCAAGTAACAACCATAAGTGTGTGGAAATGTGAAACAGTCTCTCAGGAACCAAAGCAAAATATCATAAGTAAAACCATATGCTTTGCTTACTTAGGGCTGCCTGGTTAAACAGTAGTAGGCTTGGCTGTACAAGAATTAACTGTAAGTTTCAAGGTTTCTTTGCAGGTGAGACGATAACTACTTGAAAATGGTTTCTGAAATAAATTATAGATCAGTGTAGTTTCAATGCAATTTTTTGTTGTTTATTAAGAGAGCATTTATTTATTGCATCATGTTATCTTTTTTGTTTTGTTTTACCTTTACCCCATCACATTGTTGACATTCTTATCAGTTTTACCTAAACTGCTCTACCTCTTATAACTTTTATCTTTCTTAAAAGACAGTCTTCAAACAAGTATTTCATTTAGAATGTTATACTGTAATGTAATGTTCCATATTACATTAGTATTCATATTATGAATGTAATGCTACTTGAAGTATACAGTTAAACTGTTGATTAGGGTAGTGTAGTAGCTAAATGTTGGTAAAACAAATACACTTGTTTTATATGCTGTGACATTTTTATCCACACCAGAATGTCTTTAAGTGGTATGACTAAAGCTGAAGCAAGTAGTCCAGTGTAATGTGATGCTGAAGCAGAAGATATCTTATCATTCCTGACGTTATAATGTGGATTGTCTATTGAAAGGTGATTTTGGAATACTGGGTTTGAGATACCAATAAATAAGAACAAGGAAGTGCTTGTTGGGATCACTGGGCATTTAATGATAATTATGAAATGCTAGAAATTTTTGTGAAAACTTGTCAGTCCTTCACTGGTGTTAATATCTGTGTTTCGAGGTCAGCAGTCAAAATTTTTAGCATCTTTATAAACTACTTGCTCAAATTCTCTTCTTGTTCTACTTGACCGAGTGGGATGGCTCAGGTGGCTTCATATATGGCCTGCATTTGGGAGATCCAAGTTTGATTCCCGTGGATGACGTATCTGACCCATGGGGTTTTTGAGAGTTTTACTGGGTCGCCAGATGAATTTTGGGTAGGTTAATTACATCCCCTGACTTTGTTATCCCTCCATTTCATCTCCATTATCATTTCACATCATCTCTCATCTGGTGGTCTCTTTCAGGGTAAAAGTGCTGGCAAGTGTTTCATGTTGCATGGCAGGATGACATGCTCTTGGTGAAACTCCCTCCTCCGGTAGAACGGTTTCTGATCTCTGAACCTGGTCTAGTTAGGCCATTTCTGGACCACAGTAGGATGGGATGCCGGTTGCACTGGCCTGCGTTGGAGTTTATAACTTGTCAATTATAAGGACTCTGCCCTCTGCACTGTCATGGCTCCTTGGAATGGCCACCCTCTGTCTCCTCTCACCTCATGCTTCCTACCGGGAGGTGTAAATAGAAATATTGATAAAATCATTTTCATCATTTCACATTTAAGTATGTTCGATCGATCTTCTACTGGACGAACACCAATTCTTGTGAATAAAATTACAGTTACAACTATTGATCAAAATATAAATGAATTAATTGGATAATATTGAAGTCCATGAGAAGAGGGTACCCCACTTGGGGGTATAAGTACAATAGACCAAGCTTGGACCTCCGTGCCAAATTCCCTCCGTAACATAGTGCAGTCCAGTCTTGTTCTACTTTGTTTCTTTGGAGCTTTAAGACTGCTTAATATGTTGTTGTTTTCAAATGCTAGGCTTTAGCAATGAAGCCATTAGCTCTCTTGCTCTCCAATATTTCTGTGTAGTGGGTCCGGCAGGTAGGGCTTCACAGGTTAAAAGATGTTCTTCAGTCATTTCCTCTTCTTTGTTGCACAGAGAACAATTTGGACTTGTATAAATTCCTATTCTGTGTAAGTGTTTGGCCAAATAATCATGTTCCGTAAGTAATCTAAAATTTGCTATTGCAGCTTTACGTGGGATTTCTGGAATAATTTTTGGATTTTTAATTAAAATGTTCCATATATATTTAAAACAAGACTTTGTCTTTACAGTGTTTGACTCAGTTTATAGCTTTTAACTGCTTCGCCAATGGCCATTTAAACCCTTCAGTGGCCGGAAACGGATACCCAATAAACAGAACAAGACATTTAAATTGTTAAATGCTGTAAAAATGCATCATAAATACAATTCTGTATCTTTCGTATTTATTAAGTTATTTAAATGAAACAAAACTTGGTTTAAAACCCATTAAAGGCAGTATACATCTACAGTAACAATAAAGTAGAGACTACATTAATAAATCGTCGAAATTTCACTACTTTGTTTCACTGTAGCAAAAGTCATTCTTTGCGCCGAACGTGCCTAATATTTGAATCATTTTGTTTTGTGTGTATACGAACCAATGTATGTATGTTTAGCTATGCAAACGTCTTCTCCGATTCAAGTTTAGTTTATTTATGCTATAGCAAGCGATAGTCATACGAGTATATGTTGCGTTATACTGAAAAGAAAACTCTCTGTCAGCATCTGTTATTACAGTGTTTCTCAACCAAGGTTTCGGTAGCCTTATGCAGCTGTTTTCGCTCAGTATTTTAGTTACTTATACTCTGTGTTCAGAGTGATTTCTTATAGCTATCAATAGCTAAATGAATGACACATTTGAAATTGTTAAATTTCAATGTTATCCATGGCTTATCCCCATAAAGTAAGAAATAAATTACCTTGCGTGTGATGTATACAGGCTTCTGATATTACTGTAGAAAATCTGAAATATTTGTTGTGCGATCATGAAGGAGATGTTTAGGATATAGTTAGCAGTGACTTGTACTGGTCTACAGATGGCATGTTAGCTACTCCATTGTTTGGGGAAAATGGCGGGTCAAATATGGGTGATGTGGATCAGCTATTACTAGCTATCCCTCTTTACGAAAAACAATTAAATGGTAAAAAAGTATTTTTATACCACTGGATGTAACCATGTACAATTGTTTAGTAATTTTCAGAGCTGTAAATTCATGCAAGACATTCATCTACCTGTACTTGCGCGTATAAATAGCTTGAAACCTAATTGAGTATTATAATACTCAGAGGTAAAGGGTAAGAAATTCACCACGACATCACCCCTCATACTTGAGAGAAAACACATTCCTAAAAGCATACCACCCACAACCAAAAAAGTCGCAACCGTTTCGAAAATGTCTAGTGTGTTGCAAAAAAGAAGTTCGCAAGGAAACCAATATTATTTGGTGTGAATCTGCAGATGTGCTCTTGGGTGTTTATCCTGGTTTGGAGGTGTACCATTCAAAAAGAAACCTTTAAGGGACGTTTATATCCCATATAGAACTAATTTAAATTTATAAAATAGGAAGATTAAAATAATTGGCGTTAAATGAGCATTAAATGCATGTATGTGCAGGACGTCTGTACACGTCCATATCGGTTTGCGGCATTTTAACTTGGACTTCATATGACGTCCATATCGGTGAAAGGGTTAAATTGTTTTCATCTATATTATTTTTCTTCAGTTATTTGTTTGTTAATGCAGTCAGTTTGCCTAAGATATAAATATTATTCTTGTGTAACATAGCTAAGAATTTCAAAATAAAGAAATAAAGAGAAGTTTTGACTCTCTCAGGCTCATGAAATTAGTGTGATATACTTAAATATTCATAAATTAAGCAGATTTAAGATTATATTATTCACTGTTTAAAATAAAAGGTATTTGTATTTCTAAACTTTTTGAGTGCCTCTTGCAAAAGCTAAATTCTACTCTAGCTCTTCTAGCCTTTACTGTTGTGTTGTATAACTATACACTGTGTTCATTTTTATTCATTATTTCCCACCCTCCGATTGAGCAAGATGACATCATAGTTGACTGATGAGTCTATCTTGAAATGATAGTGCCCTCCATGGAGAAGAAGCAGTAATTTTTGCAGAACAGTAAGCAAATTAGACCACTCTCAGAGTGGTTGCCCTGTTAACTAATACAACCAGCTTCCCCTGGATATGAACACAGACCACCGCGTCTTCATGGTTGAATGCTACTTTCGTACCGGCATTAAAATTGGTGCAACATATAAATATAGTTTGAACTGCTCCATAGAGGAGTTTATGCAATGCTATCCAGCATTCAGACAAGTCCCGTGGAGCGTAATATCAAAAGTGTCCAGGTATCGTCAACTTGACATACTTTTGTTCGTAAAATAAACGTCTTACGTTTTAAATTTAAAGGGAGTCGGTTAATGACACTAAACAACACTTACTTTTAAATTTTTCTGGAACATGTTTCAGAGACTTTGCCTCTATTCTCAGCTGGCTATCGACTGTTTTTTAAAGAGGTTACCTCGTCCGCCATATTGTCAGCTGTTTTACTCCGTGCGACCAGGTGGTATGATTTTCACTTCTTAAAGACTTGTTAGCCTAGTATTGCAATTTCTTTCTTGGAAGTGTTGAAAACAGTGTTGTTATGATAAATTAAATTTAAAGGGAGTCGATTAATGACACTAAACAACACTTTTAAATTTTTCCGGAACATGTTTCAGAGACTTTGCCTCTGGCCGGCTGAGGATAGAGGCAAAGTTTCTGAAACATGTTCCGGAAAAATTTAAAAGTAAGTGTTGTTTAGTGTCATTAATCGACTCCCTTTAAATTTAATTTATCATAACACTGTTTTCAACACTTCCAAGAAAGGAATCTTACGTTTTATCAGTATACGATGTAAATTATTTGTCATTTTCACGCTTAAGTAAAATGCCTATTAATGTTGGTACCCTTATGTATTTTAAAGCCAATAGGTGCATAAAACATTTCCAAGATAAAGAATCAGCTACTTGCAAAAAGAGAGACACTGGACGCTATAAAGTGACTGGTTCCAATCTAGAAGCAATAAATGATGTTATGTCAGAAAGGCCTCAAGCATACCTTCTCGTAATACAGTGTTTAAGGGGAAGAGAGAAAGGAAATATAAGAAAATGGACACATAAGATTATGTACTAGAGATATTTTCTTGTTTAGACTTGGATAAAAGCTTTGTACATATTGTAACACTAATTTATTTTTCATTCCTAGAACACGTTCTGCAAATTTTCTGGTTTTTAATGAAGTTACATTGTGAGGAAACTGTGTGTGATAGAGAAGAATTGAGATCAAATTGAAATATTTCTATTTTATGTGACAGGTTTACAATATGCATATATGTCTACTATAACAGAAAAACAGATGTTCATTGTGAAATAAGTGTTCATTGACTTATCATTCCATATGTTCTTCATGGTCTACTTTAATGGCTGCATAATTAGCTTTGCAGTGCATTGCATTGCAGTATTTTTTTATAAACAGTTATCATATGTATGCACCAGGCAAATTATGCACCTTTATATTACGTGGGCAGACCCACCTCTCAAAGAGTATATTTAGCTGCCAGTAGAGGAAGGCCTCAAGCTGCTGTCAACACATCTAATACGATTGCAAGCAGCTAGGGGAATCTTATATAAACTCACTCCATCAGCAATGCTATTGATGATGTCAAAGTTTGTGCGGTAAAATTACAGATAAAAATGAACACTGTGTATATGGCAACTTGTGGGTTCGTGAAATTAAAAGTCCAGGTTACAAACACCAAAAATGGCTCTTTATTTCCGTAGAAACACACTTTAGTCAACCTGATTACATCACATACTTAATACAACTTGCAGGGCCAATGACCACAACACAGCTCACACATTAAATTTCATAAGCTTTCACATCCGGTGTCAGTATAATATAAAGTATTAACCGGGCTTGTGGGCCGTGGTCTTCTGGGCTCCTTCATCTTCCCAGACGTTTCGTCTGCGGCTGCGGCAGACATCTTCTGTGGCATTGCGATCGAAGTGTCCTGGTGGAAGTCAGGAACAGTTGCCGTTGAGACTTCTGCTAGGACACTTCGATCGTACTGCCACAGAAGATGTCTGCCACAGCCGCAGACGAAACTTCTGGGAATATGAAGGAGCCCAGAAGACCACGGCCCACAAGCCCGGTTAATACTTTATATTATATAGCTCACACAGCTGTTCATGAACGCGAGTTCAGTTACCAACTGTCTCTCCCCAAATGGCGGGCGGTGGCTTTTATAGCTCAATCATTATCCGGAATGTTCTCAATCAAGACGGCGCTAGTAGAAAGAAGAACTCTACAGAAATCCATCTCCCCCCCCCCCCCCCCCCCACCTTTTCGGCAAGCTTTTATCTCCGCACTGCATTGCCTGTCTCTTTGAACTCGTCCCTCGTGCCGCTTCACCTCAACAATGCGTTCGCAACACTGCTCCCTCCTCAAGGCTGTTCGTCCCGAACAGCACCATCATAGAGGGCCAGACGATCCAGGTGTACCACCAACATTTTTCCTCGGGGCACCCTCTGGATGCAGTAGACCACGTCGTTAATCCTCTTTACCACCCAGTACGATCCTCGCCATGGTTGCTGAAGCTTCGGGCAGCGTCCCTTGGTCCGGGTAGGGCGATACAACCAGACCAAGTCACCTTACTGGAACCCTTGGCTGTTGGTTTGCCTGTCGTATCGGGTCTTCATGCGGTCACTCACCATCTGGATGTTCTGACGAGCCATCTCGTGCATGTCGTCCAGACGGTCCACCAAGTTCTCCACATACTCGGTTGCTGGCTGTTTCGCTTCCGGGGAGCTCCCAAAAGCCAGGTCACAAGGAAGGCGTAATTCTCGGCCGAACATTAAGCTGGCTGGCGTCATCCCAGTGGTGTCTTGTGTCAATGAGCTGTAGGCCAGCAGGAACAGTGGCACCTTGACGTCCCAGTCTTGCTGATGGCTAGCCACGACCTTCCTCAGATGTTCTTCGAGGGTCTTGATATACCTCTCCACCATGCCGTCCGACAGTGGATGTGGAGGTGTTGTATGGATCTTGTTAACCCCACGCCTTTCCAGTGCCTCTTTCATCATGTTAGATTTAAAGTTGGTGCCCTGGTCACTGTGGAGCTCTAACGGCAACCCAAAATGGCAGAACAGTTGCTCCACGAGGCAGTCTGTAATTGTCTTCGCCTCCTGGTTCGGGATGGCATACACTTGCAGCCACTTGGTGAAGTAGTCCATGGCCACCATCAGGTATTTGTTGCCTCGGTCGAACACTGGGAATGGTCCAGCTGTGCATTCGAATGGTGATGCATTCGAATGGCGCTCCGACGTTGTACTGCTGCATGTGATCCCGGATCCTAGTCTAGGGGCCGCGACTCGCCGCGCACACGTGAGCATCTCTCAGCGTCTGCTCGGAGCCTCAGCCAGTAGTAGCTGTCGGAGTTTGTGTATCGTTCTTCAAGACTTCCGGGACCTTACTCTGGGGAAGAACCAATTGCTCTCTCTGCATCTTCCCATTGTCTGATTCCCATACCCAGAACAGCACATCCTCTTTGGTCTCCAACGATTCCCATTGGGCCCATTACGACCTGTACGCAGCGCTTCTGGGTGCGATGTCCTCCCAGGTTGATCTTGTCCCTGCCTCCACTTCCCTCAAGAGTGGCTCCAAGTCGGCGTCTGCCAGCTGCTACTCAGGCCTGCGTTATCCTAGCCGTCTGCAGGCACTGCGGTGACCACTGTGACAGCTGCAGCACGCTTCTTCTCTTCCACACTTGTGCATTGGCCGCACTCTTCCGGGCAGGATCTTCGAGACATGGCGTCTGCGTTGCCATGGCTCTTCCCTCTACAATCTTCAGAGGTAAAGTCATACTCCTGCAGCCTCTGGACCCAACAAGCTGTCTGGCCTTCCAGGGTTCTAAAGCTCAGTAGCCAGGTTAGGGCGGAGTGGTCAGTCCTCAGGTGGTATGGCTGACCGTACAGGTACTTGTGGAAGTGCTCCTTGGACAGCATCTTGCTGTAGTAAGCTATCACCCCACTCGTGCCGTCGTATACTTGGGATAAGACGCCTCCAATGCAGTGGTCGCTGGCGTTGGTGTCCACAATGAAGGCACCGCCTGGTTGTGGGAATTCCAAAATAGGAGCACTACAAAGTGTCTTCTTCAGCTCCTGGAAAGCACCTTCAGCATTCTCTGTCCAAGCATAAGGCCAGTTTTCTTCTGTCAGGCGGAAGAGGGGCTTGGCGATGTCTGAGAACCCCTTTATGAAATGGTGGTAGTAATGCACAGCCCCAGGAAACTGCGCAATTTTCTCTTATCCTTTGGCTGAGGCCAATCTCTCACGGCCTGTTTCTTCCCCCAGTCTGTGGCCACTCCGGTTGGTGAGACTATGTGGCCTAATTAGTTGACTTCCTTGAAAAAGAGCTGGCACTTCTTCGCATTCAGCTTCAGGTTGCTCGCCTGTAGTCTCTGTAGCACTTTACTCAGGTTGTCGAGATGGTCTTTGAAGGTCTTGCAGACGATGATGTCATCCAGGTATAGCAGGCAGGCATCATAAGTCAGTCCTCTCATCACTGACTCCATGAAGCGTTGGAACGTAGCTGGCACATTGCAGAGGCCAAAGGGCATAACTGTGAACTGCCAAAGCCCTTGGCCTGTCGAGAATGCGGTCTTCTCCTTGTCTCTCAGGTCTAGAGCTACCTGCCAGTAACTAGACTTCAGGTTCAGGGTCGAGAACTACTGCACACCAGCAAGCGTGTCCAGGGTGTCGTGAATCGGGGGTAAGGTGAAACAGTCCTTCCTGGTGACAGCGTTCAGCTTCTTGTAGTCCACACAGAAGCGTAGACAATAAGGTTGTTACAGCATTATCCAATTGAATCTCTTAAGATTTTCCTGATTCACACTGAAAAATATATGCTCATAACAAAATGTTAATTTTGAAGTCCGATATTATCCTGTAATATAATATGCATATGGGTGGTGTGGGTCTAGTACAGCAGGTATTACAAGCATATTCCTCTTTATGAAAAACAGTTAAAAGTATAAAAAAAGTGTTTTTATGCCTGCTGAATATATTCATATATAATTGTTTAATAATTTGGAGGGTTCTAAATCCATGTATGAGAATTACCTTACCTGAGGACTTCCTGCATATCAATAGCTCGCAGCCTAATTGAGTACTATAACTTTCACAGGTCTCTTCATACTGGGGATAAGAAATACACAACCCCAGTACCCCTCATACTTGAAGGAAAACACTTTCTTTAAAGTATACCAACCCAACAAAAACACTCGTACCCATTTCAAAAATTTCTTGTGTGTCCCAAAAAAGGAGTTTGCAAGGAAACCAATATGATTTGCTGTGAATGTGGAGATGTGCTGTTAGTTTTGAGGTGTCCCATTCATAAAGAGACCTTTAAAGGTAAATTTTTATCTTTTATAGAATTTAAGTTTATTGAAAAGGAGAAAGATTAAAATAATTGGCATTAAATAAGCATTAAATGCATGTATGCACAGGATGTCTGTACATGTCCAGATTGATTCTCCCACATTTTAACTTGGACATCATATGACGTCCATATTGGTGAAAGGGCTAATATAATATTGTGCAGTTTGTGTACTGTGATATTGATTACTGTGACTTTGTGGGTTCGTGAAATGAAAAGTCCAATTTCACCACTCAAAAATGTTCTTTATTTCCACCGACTTACAGTTTAACACTTGCCAATTACACAGAATTACTTGCTGCACACAATTACAATTCACCAGTTCGTCCGTTACAATTTCACTTGTACTCGCGATTACATAAACTCCGATGCACATACCAGTTACGTACAGTCTTCTGTTGCACAATCTTCTCGTTCATTAACACGTCACTGACTAACTCTTACACCAAGAACTGCGACTGTCTCCTCGCTCACACTCACTAACCAACTGACTGACTAACACTGACTGACTGCAGCCCTTTTTATAGGCATCTCGCCGACTTCTCGGCTTTTCTAGTTCCCAGGCGACGTTTCCAGATGATGAACGATCCCGTAATTTCTGGAACACAGGTGGAAGAGAAACAGACCGCACAATTATGTTTCTTTCCCCAGCCGTCCCTGTCACCACTATAAGACAAACGAGGGGAGGGCGTAGCTAACACGGACCTCCCTCGTCTCCCGCTCTCAGCTGCTTTCATAGGGTGTTCCAACGCTCGTGTGACATTACTTAGGAGGAATGAAGGTCTTGTCAATTGATTAAAAAAAAAAACACCTTTTGCGTACTGAAGCTACTGAGCTCACCGTTTATATCAGAGGAAGACAGCTTCGAGAGGGCGTGTGACGTCAGGCAAGAGCCGTGTAGTACCAAGTTGCCTATATTTGGCCCTGTGAGTACAGAATCTGAGGGTTTAGTCAGGTGTTGCACACTCGGTGACAACACTGTAGCTTCCATGTACCAAATGGAACTGTTAAATTTACAATGTGACAATTTATTGAAGAACAAATATACATGCAAGAAAGACTTGTCTGATTTTTACAAGAATGTCCTCCAAACCATATTTCCGAGGTTGTATTTACTTGCTGCACCGACATTGTGTATGTTTGGCTTGACATGTGTGTGCGAACAATTTTTTTTTTTCTGTTATGAAATTAGCTAGGTCCAAACCCCGAAGTACCTTGTCAGATCACAATCTAACATGCAGCCTTCAATTACAAATTTCCCAGACATTACGTCCTAACAAAGATAAACTAGTTAAAGAAAAACGAAACAAAGTGTCAGAAAATGTCCACGTAATTTTGTTCTGAATTGGTCTGCTCTAATTTGCAAATAAAATTACTTTGTTTTATTTTATTTACTTTATAACTTGCCTGAACTTCAGATAAACTATGAGTTGAAGTTTTGTATATTTCCTCATAGCACAGAACCAAAATGTAATTGTTTATAAACTGTGACCAATTGTGTAACTAAAGCAGTCAGCATTAATATTACAACACCCAAGATGTAAGTTGTACATATTATTAATACCTGATACGTTTCCTGTCTTTCCTACGCTGTTGGAACCCCAACACATCAAACTATTTCCTTCCTCTTGGGCAGCAGTAATCAACACGCTAACCTGCCTTATGTTCGGGGGCATATTTGGCGGTTAAAGCTGACAGAGCTGACAGAGCTGACGTCACACCACCACTACCTGTCTTCTCTTGGTCTATATCAAGAAGTATTTAAGCCATCTCAGAACATTAAACATTTACATTGTTATTGATAAACATCACAGAAGTACAACTTTGGTCATTCTCAGTGTTGTCTTAGCATTTAATTCTGTTGATGTTTTTCAGAATTATTTAAATTATCTCACAAGGGACATCTTTGAACTTGAATGCTTAGAACTGCACAAAAACATGCTTAGAATAACAGTTGATCCTAAACAAAACAGCGGTCTGTTTGATTTCTAAGCAGAATGTTGCGTTCTCTCTCCAATGACATTTTAATAGAGAGAAAAAAAGTGACAAGATATCAATACCATAGGAGGGAAATTATACATAATTCAGTGACATCTGTGAGTAATTACATTTTCAGTCAGCAGTGCTAAAACCCCCAGCTTAATGTACTTACAACAACACCAAACATACATATACTACACACCTGATTGTGATTATATCAGTCTTCAAAGTGTAGATGCGAGATTTCGATGAAGTGGTTAAAAGAAAGTAGAAGAGAACAATATTCATACCTCAATAAAGCTATGTCATCACATTCCAAATCACTTTCATATTCACACAGTCTAATATGAAACGTCACACTAATTACATTTGCAAATTATGATACAGGTATGTCAGTGTTATAACCTGCATTTCGCCAAGCATATTGCACATAGGCTTATATTTTGATACAGCAAATGATAGTAAATCACAGAATGAAGTTTGATAATTGAATATTGATCACGTATATATTTGGTTCAGCACATTGCAGTCATACAAAATCAGCAATTCCTCTGATAGAGCTCATACTGGGGCTATCAGACAAGTGTGGAAATGACAGAGGCCACTATCTTATTCTGGGCAAGATTTTGTGCAGTTTCAAGCGTTCAAGGTCAAAAGTGTCCCTTGTCAGTCCCTATTTTTCAACAGTCTATTCAAATACATATTCAACTAGGTATATTAATGAAATTATGCTCAGTTGAGCCCAAATTCTAAAGAAATGGGTGTGAACCAGCACTCATTTTCTCAGGTTAAGGGATAACCCAAGGTAACTTGCCGCAAGTGAGAATTAAACTTCATATTTGTTAAGTGTGTATAGCAAGGATGCTAACTCCACATTAATGAATGAATGAATATATATTACTCTTAGCTGAAGTATTGGAAGTTGCTGAATGCTTATACTCAACATATACATATGTTTATATGGCATATCTGAATGACATATTTCCCGTATTTGAAAAATTGATAAAACAGATTAAAATGATCTATCTTTTAAATGGAAAATTTAACAGACTGGTAATATTTTTTTCTAGGTTGCAGTATCTGCCCTTTTCACTGACAAATCTTAATTTAAAAGCAGTGTGGCTCTCAGAAAACCAAGCTCAACCAATGCTAAAATTTCAGACGGACGTTGATGAGGCAACTGGAGAGCAGGTGTTGACCTGTTTTCTGTTACCCCAATTAGAATATCATCCAGAAAATATAAATGGTATGTATCTTTTATAATGAAGAGGGAAAACTACACCTTTGTATATACTGATTGTATTATAATAGCTTTCAGTAGGCCAGTGATGGTGGTGGTGGTGGTGGTGGTGGTGGTGGTGGTGGTGGTGGTGGTGGTGGTGGTGGTGGTGGTGGTGGTGGTGGTGGTGGTGGTGGTAGTGGCAATGGCAGTGGCAATGGCGGTGGCAGCGGCAGCAGCAGTGGCAGTGGTGGTGATGGTGGTGGTGGTAGTGGCAATGGCGGTGGCGGTGGCAGTGGCAGTGGTGGTGATGGTGGTGGTGGTGGTTTTGGATCTTATGAGAATTTTCTGAACATTAAATTTAAATGTAAGGCTTAAAACTTTTATGGCGAGCATTTCAGCTTACTGCTGTTCCAAGCTCCATGGCATTCTTCAGGAACTGAATGAATAAAGCTGTCCAACTGTCCCCATATATATAGCCTATCACATGTGGATAGGGTTTATGTCACTCCCTGCATAGCAATCTGCCATTGGTCCAGCTGGTTCACAGGAAGGATAAACTCAAGTTGTTTTATATTTTTCTGTGCGGTTTGTTGTCTGGTAAGGGATTCTCCCTTCTTGGGTTTTCTGCACAGTCCGTCGTCTGGTTAAGGATTCTCCCATCTTGAGTTTTCTGCATGGTCTGTCATCTGGATTGGGCTTATCCCATCTTGACGAACCATACAGAAAACTCAAGTTGGAAGAACCCCAATCCAGATGAAGGACCATGCAGAAAAACCAAGATGGGAGAATATGTAATCAGATGACACACTGCACAGAAAACTATAAAACAACTTGAATTCTTCCTTCCTGTGAACCAGCCTGACAATGGCAGATTGCTATGCAACGGTGTGACACAAGCCCAAGCCATATAAGGTGTATATATATGGGGACGGTGGGCCAGCTTCTTTCATTTAGTTCCTGAACAAGGTCATGGAGCTTGGAATGGCTGAAAGCTCGAATTTAGTAACTTCGACATGACTGATCACCCGTAAAGCTTTAATTAAAATTAAAATTAAAATTAGAGAATGCTGAAAAATTCCAATAACAATGGGGGAACTATAATTGTAAATCAAGTCATGCTTTCTCGGCATATAATCTCTTTATTGTAAGAAGGAAGATAATCTTTCACAAGTTATGATGAATGCTATCTTGCAGCTGTTTGGAAGATTATTATTTAAATACTGCCATTTTTATCTCAAGTTTTCTGTAGTTATGAATATGTTGGTTATATACTTTTCTGGTTAAATCAAACTTGGGAATTAAAATTTATGTATGTTTTCCTGTTGCTGAAATTGATATTTTATATGCACATTAGTGTTACATTATACTTTGAAAAAGATTAAATGATTTAGATTTTATTTATTACTTAATACTCTGAAACATATTAAGAAGAGTTCTTGAGTTTAACACTCAAGAATGATTTTGGTTAATTGATGTAAATTAATCATTTCTTCACACTAGCCGTATATAGGCTAAGGTTTTGTATATAGTCAACATCTGAGTCAATTGGAGAATTTAGTGTCAGGACGGCACGTTGGCCATGGTAGCTCAATGGGTTAGAGAGCGACTGGACGGAAACCAGGAGATCCGTGGTTCAATTCCCGGCCATGGCATTGAATTTTTCATGTTGACTATCTGTACTCCGGAATGAGTTATCAGCTTTATCTTGCAGTAAATTTATATGAAAATGCTTTGATTAGTCCACCACAATTAAGTGTCTGGAATGAGTATGGCAAATGAAATTGGCGTTAAAAGAGTAATTTAGAAGATTTAGCTACATAACCATCAGAAGCATTTGCATTGTTTAAAGCCTCCTGTATGTAGTTTGGATCACTTTTCCAAGTGTGACTGCAGAAACTTGCCTTTTTATAGCCAAATGCCCTTAAGTATTTCAGTGTTTAAAAGAAAAATTGAATCTAATTTCTTAGATTAGGCCATTGTTTTTCTAATTCATCTGGAATGAGCTTGAAATAGAATATGGGAGAGTTAAGCCAGAGATTTTATATGAACAAGACCGTAACTGCACAAATTTGTAATATATGGAAACACCAAGGATACCATAACGAATGGAAAACTGAAGGTCTGTACTCAGTTGTGCTGGGAATAGAAATTGCTTGCTGCAGTATACAAAATGGAGGAGGGAAGAAGGAATGAAATGGAAAAACCAATAGACAGACAGACTGATAGACAAATGTCTGTATTTGTACTCAAGTTTTCCTGTCATTCCAGTTTTTTTTTATGTCAGAAAAGAAATACGTACAGATGGATCCAAATGTTTTCCAAGCCATGTGTGCCTAGACATGGAGAGGAAGATAGGCCCTTACATAGAAGTTATGCCAAATTAGCATCAAAGATCCATTTGCCCTAGGTCATACCTGCTCTACAAGGTTGAGAGTGTAGTTGTAAAGAAAATGTGATACTAAAGCATTTCCTTTAGACTTCATTGTAAGAACATAATCAGTATTAAGAATATAGCATTAACATTATAAATTCAGAATGAACTCGACAGTGAGATAAGCGAGGATGAAAACTAGATATTGGGATTAAGGACATCATATTCTCTATACTGAATCATGGATTAAAACAAAAAGATCTGGTTTGCAATAGTCACAGCTATCATATCCTTACAAACCATGCTTTTTCTTCATGAGAAAGTATTTCGAGTTCATATAAATTCTTTTTTCCTATTTCTTACTTGCAAGATACAGTAATGATCCATTACAGAGAGCCATTTTTAATACAACTCTTTCGTTTTCTTTCTTATTTTTCACAAATTCATGCAAAAAGGGTATTTTAGTTTTAAATTTTCATTAATGACAGTAAGATTTTACCTCAACTAAATGCTAGGGAAAAACATTTTTTGATGCAATTCATCATATTTATTAAATTATAGATTGGTCTTATTTATTACACATCAGCTTCACTTACCTATATTGAGGACATGTTTCGCAAACTATTGTTCGCATCATCGACTCTAATATATGTTTTTATATGTATATAAAAGTGTTAAACCTCTCTTCCTTCGTTTAGTAAATTTGTTCCATTGAACTGAGAAATACCTACTGAGGTGTGATGGCAGGAGAACCTCGGAGGAAAGCTTATTTGACAACACACTTCAAACGATACCTAGGTAGTTGTAGGATGACTGCACTGAGTGAATATTAAAATGACTTTATAGGCTAGTTATGAAATATTAGAAGGGCAAAGTTTGTGTTATGCTAATGTAACAAACAAATCTGTTTAAATCAAAGTTGCTAAAGACATTTGTGGGAAAATAAGAAATTATACAAGTTTATGGATATAAAAATATTTTGTGTTCAGGGGAAATTGTATACTTCTCTGTCTAGCATATTTAAACAGTGTAAAATTTTGTATCTGCTCTGTTTTAAGGATTTGTGGACTGACTCACCCGCCCACCTGCCCACCCTCCTGCATGCCATTTTCCAAATTACTTATATTCAACGGTTATGAAATTGCATATTTAATATTAAATTTTGATAGATAAGTTTAAAACCTGTGGTTGTTGGAAAGGTAGAAAAGATTGACAAATTCAATACAATAGCCGGGATTTGAACCACGGATCTTCCAGTCTCTGTTCAGCTGCTCTTGACCATGTAACTACCATAGCCTGAGGCAAAATTTTGTAGTGACAATTATTTATAAAATTTGCATTAATAATTTTAATCGGTTGTTTGTTGTGAATATTTTAGCATAAATTTGCATTAATTTTGCACCAATTTTTGGGGAGAATTAATGAATAATGACATGGCTGAAAGGGGAAGTAACAGGTAACTAGAGTAATACAACAGTTAAAACCCCTTTTTTTCCAAATTGAAATATTTTATTTGAAATCAGCAGACAGTAGGTAACATGAATAAAGTCAAACACCATACATCAGACATTGCTAAACTGCAGCATACAATAACTTGTGATATTTTAGCTTTTCATACTTGTTCTTTTGTCTGTCACAACTAAGTTACATGTAGAGAAAAATCTCTCACTCAGCATTTTACATCGGCAACCAAAGACATTGAAGCAACTTTGCACAGAAATTGCAGTAACAATCAGCTTTTGCCTTCAATGCCAAGAGTGCTGTTACTACATCTAATGTTATCGTCACCACCATGGCTTTGCTGTTTAACAATGTTGCAAAGCTTTTTGTAAAAAAGAAGCAAATCAGAATCACAAGTAATACCACTGGTTTTAAATGCATTTGGTCTAGTTAATTTATGGAAATTAGTAATTTCCTCATACTAGCTGTATATAGGCTAAGGTTTTTGATAGTTTGAGTCAACATGGAACATTCATGTTGACTCAATCTATCAGAAACCTTAGCCTATATACGGCTAGTATGAAGAAATTATTAATTTCCATCAATTAACTAAAATAAGTAGAGTTAAATGATGAAGCCTGGGACTCAAGTACTTACAATAGTAATTTGCCACAAACGGTGTATCTCAAATGTGAAAGCCCCTAGTGGTTTACTGGGGAAATATACGAGTCAAATGGAGAACGTGGTTCAAATCCCGGCCATGGCATTGAATTTTTCATGTTGACTCAATCTCTGCATTTAGTTGTTTAAATGCTGCCATTATGTGATTTGGTAACTAGCCTAGCAGGCTCAAACAAATGACCTAAAGCTTTTATGGTTACATCATCAGTTTCTTTTGCTATAGTGGAGTTCAATTTAGACAAAGTTATATGGCAGCCAACTTTTAGATTCTCTTTTACTGCTTCTCTAACACTGGGATCCATGATATGATTGTCCTATATCATGTATATGATCTCTAGGGATGAATAAATTGATTTGATTTGATTACACGTGTACCTACGCTGTTTTCAAAGTGACCACTCTCTAATATTTCACATTTGGCTCTCAGTGAGTTAATTCGGGGTAAAACGGTCACAGGTTTTTATTACACAAATAAAAATATTTGTAACAGAGTTTCCACTTAATTTAAGAAGTTGATAATTCCTTCTTCTTTTCTTTCGATGTGCCTTCGAAACCGATCTTTATAAAGAAGAAGGAATTATCAACTTCTTAAGTTAAGTGGAGACTCTGTTACAAATATTTTTATTTGTGTAATATTTGTTGCTTCACTGTGACTAGTTTCATTTTCTTTGTGATCACAGGTTTTTGTTTAGATTGAAATTCTAAAATTGGATCTGTTATCAATCTGCAATTTTCAGAAACACATGTTGCCTGTACCTTTACAATATTGCAGCACTTGGCATCGCAAAAATGATCATTTAACAAATTTTCCACAGGAACTGAACCTTTTCTTTTTTAGAAAAGAAATCGACAATTACATCAAAATAGCTGGCAATGTAAACTGCTGAATTAAACCAGCTAGACCAGCAAGTCAGGACAGGCAATTGGAACAGTTAGCTTCTAAATATGGATGGTGTTCAGTGAGGTATTGTTTGTATTAATTTTTTAACTTTCAGGCATTTTGGAACATATTCTTAAGCCCTGAGATGACACTGTTTAATTCCTTCAGATTTTTTTTTTGCCATATTTCATCTAATAAATTGAATTTATGGCACCAGCATGTGAAACCATATAAATGATCCCCATTCACTATTTGTCGCACTTTTCAGTATATAGGAGGCACCGTCAGTGCAGACAGCTTTAATATTACCATAATCTGTATTAAGTTCATTTAGAGTCTGTAAAACTTCCTGGCATTTTTTTTTACGTCCTCCAACATTAAGTCATATCAGACAATGAATGGAATGGATGAAATGATGCTCAAATGAGTCCGGGGTCCATGGAGCTTAGAGTTACCCGACATTCGTCTTACAGGATAAGGGAAAACCCCGGGAAAACCTTATCTTGGTAACTTAACCTGACCGAGATTCGAACTTGGGACCAAAATATATGTGCCAAAGTATATGTGCCGAGATATGGCCGCTGGCAAGTATCACCATCCAGAGTTCCTCAAAAATGCAGCTGCCACTCTGATCCGTTGTGTTGTCACAAAATATGGTAACTGGCTTGTCAATAAGGGACTCCTTTATTTGTAACTTGACTTCTTCTGCACACTTCGGTAGATATTATTTCCTTAGGCAATCAGCAATAGGTAAATCTCCAGAGCCTGAAATGTACTTTTTCATCCATGATTTCACGGCAGGGTTGTCTACTTTCTGAAGGGGGATGTTAGCCTAAAATAAAATGATTTCTGTTACAAAATGTATGGCACTCACTTATGGCCTCTACTTTTAAACATTAACTTGCTTTAATTCTATAATTTTAAAACTACTGTATAAAACTGGATTTATGTTCTTTTTGTAATAGTTTTAATAACCTAAGTAAATATTTTGAGGAATTTTATTGATATAATTAAGTAATAGTTATTAATTAATAAATCAGGCGATATGAAAATGATATGTGAACATTAAACACAACCCAAGTGCTCAACAGTTTCTTAGGACACATTCATACTAACAATATGTAACAATAATGTAATTATGGAATTAACAATAGCAACAGCCTTACGCTTATAAAAAAAAATTGTGTCCATAATGAATTCCACTGAGTTGTTTTTTACCTTTTTTTGGGCTTGGAGCGTACCACTGATACTGAGTTGCCTTTTAGGTGTGTTACTTGTTTTAATTGCATCTTGCACTCGCTGAAGATGGGCCTTGGTTTTCATATACTTTTCACAGGAATCATGCCTCTCCTTCTTGTGTTAAAAAATTTACACATCATAACATCATTGGCACCTTCATAAAATCCTTGTTCTCGTTATTCTTCAACTCGGGAGTTTGCACTTATTTCACTATAGCTTCCCATTTTTAAACTCTTCAACCCATATTACATGTGTATGCCGATATATCAGTGAGACTAAGGACAATATTTTCATGTTAATGTAATGTCTGAGAGTAGCTTCCAAGAAGTTCAATCTTTTCAGTACATTTAGTCAGCATAATGGAGTTGCAATTCCTTTCTTGAAAGTGTTGAAAACAGTGTTGTTTTGATAAATTAAGTTTAAAGGGAGTCGATTAATGACACTAAACAACACTTTTAAATTTTTCCGGAACATGTTTCAGAGACTTTGCCTCTAACCTCAGCCGGCCATCGACTGGTTCTCATTGGTGTAGTTGACGATATTTTGTCACAGGTCTCCTCTGGTGGCGGTTCAAGGAACTTGCCAAACAAATGTTTCTGGGGGATGTCGAAATTGAATACTTTGTTCCTATTTTTTGAAATGAAGATTTGTTCCCATGTGGATAGTTCTTGCTTTCCTGATGTATGTTTTAGTAGTTTTGGTTCAGGATTTATGTTGTGGTTTTTTTCCCAAAAATGTGTGGCAACTGCTGATTTTTCTAATTGTTTATATTTTATGTTTCTAAAGTGTTCCTTTGCTCTTATTTCTAAATTTCTTTTGGTTTTTCCAATATAAATTTGACTACAGTCACTGCATTCAATTTGATATATACCAGATTTTTTGTTAGATGGAATGGCATCTTTGATGTTTGAGCAAATTAGCTTTTTTAAGGAGAAATGGTTGACTGGTGCTAGTTGAATGTTTTGTTTTTTGAAGACTTTTTTGAATTTATGATAGGCCCATGGATGGTAAGTGAATTTTTTGAAAATCATATTAGGTTCTGTAGCTGAGAGGGTTGTGGTTTCCTTTAGTAGCTTCTTCTTTTTTGCTAAGTTCACTTTTTTGTCTACTAATGATTTGGGAAAGTTATTTTTTTGTGCTATTTCAATTATTTTGATGTATTCTGTTTTGTATTCTTCTGCTGTTTTGCTAAACCAATTCTCATCTTTGGTGTGTAGTTTCTGTAGGGATGATGGTATGGAAGGCCCTTGAAATTCGGAAGACACCAGTTGTATAGCATTCCACCATTTGGGGAGAGGCGCTTTGGTACATTTCACTCTGTTTTGATTACAGGCTGCATATAGCTTGAACCATCGGGGCAGAGTGATGCTTAGAGCATTGGGGGTGGCTTTACCCTTGAGTTGATAGGGGTGCTCGGTTTAACTGAGCGGTCCAATGACATCTCTCGGGAGCTTAAGGATGGCAAGCATCTTGGTTCCCTCTGGTCATGTCTGCCAGGAGTATTCACCAAAGGATTGGGATAGGTTTGAATTTAATAGTGGGACTTTTATTCTGCTACACACGCAATGATTGAAGACGATCTATAAGCCCTGCTTTGTGAAAATCATGTTGAATCAGGAGTTTTGGGTGCTAGGGGGGGGATGGTGCGATGTTGAAGATGCTATGATGATGCACCATGTTGTGGCGACATTTTCTTATTCTCCTACATGATTTCAAGAAGTATTTCTTATTATTACTCACTGCAGTTGACGAACATCCATCTTACGCAATTTCATCAATTTTCAGAAAATAATGTTTCTGTTTAACTTCTATTTTTGTCTTCGCTTCGATAACTGCAAATGCGAAACACGTTTGTTCACTTTGCGGTCACCATTGATAGATGCATTCTTTCTGACTTTTTCTTCACTCGTTCTACTAAAACTCAATTCTCATTGGTCCACGTCATACATTACGCAATCTTATTCTTAAAACTATCATCTAGCGTCATCTTATGGCATGGAAAAATTAAACTACTTTTTAATAAACATTTGAGGTATTTGAGGTATTTCTTGCACCTTTATTTTGAACAATTTGAACAATTTTTCTTGCTTATTCTAACATTCCATATTGATTCCTAAACCACATATTTAAACAGATTTAAATATTTTTCAATTCTCAGGGCCCAAATCAAAACAACTGTTACAATTTTTTCGTACACTGATCGTGTCCTCTCGGATAACATGGACAATGTATGGGATCTCCGAATGTTCGTGTAGGATATGGGCGGGGAAACTCCAGCCTGTATCATAGATGATTCTAAGTGCCCTATTGTGCAGCGTCTGGAGTCGGACGAAAATGTAATTAGCCACCGTTCCCCAGTTCTCACAGCCATACAGAACCATGGGCGGAATGATTGCCCAATACAGCTGGAGCTTTAGAAAAGTGCAGCATGCCCTTGCTGATCTTTGCCTTTGACGTGTGAAACATAAGTTAATTTACGAATTTGTCACTGCGAGATACTTCGCCATTTGCACCCATGGGATTTGACGGCACCATGAAACGAAGTTCAGCTGTAACCGTTTGGCTCTGGTTTTTGCCAAGAGAATCACAGAGTTCTTCTCCAGGTTAGTTGCCATTCACTGTTTTGCGCTCCATTCATCAATGGCCCGGAGCTGGGTTTGTATTTGCCGAAAGCTATACCTGGGGTTCCTATTTATTGCGAACATTGTGAGATCGTCCGCATACTGGCAGGTGTGGATATTATGGTATTCATGTAAACTGTAAAAAGTGCCGGCGACAGCATGCTGCCTTCCGGCACTCCAAGGACCGTTCAGTGGATGTCTCCATTTTTACTCAGAAGCTTCAGTTTCCGAGGAAGCCGGCCACCAAGGAAATGTATGGAGGGGAGAATTCATGCTTTAGGAGGCGGAGTCTCTTTTTTTTTTTTTTGAGTGGAGGAAAAATGCATTTACGCACTAACCCTGGGATCGGAGTGTGGGGCTCCTCTGACGGACTGAACCGTCGGTCCTACCCACTAGAAAACCTCCACCGGTGAGTATTCAGGTGAGGAAGTGCAGCGGGTGAAAGTAAGGCGCCAGGACACGAGCATGACCAAGGCCCTGCTCGTGCCCTTGGTATTTCAGGTGTGGGAATGTCAGGAATTCCGACATCCTACGATATTAATATAGTTTTGAGTTGAACTAATACTCAATGCTCCACTTATTGCTAGTATTTACCTAGAACTTGTTTCGTTAGGATCTTCCTGACATCATCAGCTGTTGTCGAAATAATGGATGTTGGTTTGGTGAACTCATTGGAGGCGATAGGTGCGTCTCTGTCGGTATCTTGATGAACTTGAAGTTTGGGTTTTCTTTAAAGGTATTGTTGAAATTAAACAATTTTATTTCATATTTCTTTATGAAGATTTTTTTTCCACGTGGTTAATGCAGCTGGACCTTGGAAACTTTTTAATAAGTGGGTAATGAGTATTAGTTCGACTCAAAATTATATTAATTTTGTGCTTCATTGTATCATAGTCCTTACTAATGGAATCCTACGATATATTAAGTGCCAGTGCTGTCCTGAAACAAAGGACAAAGTCATTAGTGTGTGTACTTATAATGCTCAGAGCCTACTACAGCCGCCCTGAGACCTGCGTCATCTTAGCTTAGCAAAATAGTTAATTAGATAGTAAGTAAAGTGTCTAAGACCTGCATTGCAAGCTGTCAGTCCTAAATTACTTAGGGTTGTAGAACAATCCCTGTCCTACATACTACGAATAATGTCATTAATTGGTACTTATTTAATTGCGTGCTCATTGACCCCGTAATATTCCTTGTTTATTAAGTTTGTGGGGACCCTCCTACCCCAGGACCGCCCTGCTAGACAGCAGGGACTTCAAGGGCCACTTGTCAGGTCGATAGAGAGACCTCAAGCCATGGCTATGTTTTAAAGTGGTACTAATGTATATAGGTAGTCTTGGATATTGATCTCTGATTCCCCCAGGCCAAGTGTTCTGTCGAAAAGTGACAATGGTCTTCTGTGTGTGTTGTATTGTGTGTTGTATGTACCCATATCGCATATGAGTGGGTTTGGGTTTTTCCCCTTGTAGTCATATAGGTTGTAGCTTAGTAATTTAATGAATTGTTCGATTATGTGTAGTTTTAGTTCTTCATGTAACTGAAACGCCGGAGCCACCGGAGGCAGCTTTGTGATGGACCATTTTTTTTTTTTTTTTTTTATTGAGCAAGGCTGTTAAGGTTAGCTTAGAGTTAGAGTACTCAGATATGCGACTCAAAGGAAAGTAAATAAAATTAGATAGAGTTGTTAATATTGCAGTACGTAGAAACTGTTGGAGGAGGCAGGTTTGGACACTGATCATACCGGTCAGCAATTTCTTTTGTAATCTTAAATCCTGAGAAACAAGTTGCAACTATGATCTGGCTTACTCTGAGATGTAAATAAATTAATAAAATCATTATTTTAAATTCATAAACAGTAAAACAGCAGTGTTGCCAGATATTACGGTACAAATCCTTCTGTCTAAATACTCAGAACTAGACTGACAGTGGTTATTTACAGATGGATCCAAACTTGGGAAAGCCAGTAATGCTGGAGCAACATCAAGCAACCTCTTCAGCCAATACATCACCCTCGGAAAGAACCAAAGTCTTTGATGGTGAGATAAAAGCCATAGAGGTAGCCCTTGACCCAAAAGCAGTGATACAGTTCATTAGTTGTAATAGAATAATGGATGATCCAATTATTAAAGAATACAGCAAGTTATTAAACTATTACAAAATCATAACAAAATAAATAAACCTTCAGTGGATACCCTCTCATGTAGATATAATGGGCAATGAAATGGCAGACCAATTAGCCAAGAAGGGAACAGCAAAATTAAATGTACAGATAACAGTAACACTTTAAGAAAGAAGATACAACCAGTGAAGACAAACTTCAATAACCAACCGCAGAAGGAGAATGAAAATGCAGCAAAAGGAAAAAGATGGGACATAGTATAAAAAATGACATGAAAAAACAGGAAAGTTGAGTGACAAGGAGGAGTTGGGATTGCTTTGCTTGACAACAGGACATGATTACCTTGCTCATCATTTCTATCAGATCAAGATCCTCAGTACTTCAGATTGTGTGTTTTGCAGTGAACCAGACAGTGTATTGAATGAAGAACATCTGATAAATTATAGCAAATTGAACCAAACAAAACAACAGAGCAAAGACATTATTTTTTTGTATTGGGAGACCAGAAGGAAAATGTGAAGTCCTGCCTGGGAATAGAACTATCACATTATCCATGTGTGGGCCAAAGTTGGAAATACAGATTTGAAAAATTCAGTTTTATGGCTAGGACTTGAAACATGGACCTTCAGCTTGTCATACTCTACCACTGAGCTGCTGTGACCAATGCTTCTGAAGTTGCATTAAACTTAATGGGCATGTGAAAGAAGAATCAGAAGATCTAAATTATCCTTAACAGTGTAGTTAATTATAAGTCCAGAAAGTAAATGTAATTTCAGATTTGTAAGAAATCATTTACGATATCACACCTTAAACTGATAGAAACCGGAAATATATTTAAATAATATGGGAGAGCATCAGCAGGCATCAGTAATAATAATTCAGTGATAGAACATCAGCTTGCTAAAGATATTAAAAATGAGGAATTTGAAATAAATTTTGAAGCAAAATTTGAATGTGAAGAATTGAAACCTTGGTCAGCCTTTAATACTTTTGCTCAACTCTCAAGCATACTTCCTCATCACCTGATGGGTCGACTGGCTCTCATCTGGTGTCTGCTTTACCCTTCCTCCTTTGTTGACTTCCTGTTGTTTCTATTGGGAATCTTATGTCATCTCATGCCAATAGTTCAAAGTTCATGACTCATAGTATAAACTTGAAAGAAGCGTAGGGACAGTGAAGCACAAATTAGTACAAAATTGAATCGAGAATATATTGACACATTGCTTCACTCACACTGTTTATTCACAGGACATGTTTCAAGAGCTCTTGCTCCTATCCTCAGCTGATACTCGACTAGTGCAAGTTGTAGTGGTTTCTTCTTTCTCCGTATTGTCAATAGATGGCGTGATGTACTTGTCAAAGATGTCCGGTGGTGGAGTTTCAAAATTCATGACTCTATGACGATTTTTGTTAATGAAGATTTTTTCCCATACGGAAAGGTCTATGGGGTGATTAACGTATTTTATTAGAGAATACGTTAATCACCCCATAGACCTTTCCGTATGGGAAAAAATCTTCATTAACAAAAATCGTCATAGAGTCATGAATTTTGAAACTCCACCACCGGACATCTTTGACAAGTACATCACGCCATCTATTGACAATACGGAGAAAGAAGAAACCACTACAACTTGCACTAGTCGAGTATCAGCTGAGGATAGGAGCAAGAGCTCTTGAAACATGTCCTGTGAATAAACAGTGTGAGTGAAGCAATGTGTCAATATATTCTCGATTCAATTTTGTACTTCATGACTCATATATATAGTTTCCTCACAGTGTCAATTCCAAATGATTCTTGACAGGTTTTATACATTTCATTTCTCTGCCAATGTTATCAATATGCAAACAAAAATGATAGCCAAGGCTGATTTTTCTGTTTGTTTTAGTTTCTTATTTCTCAAATATTCCTTGTTCCAACTGTGTTAATTGTGAAAATGACCAAAAAAGTATACATTGGAAAGACAAAAACGAATTTGGAAACAAAATGGAAAGAATGCTTGTAAAATATTAAGTTCAAAGAAGCAGAAAAATCAGTTTTGCTGATCATTTTTGGCTATGTAATCTTACCATCGGCACAGAAATAAAACCTTTCAAACTGATCAAGAATGATTTGGAATTAACAGAGGGAGAATATATGCATTACCAAGAATTTAAATAGTCATGAACTTTGAAATACTTACATAAGATGATACATGACTTAACAATAAGAATGACAGCAGGTCATACAATAAGGGAAGGGGAAAGCAGACACCAAACGAATGATAAGGAAGTCTCCTGAAAACATGTTCTGCCAACAATTTTGGCTGGTAAGTAGAGCAAAAATGTTTTAAAGTTGACTAAGTTTTTAACTAATTTTATTTAGAATTCAGCTTTCAAATTTGATTTAATTTTTTTGGGAATTTTATTATGAGCAAATGGCCTAAAGTAGTATCTAAGTTTGATGAATAATTTTGGATCAAACCAGAAAAGGGAACAACAGAAGTCATTGAATGTTGTGTACCTTAGATTTTAGTGTTATGGTTGCTGTATTATAAGCAGTAATAATTTTATATAGAATAAAAAGAAGTATTTCAGAAAGTGGAGTGCCATTGTTACTAAAATTAGGCAAATGAGTCAACCTTGTATATACTTTTCTCCACTTACAAGTTTTTTGATGAAGACAAGTTTCTGGGAACCTCTTCTTATCGTCAACCACAGAACTGACAATAGGGAAGAGGTTCCCAGAAACCAGTCTTCATCAAAAAACTTGTAAATGGAGAAAAGTATATACAAGGTTGACTCATTTGCCTAATTTTAGTAATAATTTTGTTTTGTTTTATTTTTTTATTCTTTCAGGATCAAGATAGTGTTTTTTAAAAAAGAAATTCTTTTGAGCTAATGGTATATGAGAAACAAATGGCAGTTGTAAAAGTGAATCTTTTGAAAATGGCAGATTGATACAGAAACATCACCAAAAGAAAGCGCCATAGCTATTAAGACTAATATTATGGTGTTATCCACCATTGCAATTTTATGACTATATAATATTTGGTTTTGGTATAAGCTGTTACATATTGATTTTGATGAAACTCTAATGTAATTTCATGAAGAAATGAACATAGATATTTCAAGCTGTTAAGGATTTTATTTTCTTAAAGGTAAAACTGAGTTAATGGTATAAAGCCACACACACTTGTAAATTACCTGGAACATGTTTTGGAGGCTACTTTCCTCCATTTCAAGCAAGTATCGACTTATCATAGGTGCGAAAATGATGTTCTGTCCATAGTCTGCTTTGGCAGCGGTTCTAGATCTTGTGTAAGGAGTCATTCGGGGAATTTCAAAATTGAAGACTCGGTTCTTATTTTTCCAGATGAAAATCTGTTTCCATGTGGTCGATGTCCAGTTGACAATGGAGGAAGGTAGCTTCTCAAACATGTTCTGGAAAATTTAAAAGTGAGTGCTGTTTGGTGTCATTAATGGACTCAGTTTTAACTTCTAAATGATCTCGACAACACTTATCTACTTTCAGTATATGAAGATCCTCTCTTCTTTGTTTTGCTGATCTAGAAAAGGTTCCACATGCAGTCTGTAGAAGCATTCCATATTAGTGCATTAGTTTCTGATTTTGATTATATTAGCTCACATACACCTCATGCCAAGGGCAATTAGTATTAGTCGCATGATTCATATGTTTTGCAAAACCTAGAACATATTTTCTAACAGCATGCATATTACGCGTGTTTGGAGGAATTAAGTAACAGTGACATCCAAATTAATTGATATAACTATTTGTAGTCAGTTTTTCACACTCTTGTCACTTACCTTTTTATTTTTTGAGGGACTAGTTTCGGGAGCTGTTGAGAATGGAAGGAACAGCTCTTGAAACTAGTCCCTCAGTAAATAAAACTATAAGGAACACAGAATGAAAACTGACTACAAATAGTTTTATCAAGCATGCATATTGTTACATTTGATTATATTTAATGTCAGCTTTTGTGCTTTAAGGTTCTTATTTTGTTGTGTGTGCAGTGTAAAAAGTTGTACTTTGCTCATAAATATGAATATTTGTATACATGCAGAAAGTATTATTTACCCTAAGAATTCAACCACTTGCATTGTAAGATAGAATCGCATAAACACCAAATTGGTACCACAGAAACCAAAAGCTCCCCCCATAAAAAATTTATAGCATTTGACATGATTTACATGTACAGTAGAACCTCATTTACCTGGATCAACTGGGACCAGAGCTGAGCTGAGTTAATGAAAATCTGGGTTATCCAGAGAACGACGGAAAAATGATGAGAAACATGTATACCATCACCAAAATATTTTTAATGGAGTTTAGAAATTACTATCGGCACCTATCATCTAAAGACACATACTGTATGTACTATAATAGCTTATGAATTTGCACTGTACACAATATATTTAAAAACTAGTTAGTGGTAAAAGGGCAGTGAGCTTCTGCTGTCTCAGTCAATGGTATTGCTTACGAGCAGCACAATCTAGCATCTGCTTTAACATAAGTTCATTTAGCAATGTTTCGGCTTTATTTCGACACTCTCGAGATAAAGCATTAATTTCTCTATGTTTGTTGCTGCTTGTGCATGGGTCATCAACATAGTCTGAATCTGAATACTTTTCATTTTCTTTTTCAATAACACTGCATGATGCAATAATACCTTCCTCTGTAATCGGTTTGTAACCTCCATCTTTTTCAATGTCTTCTTCATCATTGGAACAGCCATTGATATTTTTAAAAATTTCTATAAGCTCTTCTTCCACACTTATTATTTCTTCTTCAGTGTTGTTTTCTGGCAAGTCACACACCCCAGGCCACAACCTTTTCCATGACTTTATCAGAATTTCTCTTCCAACGTGGTCCCTTCTCTATTTTTGTTTTGAAGAGTTATACTTCCAGTAAACTAACATTTTTATAGATTTAGAGTTTGGTGTAAAATCGAATTTTACAATATTTATTAATTTTTTATTAATTTTTTATTTTATTGCCATTAAGCTACAGCAATAGGCAAAGTCAGAGTAAATCATATATACAGAAATCAAGATATATGTAATCATAATATATAAATCAGATATATAAAATTAGGCATGGTGAACATTTTGCAAATATTCGTTAAAATAATACCTTCATTCTGCATTTACATGCCGACCTATATTTGCCACATTCTGTTTTGTCATTGTCTTTTATAATACGATATAACTTAAAGAGCACAACCATATTCATATCCTTTTGATGTTTACTGAATTTGCTTTTTTGTGTCATTCTCGAATATTCACAAAACAGTTTATTCGTTGGTTTTATATGCGTAATATCAGTGCAGTGTATTGCTGCATTAATTTCTTCACATATGGTGTTACTATTTCTTGTTTTGGAAGTAACAATTATCTTCTTTTATTGCATGCAAGAGCCTTTACAGATCCCTTTATTATTCATATTGATATGATATTTATGATATTTATTTGTACAGTTTCTATTACAATTTCACTACATTGACTTTAAAATCAAACATACACTATTATACTGTGACTTTGTGGGTTCGTGAAATTAAAAGTCCAGTTGCACAAACTAAAATGTTCTTTATTTCCACCGAATTACAGTTGGTACACGTATCACACACAATTACGCAACACTCACAATTATGCAACACTTACAATTACGTAACACTCGCTACTCAGCGACAACTCGCTCTCTCGATCCGACTAAGAACTCAGGAATGAGAACTGAGAACTGCCTGAGTCATCCAACGCGACACTTATATAGGCAGATCGCTGCATCTCGAAGCTTCGCGGTTCGGGACACCCATCCCGATTGTTCCAGACGTCAGGGGGAGGGGAAAGAGACGGTACAGGGGCTCGTGACACTTTTCTAACCGTATCCTTATTGAGCGCCACAAAATAAATGGGTAGGCATGGGCTGAATGCCTCCTTCCCCCCCACCCAGCTGCCAGTTGGTCGTGCCTTCCGATAATTGGGTGACCCTGCTCCCTCCTCAAAGCTGGTCGTCCCGAACAGCACCATCATAGCGGGCCAGGCGATCCAGGTGTACCACCAACATCTTTCCTCGGGGCACCTTCTGGATGCGGTAGACCACGTCGTTAATCCTCTTCACCACCCGGTACGGTCCTTGCCATGGCTGCTGAAGCTTCGGGCAGCGTCCCGTGGTCCGGGTAGGACGGTACAACCAGACCAGGACACCTTGCTGGAAACCTTGGCTGTTGGCTTGCCTGTCGTATCGGGTCTTCATGCGGTCACTAGCCTTCTGGATGTTCTGGCGAGCCATCTCGTGCATGTCGTGGAGGTGGTCCACCAGGTTCTCCACATACTCGGTCGCTGGCTGTTTCGCTTCTGGAGGGCTTCCAAAAGCCAGGTCACAAGGGAGGCGTAACTCTCGGCCGAACCTTAAGCTGGCTGGCGTCATCCCCGTAGTGTCGTGTGTTGACGAGCGGTAGACCAGCAAGAACAGTGGCACCTTGACGTCCCAGTCTCGCTGATGGCTGGCCACGACCTTCCTCAAGTGTTCCTCTAAGGTCTTGATGTAAATTTCGACCATGCCATCCGACTGGGGATGTAGAGGTGTTGTGCGGGTCTTGTTAACCCCAAGCCTTTCTAGTGCCTCCTTCATCAGATTGGACTCAAAATTGGTGACCTGGTCACTGTGCAGCTCTAATGGCACCCCAAATCGGCAGAACACTTGCTCCACGAGGCAGTCTGTGATTGTCCTTGCCTCGGATGGCATAAACCTCCGGCCAGTTGGTGAAGTAGTCCACGACCACCATCAGGTACTCCTTGCCTCGGTCGGACACTGGGAATGGTCCAGCTATGTCGACAGCGATCCGTTTGAATGGCGCTACGACGTTGTACTGCTGCATGCGACCCCGGCTCCTAGTCTGGGGGCCGTGACTCGCTGCGCACACATGCAGACATGTTTATCAATCGTTCGGTTCGCTCCCAGGTGTCCTCCCGAAGTACCGGCGCGCACTTCCTCCAAGACTTCCGGGATCTTACTCCGGGGAAGTACCAACTGTTCTCTCTGCATCTTCCCATCGGGTGATTCCCATACACGGAACATCACGCCCTCTCTGGTCTTCAACGAGTCCCATTCGGACCAGTACGACTTGTATGTGGCGCTCCTCGGTGTGATATCCTCTCAGGTTGGTCTTGACCCTGCCTCCACTTCGCTCAAGAGTGGCCCCTAGTCTGCTTCCGCCAGCTGCTCCTTCCTCAGGCCCGCGCTATCCCAGCCATCCGCAGGCACTGCCGTGACTACTCGGACTGCTGCAACACGCCCCTTCTCTTGCACTCTTGTGCACTGGCTGCAATCCTCTGGACAGGGTCTTCGGGACATAGCTTCTGCGTTACCGTGGCTCTTCCCTCTGCGATGTTCCGAGGTGAAGTCGTACTCTTGCAGCCTCTGGACCCAACGTGCTGTCTGGCCTTCCAGGTTCTTAAAGCTCAATAGCCAGGTTAGGGCGGAATGGTCAGTCCTCAGGTGGAATGGCTGACCGTACAGGTACTTGTGGAAGTGCTCCAAGGTCTTTACTACCGCCAATAATTCTCGCTGGGTGACGCAGTAGTTCTTCTCTGCCTTGGATAGCATCTTGCTGTAGTAGGCTTTCACCCGCTCGTGGCCGTCCTGGACTTGGAATAGGACGCCTCCAATACAGTGGTCGCTGGCGTCGGTGTCTACAATGAAGGCGCCACCTGATTGTGGAAATCCCAAAATTGGAGCACTGCACAGTGTCTTCTTCAGGCGCTGGAAAGCTTCTTCGGCGTCCTCCATCCACACGTAAGGTCGGTGTTCTACTGCCAGCCGGGTGGGGGGCTTGGCGATGTTGGAGAACCCCTTTATGAAGCGTTGGTAATAACTGACTAGCCCCAGGAAACTGCGCAACTCTTTCTTATCCTTTGGGCGAGGCCAATCTCTCACAGCCTGTGTCTTCTCCGGGTCTGTGGCCACTCCGGTTGCTGAGTCTATGTGGCCCAAGTAGTTCACTTCCTTGCGGAAGAGCTGGCACTTCTTCGCGTTTAGCCTCAGGATGGTCGCCTGCAACATCAATATGTTCCAAAGGAGAATGGCTGCCGATATGACCACTGCAGTTACAGATGGGTAATAAATGGGGGGGGGGGGGGGGACCAAAGAAAAACAAAGCTAATTTGTGAATTTCTTAGGTACGAAAAGAATTTTTACACTAGAGAGAAATAATGGATGTTTCAAATAAATCTCTGCCATGTACTCGATGCACATAGGTGTGGTTAACGTTGGTAGCGAAAATACGGAGGAGCATTGACCTTGGAGCAGCTAGAGACCATCCTTCTTTCTTCGTACTGCTTGAATACCACAGTGAGAAGGGTGCTTTTGTAAAGTGAAGTTAATATTGTATTGTGCTTGTGAAATGAAGTCAATATCTCAAAATATAAACTTGAAAGAAGCGTAGGGACAGTGAAGCACAAATTAGTACAAAAGTGAATCAAGAAGATATTGACACATTGCTTCACTCAGTGAGTGAAGCAATGTGTCAATATCTTCTCGATTCACTTTTGTACTGAAGTCAATATGTTTACCATTGCCAGCCTAACTGGGTAAGCAAGCTTGTTAGCACATTTCTCTGAGTGCATAGAATCATGTGAGACATCTAACATTAAAAACACTGGTTATGTCACATGTTACCTGTTCATTCTGAGTAGCTTGCTTTTGTTGGTCTCGCAGCAAGTGACCTGCATGCACAAACTGATAACCAAGCACAGCGTGTTGTGGAAGTAAAGTAAAATGGTCAGAAGGAATGAAATGACTACTGTAGCAAGAAAAATTATAGTTAAACTGCACAGTAGCCTCAAAGCCCTTTTTAAGATAATGCAGATAGTTGGGATATCACGGTCATCCATACAGAGCATCATCAACAGGGTAGGAGCCAGGAAATCTGTCTTTAACAAACCTAGAAGTGGTTGACCTAAAATCCTCATGGCTAGAGATGAAATCAGTATTCTTTGTTTCATTAAAATGAATCTGCAAATGACTGCTCCCTAGATTGTTAGTTTTTCAGAGGGCAGGCATTACTGTTTCATAAGGTCATAAGTTCTGTTTGCAGTAACCAAGGGTACTACAGTATGCTACTATGGAAGATGTTCTATGTCAGCTCACAGAACAGGAAAAAATGCATAGAATTCACATGAAAGTACTGTGAAAAGGCTGTAGACTTCTGGGTAAAAATGAGAACCTGTTTAAAGTGTTTGGCTCCGACTGCAGCCACTAAATGTAGAGGAAAACAAGTATGGAACTGGAGCCAAGAAATCTAATTCCCACAGTAAAACATGATGAAGGATCCAGCCTTGTGTGGGGTTGCATTAGCATGTCAGGTGTCTGCAATCTCCATGTTGATGATGGAATAATGTATTACAGGAAACACGTGCACATGCTGGAGCAAGAGTTGAGTACCAGTGTTGAGAAAATGGATCTCCAAGAAGACTGGATGTTCATGGTCCAAATCATATCACACTTAATCCATGACTTCGGTTGTGTGTTCTTGAGAAAATTAAGTACTGCAACCATAAGTATAAAATGTATGATAATTTAAAGGTCATTGGTTTTTTTACTGGGACAACAGGAGTATACAGAAAATTCCCTTGTTTTGTTTGTGAATGGGATGGCTGGACAAGGGACAAACATTTTTTGTAAAGCGACATAAACTGGCCTGAAAGGCAGCAACTGGAACTTGGATAAAAAATAATACTAATGTGCTTCTTGTTGGGTGTCAGAAATTCTACTCACTTCATTATATATAAAACTTGGCATAATGAAACAATTCATGAAAGCACATAACAAAAATTGCCCTTTCTTCGAGTACTTACACCCAAAGTGTCCATTTTCATAGGCTAATATCAGAGAGAGAATATTTGATGCACCACGATAATAAAATTGATTAAAGATGTTTATTTTACTAGCTCTATGAGTGAAATCAGAATGGATGCATGGAATGCATTCAGAAGGATTGTTAAAAATTACGAAGTGTGAGAAATATCCTGGAAAGTTTCAGATTGTTCAGCTGTAATATGAGTTTGTCAAGCTTCATATCAAGTGACATCTCAAGGTCTTCCCGTCAAAGAGCAAGATGAAAGTTTTCACTAGGCCTTGAAATACGTTGAATGACGTTTCAGGGAGGTTGGGACATCATATGATTAACCAATTACTGCTGGTGTCTTGCCCGCGATGAACCTACCAGAGAACACACAAGAAAATACAATTCACTAAATTTCTATAGAAAAGAAAAAGGAATACATATGATAACCAACATACACTCTGAAATTCCGGTATGCTTTCATGTTGTTATTCTTCCGTATTTACTTTAGGAGTTGCATATGAGTGTGTCGTATTTTTTTCCCCACATTTTACAATTATTTTCACATTGTCATACAAGGGTGGTTTGATAAGTTCTCGGAATCACCATGAGTGGTTAGCCCTAGTGCTGTAAGTTATCCACGTGATATTCATTAGACTGTTGGCTGTAAACACGTGTCACATCAGTGTTCTTGGAAGACAGCTGTAGGATAACATGGCTCTATTGTTGTTCCTGCATAGTGATTTGCGAAGATGGAATAAATCGAGATTCAAGAAATGATTAAGTATTTCGTAAAGAAAGGTATGGAAGCAACGGGCATTCATGCCAATTTTCTGAATACACTAGTTCAGCTGTTGCCAGGTGGACAAATGACTCATCTAAAAATTAATAAATAAATGAGTTTAAATTTGTTCAGGAGAGCTTAGATGATGATACGTGCAGTGGCCGACCAAGATGTATCACTACCCCAGAAATAATTGCGAAAGTGCATAAAATGGTAATGGAGGATCACCAATTGAAAGTGCTTGAAATTGCTTAAGCTTGCCAGATGTCATCTGAAAGGGTATATCACATTTTAAATGAAGAATTAGATATGAAAAAATTATTTGCAAGATGGGTGCTACGTCACTTGATGCTGGATCAAAAATACTTGAGAATTCAAATATTGGAACAATGCTTGGCCTGCTTTAGGAAAAAAGAAGATTTTATGCACCGTTTTGTCCACTTGGGTCCACTAATATAACCCAGAGTTAAAAAACAGTCAAAACAATGGAGGCATGCTGATTCTCTGCCACAGAGAAAGCAAAGGCTATTCTTTTGGCTGGAAATGTCATGGAATCAGTTTTCTGGGATGTGAAGTGGATTCTGTTTGTAGATTATCTTACTAGTGGGCAAACCATTACTGGAGAGTACTATGCTAACCTCCTGGACCAATTACAACAAAATATTTGTGAAAAAAAAGTCTAGATTTAGCAAAGAAGAGTCATTTTCTATGAAGACAATGCATGCCCGCAGACATGTGCCATCGCCATGACAAAATTACACAAATTAAAGTGTAAATTGTTGCCACACTCGGCTTTTTTGCCTGATGTGGCTCCATCAGACTTCCATCTCTTCCTGAAGCTGGAAACTTTTTCTTAGTGTAAGTAGGTTCGCATCAAATGAAGAATTGATAGCTGGAGTTGACAGCTATTTTGCAGGCCTAAAGGAATCTCATTTTTGAGATGGGATGAAGGCATTGAAACATTGCTGTACCAAGTACATTAATCTACAAGGAGACTATATTGAAAAATAAAAAATGTTCCAGTGTTTTAAGTAATTTTTTTCTATTCCTTTCCAAGAACTTATAAAACCTCCCTCGTATTTCTAAACAAGATGTGCCACAGAAGAACAGAATACTTCTTTAAATTCTGTGCGCTAAAATTAATCAAAGTTGCTTATATACTAATATAATAATTTGTAACTTAAAACTTCTCTTACCTTATAAGAAATGATGATAATTCTTATAAATTCTCCAGGATCGCGATTTCATGTATATTCATATACATCTTCAAAGCTGTCGTCATCGTTATTAAACAGTAGATGTTGATATGTTCTTGTTAGTACTACCAAAATCTGAAAATAAAACAAATTTAAAAGCAGAATCAACTGCCGTTATTTCAAAATTTATTACTCAATGTTTGTTTTTTAAAATAAATATCTTTCCCAAACCATTAAATCTATCGGACCATTTAATTGTTTTAATAATTTAACTTCTGGATTTATTTCATGGTTAAATGACCAAAAATGATCTGCTACGGCTGATTTATCAGTTTGTTTATACTTAATGTTATAAAAATGTTCTTTCATTCTGGTTTCTAAATTACGTTTTGTCTTTCCAATATAAACTATCACAATCGAAACAATTAAACTGATAAATACCAGGTTTTTTTTTCTCTTTTCTTTTTAGTTGTATCACAAAAAAAAAGTTTTAATTTGTAACCAAATGTTGTGGCTTCTGTCTTTGTTTATGCACAATATACTTTCCTTGTAGTGTCAGAATCACAATAAAATTGTGTGCTTATTAGGGTTATAGCTATGAATTTATATGATGCATAAGTTTGCCTCTTCAGTGCTATGATTGAAGGCTCTGTAGATTGACGTAAACAAGCATCCTTTAATATCTGACGTATTAGTGTTTTCTGACTTATTTCTATGGTTCTGGGAAATTAGATGTGTATCTAAATCTTTTCCCGCAAAGAAAAATTTTAATTCAGCATTAAAATGTGTGAACTAATGAATATTTAGAAGGTATTGAGATATTAAAATATGATTTACATTTAGAAAATCAGCCTGGTAATGTATTGTTGCGAGTAAGGGTGTAAAGCCTCCACCATCTGTTGCATATGCATTGGGGTGTAAGCTGGATGATTACACTATATTGTGCGAATATGATTGTGTATACTTGAAGGGGGTTTACACTCGACTCTGCAACTGGGAGCATAGCTGGAAGGATGGGGGATCAGGTGGTAGGGCAGAAGGGTAGCGCAAGGTATGAGCTAGATTAGAGGTAGGTAGAGATAAATACAGACAACACAGGGTTCTATAGAATGTCAACTTACTATAACCTAAAGATGGGATTCTAAGACAAGTCACCGCCAAAGTCTTGAAGAGACTTGGGGTGAGTTGATGTTAACAATCACATTAGTATAATGCAGACCCAAACAGACTTGGATGTGTTGTCACTTGAGGATGTGTTGTCACTGTGTGGCTGAGGATATGTGGAGCGTTGCCGTCACTGGAGGGCTTCATGACATTGACTGACGAACCTGAACCTGAATTGAGCCAAACTGAACTGACAAGGAGCCTGAAAAAGGAGCCCCCATTGTTGCCCTAAACAGTCTTTAAATATAGGTCCTAACATGACTTTATTAAGCCGACTCTGCATTACGTCAATCTTCCCAAATTATAGTTACATAGCCATTCCCCAATCAAATTAAGCCAAATCATACTTGAGGTCCGGCACTGATGTAACCACACGTCATAGTTCTGAAAATACGTATGGGCACCAGGTGTGTAAAAACACATGTGCAATCTGACAGCTGCTGATAAAATTACTCAGTGGAATTAAGAACTCCTAAACAGAGGAATAAGAGAAGTCACAAAAGTGAGCTTTGGGTCCTAATATACTAAAATTTGAGTTTCCTAATTTTTCCTCAGCCATGCATTTGAGAGTTTCATAATTATTCCTCAGCCATACATGTGACAATATACATAATGGTAATGTAGCAACATGGCAGTCCACATGGCTTAATGAACACAGAAACATTAACTAAATTTTTCATTTATTATGTGCTATAGAAACATACAGTGAGTGTAAAAAGTGTTCATACACATAAGAAATTACATTAAAATCTTGGAGAAACAGGAATGGGATGTTTGGCAAATTTGTAAATAAATTAATCATGTCCAGTAAAGCATTTATGCTGTATTTGGTAATATTTTAGATAACAAAACATATACACTAATTATTTCTTCTTAAAATAAAAAATATGCTATTATTTTGCACAAAAAGTGATCATACATCTACAATTTCAATTACATTTTTATAATGTATACTGTCATTCAATATTTGGTAGGCTTTCCTTTTGCTTTATAACTGCCTCCAATCTCCGCAGCATTGATTCCACTAGCTCTATTATTTTGTTTGGTTCAATCAGACCCCTGCTCGCCTTGGTAGTGTAGATGGCAGCATGTGTGCCTCACGTTCAAGTGGTCCAGAGTTCGAATCTCGGTCATGGTGAGTTACCTGGATAAGGTTTTTTCTGGGGTTTTCCCTTATCCTGAAAGATGAATGTAAGGTAACTCTAAGCTCCATGGACCCCAGACTCATTTGAGCATAATTTCACCCATTTCATTCATTGTCTGATATGACTTAACCTTGGAGGACGTAAATTACAACAACAAAAATTAGGTTCCATTCTATTTGAAGTGCCTGTTTTAACCCTTCTTTATTGGAAAATAAAAATAGACCACAGGTGTTCTATAGGGTTCATATCTGATGACTTGGGAGGTGTATGAAGTTGTTTTGGCATGTTATGAAGCTGCCATAAGAGAGTATTTCCAGCTGTATGTTTGGGGTGTTGTCCTGCTGAAACATAAAATTGTTCTCAAGACCTAGTTTCTGGGCACTAGCATGGAGATTTTGCTTTAAAATGTCCATATAGATTTTATGGCCCATAGTTCCATCAAGAAAGTTCAATCGACCCACCTGCAGCGCTCATACACCCCCAGACCATCACGGAGCGACCTCCGTGTTTTACTGTAGGCACTAGATGCAGCTCTGTATTTTTCTTGTGCCATACCATACGCCTTCCATCGGACCCAAAAATATTGAACTTATTATCATCGAAAAATATCACCCTATTCCAGAAGTCTATTCCTTTATTTCAGTTCTCTTTTGCAAAATTCAGTTGCTTTATTTGATCTTTTTACTCACCCAGAACTTTTTCTGGGGTACTCGACCATGATATCCGGCTTCTTGATGAACATTGCAAATGGTGCTGGCCGAAACATTTATACCACTTCGTCCCAGATCCGCAGCCAACTTCACAGCACTGATTTTTGAATCCTTTGTTATTTCACGCAGGATACTCTTTTACCTTGCTTTGCTAACAGCTTTGGTCTTCCGGTTCAAGGCTTGTTTTGCACCATTTTTGAAACACAAAACCTATCTATTATTGTCGGCATAGAGCGAGGTCCGTCAAGTTGAGATATTTCTCGTAGCGATTTGCATTGATTATGGAGTTTAATAATCAATATTCTTGTTTCTTTGCTGGTTTCCCTGCACTTTCTCCCCATTTTGACCTTTCTGTGTGTTTGTTCATTGTTGACTGACGTCTGACCCCGCTGTTTATCACTACTATCCACAGGTAAGGTGTCAGGTGAACTTTGGCTTGTTATGCCCTTGAGGTTATGTTCTCGAAGCACTACTGCAGCTGTACGATCACTTTTTGTACCTATTTATACCTCTTTTGTGCATTTTGTTTAATTTTTATGATTATACATATCACATTGTAGTTCTGTTTGTGTACTTGTGCAAATAAGTGTTCTGTATTGATGTCTTGTATGTTACATATTTCTTAAAACCTGTGCTTCTTCTTTGATGAACATTCTAATGAAAAACAATATAGGTATATGAACCCTTTTTACAGTGACTGTATTTGCTGGAGGACAATTAAAACTGCACTTCATGTTCATTTCTTCATGTTGTAAGTGCTTTACAACTTTTGCTAAATTATCAGTTAACTTGCGTTTTGTCTTGAGCATCTTAGTGCATATGTTACAACTAAACAACCAATTATAAAATATCAAGATTTAACTGTATTGGAACACCACAGTGAAGCGAAATAATTATTAATTTATAGATGAGTCGTATTTATTACACATCGGCTTCACTTACGTACCTATTTTGAGAACATGTTTCGCAAACGATGATTAGTGAAACATGTAGGTAAATGAAGCCGATGTGTAATAAATACGACTCATCTATAAATTAATAATTATAAAATATTTATTTCTGCATTTAAGAACAGTCAACATGCAAATGGAAGTGAGTTTTTCAATGTTTTTGTCCACTCAAGTACACTTACGATACTCACTGTACTATTGCAACACCTTGTAACAACTTCTATTCACTGTTATATGATGTCTTAGATAATCTATAGCCCTAGGTGATAATCAACATAGTTATGTAAACTGCAACAGATATTTTTTTCTAATCATTCCCAAGCTGTTAAGCCATTTGAAATTAATGAAAGCATACATTCTTAAATGTAAGACATTCCAGTTTCTTTAGAAATTCCCCTGGAGCCAGACTAAAGGTGAAAATACAGCACAAGTTCGCAATTTTTCTGGATATCTGGTAGAGATCTTCATATGAGTGCCTGGAAATGTTGGCCTACCAGGGATTGAGGTTGCAGTTTGATCCCCCAGGTGGTTTATCTATTCTTTCTTGTAAATTTAGTGCTGTTTTATGTTTTGTTCTAATTTTGTCGGTATGAAGATTGAACTGGTATTTTTCTTCTTCTTTAACTGCCCTCTTGTACCACTATGTGGTGTCAGGGTATTCTTGTTTCTCTAAACCCTTATGCGGGTTGAGGAAGAGGATCTCTGGATCAGTGAGAGAGAAAATCCAAGATGGATGATCAGCCTGATGCCTGGTATGAGAGTAAGGGAAGTGGATGACAGAATGAGGACGAGATGAAATGTTAGGAAAGATGATGGAGCAATTGGTGAAATGCTGGCAGGGCAAACCATGGGACCCGGAGAAAACCCGCACCAGTGCTGTGTTGTCCAACACAAATCTCACTTTGCTGTCACCTAGGATGGAACCCAGACTGCCTTGGTGAGAGCCAAGCTGTCCAAGCATTCAGCCACAGTGCAACCGTGGGCTGGTGTTCAAGGAAACAAATTTCAGGAGATTAAGTGCTTCATTAACACTTGGAGTACCTCTTCATGTGCCTCTCTCTATGAGCAGGTAATTTGAGCCAGATTGCATCAAGGGTACTGTCATTTTAAGCACAGTTACTATTTATTGTTCTGCTCCTGCACTTTTCTGTGCTCATGCCAGTTATAATAAGACGTGGATGGTGCAACATAATTTAATACAGTGTCAGTTTTCCAATCAGTTTCATGTGCTCTTGTTTCTGCCTGCAGCTACGAGTAGCTCCAGATTGAGACTTGCATCTTGAATGCTATAGACAGGGTAATGTTCTATTCATTGCAGTAGTATTGGCTGTCATTGTATAATTTTCAAAGTTGTATCTTAGAATTTATTGACATGGCAAGTAATTTACTGTCTCTTAGAGTGTCTGATAGGTGCTTTGCTTTTATCTTATCTTCACCTAGTGTCTGGTCAGTGCTTTGCCTTTATCTTATCTACACCTTCTGCAGTTACTAATGTTGCTTTCTGATTTTTATTTCTGGGACAAGCAATTTATCTGGAATGTTTTTCTTTGTTGATTGTTGCTAATGTTTTACACAGTTAGGTCTCTAATAAGCTTTGATGTTTTTTGGCTAAAACCTTATTTGAATGTTGCAGTTCCATATACTATTACAGCTGGTTTTATATAGCAGTTTTTGGAAATCTTCTTCTGTGTTTACACTGAGATAGCATAAGAACTCTGTGGTTTAACAAGGTAGAGTTTGACTCGCTGCTAAAAGTGTACTATATAAAGCATAATCATCATTGTCCTTAATACTTAACATTGTTGAATTATTGAGTTACATATGTTAATTCTCTATATAAATATAAAAATGTGATATATCGATTTAGCAGTAACAAATTATATCTATTATAATCTATAACCTGTTTTGCAGTTATCTTTATTTTTAATGTGCCTTTCTTTTCTTTAGAATCAATGTATATTTAAAATTATTGATAATCTTTTCTGAATTTTCTTTTACCTTTGTTCTGTGTATTGAAAAATTTTGATAAAGCATTGGACATGCTCATTTGTTTTGTTGATTTAGTCCCCTGTGTTTAAGTAAAGCACTGCTCTGTATATGAAAGCAGTGGTTAGAACTTTTTTAAAGGAATTAATCTTCTCAAGACTTCATCTATTGTAATCAGCTTTGAACATGTTTCTTACTATCCACAGTAAGTACCCAGGAATGGGGAATCAAGTTCCCAAAACATGTTCCAAAGTAGTATCAGAAAGTGATGCCTTTTATTTCTTCTCCACTCACAAGGGACACCTTTGACCTACAATGCTCAGAACCACATGAAAGCATGCTTTGAATAACAAACGTCTATTAAAACATTAGATCTGTATTATTTCCATGCAAACCTCTGCACTTTTCTACTGGCACCATTATAAACTCTATAAGCAGTATAAGCTGTTTATCAGAAGGGATGCTAATTTTGTTAGACTGCAGTGTGCTGAACCACAAGTGAAGACACACTATCGTTATTTCATCATCAAACGTCACTCTGTAATGTACAATCAATTTGCTGCATCAAAATATAAGCCTAGGTTGCAATATGCTTGATGAAATGCAGGTTATTACATTTAACATACATGTATCATCATTTGCAAATGTAATTAGTGTGGCTTTTCACACTGGACTGCGTGAAGGTGAGTGATTTGATATGTAATAACATGACTTCAGTAAGATGTGAACATTATTCTCTTATCGAGATTTAACTGTATTGGAACACCATAGTGAAGCGAAAAATTATTAAATTATAGATGAGTTGTATTTTTTACACATCTGCTTCACTTTCGTACCTTCACTTTCGCGACGCACAAGAGCCGTAGATGCAAGCGATGATTTGCGAAACATGTCCTCAAAATAGGTACGAAAGTGAAGCAGATGTGTAAAAAATACGACTCATCTATAATTTAATAATTATTTTCTTACTTCGTTTTAACCACTTCATCGACATCCTGCATCTGCACTTTGAGGGCTAATATAATCAATATTAGGTGTGGAGTATGTGTGTGTTTTGTGCTATTACAAGCACTTTAAGCAGAGGGTTTTTGGCACTGTTGATTGAAACTGTAATTGTACATTGATGTCCTTAAATTATATCCTCATATTACTTTGTTTCTCTTTATTAAAATGTTGCTTGAGACAGAATGCAACATTTTGCATGGAAATGACACAGACCATTGTTTTATTTATAGTAAATTTTTATTCCTGTCATGTTTTTGTGCAGTTCCGAGCTTTTGAGGTCAAAGGTGTCGCTTGTCAGCTATAGCAGATTATTGTCACATCACTTACTTAAAGCATCTGTCATCATAATCATAATCATCATTACCACCCTCACCCTTATATTTTACAGTTGTTTTGTGATGTTGAATGTGAAGATATCCTGTATAGGAACAAGAATTTGTTTTCAAGTTGAAGCGGCCTCTTTCCTTAATGAGCAGTTAGATTGTAAAATTTTTTTTTTACAAGTACTTGAAAAGTATTTCCAGTGGGGGAAAAAATAAAAAAAGCTTTAAATGTTGCTATGATTAATTCCTGGGCTTGCAGATTTAAATATTCAGTATTGTAGTGGAATGTACATATATGACAAAGTGATGGAATGTCGTGTGTCAACTATCTTTAATATAATTTTTTAAGTAAGCCATAACCTTGAAAAGAACATGAAGATCTTATTGGCAGTATAAAAAGGAATATACTGTAATCACTTTGAGATACTGTTGTGGTTCTTTAGCAGTGGAGTACATTAAGATGTTCTTATGAATTATGTCTTTGTATGGATGACTTGTCAGTAGTTATAAAGTTAAGTGTTCCCAATGTATAAATTAAGACTTATGAGAACATTACAGAATTCATATTAAAATAGCTATAGGTGTGATTTTGGCTGTTTGGACATTGTACTTCAATTTAAAGGAGAAGAAAGAAAATTAATTCAGTGTATGCTTTTGTTAGAGACTTAATGCACAGCAGTTATGGCAGTTATGGTGGTTCACAACCACCCAAGAATGGAAACCATAATGTAAACAGGAACTGGAAGCAAAAGAGCATACAGCATTTTGGTTCACAGTACTCCAGGAACAAGAAATGAAAGGCATATCAATGACTATATCAATAGCAAAGTTGAAAGTTGATTTTGTACATTGGTACATCATTATGGATATCTCACCAATTGTATTTTTTTCACCTGATTTCAATTCAGGAAACTAATGCAGGTTAGCCAACATCAAAATTTTGTAAACATTTTCTAAATGAGATGCATTACTATTCCCATTTTTCTAGTCATACTAAGCATCATTCTTTATTAATAACATACATTAAATTTTTTTATTTTTTATTGTTCTGTGTTCATTTTGTTGTTCTTTGTAGCTTTGATATTGCTTTTTTTTATGATGCATTAGCAAGTACTGAATTGCATATAATTGGAAAATTTATGCTTTAGTTACAACAAATGCTCGGGGAGTTAAGAGAATCAGATGCATGTTTGCTGGAATTTTTTTACAATTTAATTTTTGCAGCTTGTGACTAGATAGAGCTCTAGTATGTGTGTCAAATGGGTTATTGATTTACATCAAGAGACAGTGCATCTTTGTCTTCATTGTCCGAGTATTGCAAATTTATGATGATTGGCCCCACAAAAATTCAAAATCTGTTGTGTGCTGTTTCTTTCCAAAAGTCGTCTTGTAATTTACCTGCACATCTCGTGCAGTTTTCCCAGTCTTATGTTACCTTGTCAATTTCTTTGTGAATAAGTCTGTCAGTCAGTTTAAAAGTATTATTTCTGTTTACAACATAATTTGCACCCACGGTAACTCAGTTGGATTGTACTGGCAGTGTTAAGGGGTAAGGCGGATTACCTCATGTCTGATTTCAGTTGCTAGTTGATCCAGGTGATAAACTTTTCCCTGGTTTTTGAACGAAGAACAACTGAATAATATCACTTTGAACTCCCTAGGGAAAATAGAGGTTATGAACCATTCATAAACAAGCATATAATGTGACCACTCACGTTCTGCCGATGCAGCATTCTACAGTGCATTGGAAAGTACAGTTTGCTCTCTCTCGAATGTAACAAACATCTTGGCTTATGTATAAAGATTAAAATTGAGTCATACCTTTTAAAACTTGTAACTTCACTCATGTCCTTTTAAAAAATCAGGAACGTTTTCGAGACTGTTGCAGTCTCATCCTCAGCTGATTAGCGACTCATCACAGTTGGTTGTTGTCTGGATCTCTTGTAATTGGCTCCCTCTCTCGGAAGATTCTTTAAATAAGTTCAGTAGACCACTCACTGATGGCACATCAAAATTTAGAATATGTGGAATGATTTTAATAATAACAATTTTTTCCCACGTTGTAAGTTCAAGTTTTGTTGACAATGGTTTTTAGTAGTTTGATCTCCTCTCCGATCAAGTTTTAAAGGGTATGACTCAATTTTAGTCTTTATACATGAAATTGGCTTCACTGTTAACAAACACTTTTATTTATAACTATTGAAATCTTGGCTTATTCTAAGTAATTCTTTTACCCTTCATGCGAATGTGACATTTCAGTTCTGAGTAATTACAAACACATGCATACATACCAACTAATAATTACGTTGATTACGGTGCTTATGTCACGATGCATTGTTATATATTGGTACTTGATTTGTATTAGGAAAACTATTTCAGCTAAAAATATGGGGTTTGTGTTAAGACACATTACTTCTACCATCCTTATGGATCAGTTTTTGCAAAATTTGAGTTTTTGTCTATGCTGAAATAGTATTTTAGAGATGGATTCAGTTGGTGCTACACACACACACGCACACTCACACGGGCACGCGCACACACACACACACACACACACACACACCACTTACAGGGAATGCAATATGACGACACCACAGGATTCTGATTCGTTGCTCACCTAGTAGTGTTCAAAGACAAACATCATTCCATTTGAAACACATAATAGTAGGTATTTTGTGTCACAGATGCCATGAAGAATTTATGCAATAAAGAGTAACATGCACAATATGGCTGTAACATATCTCAGGAATTGGACAACGAGAAAGTTAAAATGTGACCAAATCTTCTTATTCCTAGGACTTGGAAAAGCTTACCTTAATTTGAATGCTCATGTAATAGATATACTTTAAATTTGTTCTCATTCTGGTTTCCATTCTTAATTATTGTGAACCAGTGTTTATTTTCAGGAATTGTATGTTTAGGAGGGGAGTTAAAATTCTTAATTTAACATCTGTCTAAATATTAGCAATTGCAATGCCACTAATATTGTTTATGATTAGCAATTCATTGGTCCACTGAAAGGTGTAGAACAATTTGAGGAATAATGTTGTCTTTATTACACTATAAGGAACTCTTCATAGCAGTGGCTTCATAAATGAGCAGGAACTTGTGTGTTAGATCCAGATGAACCATTATGATTCATTTGGAAACTAATTTTTCTTGGAGCAGCTTTGTGTTTCAAGTATTCAGTATTGTAAGCTTGTGTAATGTATATACTTGTAATGTGGTTGGTACATAGTGTTACATATGATCTGCTAAATATGGCATTTCAACTGCATAAACCTTTTTGCGGTTGAGATACTTGCAGTGTGTGCCTCGTAGAAAAGCTGAAAAACTTGATTGAATAAGTTAAGTAAATAGTTCGCTTATAGCTTTAGGGTATATGTAACAGCAATATTACAAGACATGTTTGCCCTCCAAGCAGAACAGTGGTAATGCATGTTGTAATTCCTAGGTAAAGTTGTAACACTGCATTTTTCAGAACTTGAGATGAGACATGGAATGTACTCCTCTATGTGCCTGTCAATGAGGATAGTGTACCTAATAACACTGCTGAATTATTAATACCACTACTGTTGATTTGTTGCCTGCCTCTTGCTAATAGATTTGCAATTACCTCACTTTTATTTCTGTAAGTATGTAAATACTACAATAGTTTTAAAACTCCATTTCTTTTTATTATAAATTGAGAGGAATAGTTAACATTAATTAGACATGAAAATCCCTTTTAAAGAATAAAATATCAGATTATCTTAAAAAAGTAAAATTATTCTTAATTATTTAAGAGCTAAACATATATTTTTATTGTAATTATAGCAGGTGTTGCATGTGTTATTTCTTTTTATTTTATATTTTCTTTCTTTACCTAATTTTTCTTTCTTGTTTTTTGCCCCTGTATTGGAAGGGAGGTTTCAGTATGTGCAACTTCTGATTATAAGGATTCAAATTATTGAGGCTGTGTTCTTTGTTGTTACTTAATTTCCATGGACTTCCATCATTTAACTGAAGATGACTTTTACACTCTTCCTGCTTCACATAGTTTTTAAGACATGTTTTGTTGAACATTGTCTGCATTATCATTGCATGGTAAGGTTAGGTACACAGATTTTGGGGTGTGTATAAAAGTTTGGGTTATCAGCTTTTCTGGAAAGGTGTGTGTGATTTTACTGCTGCTCTTTACGAGTTCATTTATTTTTTGAATATATCTGTTAAAAAATTAGACATTTTACATATTCACCTCATTCTAACTGCTCATATGTAATATGGAAACATTAAGATTTTTTACTGAGTAACAATTTGATACTCTTCTTGAGCTTTTGAGTATATTGCCACCTTAGAGCTCAAGGAATTTAAGATATAAAATTTTTTGTCTCACTTCAAGAATTTAGGCATGCTTATTCTTAATTTCTTTCCTTTTCTTCCCTTTTTTCTTCCTTCCTTCCTTCCTTCCTTCCTTCCTTCCTTCCTTCCTTCCTTCCTTCCTTCCTTCCTTCCTTCCTTCCTTCCTTCCTTCCTTCCTTCCTTCCTTCCTTCCTTCCTTCCTTCCTTCCTTCCTTCCTTCCTTCCTTCCTTCCTTCCTGTGCTCCACATATATTCCTTCTTTAACATTTCTAGTGGTTTTTGCTTTCTAGCAATTAAATCATCATTATGTCCACTCATTTAGAGTTGGGTGGTATTACTTTGGGGAATTACATTAAATTCACACACATTTTATTACTTTAGTTGGCTTTGGAGTCTTTTATATAGCCTTTAGGAATTGCATGTACAGTCACTGAAATTGTGTACTCTTTCAAACTCACTTGGCCTACAAGTTTTGTTTTAGAAGGTGGAGGTTTAAAAGCATTTTTTTTAAAATAGAGAAACAAATGTAGTTAGCTCAACTAAATAAGCAAGTGCTCATTTACTCACAATTTTGAGATACTCAGTGTTTTCATAAACCTGTCATAAGTCTGTTATTCTTTTACTGGATTACATGAAAAGATTATTAGCATTGCTGATACAAAACACTCACTAACAACTATGTTACTGGATACAGTGAACTTTGAAAACAGTACCACAGAATTAAACAAGACTTTTAAGACTTTCTGACTGGCTAAACAAACCTCTGTTTACTTATTTTCTTGGCTTCCAGTGTGGACAGCATTCTGTAAGCTTAAAATTTTGCCTACTTTTCACTGTTAAGTATGTTAGACTTCTCCACTGGGCAACTGCAGTCTTTTTTTCTCCCTCTCTTGAGTGGAGGTAAAATGCATTTACGCTCTAATCGTGGGATTGGAGTGTGGGACTCCTCTGGTGGAGTGAACCATAAGCCTTACCCACTAAAAAACCTCCACCGGTGAGTATTCAGTTGAAGTGCAGCAGTACTGCTATTGCACCTGCGGATTCAGGGTGAGGGTATAATGGCCAGGCCGGAGCCTGGGTCAGGTCAGAATAAGGTGCCAGGACTCAAGCATGACCGAGCACCTGCTTGTATCCTTGGGATTTCAGGTGTGAGATTGTCAGGATATTTGCTGTGCCTCAGGCTGGAGACATCTTATGTTATATTAAATACCTGTGCTGTCCTAAAACAAAGGACAAAGTCATTAGTGTGTGTGTGTACTCACAGTGCTCAGGACTGACTAACTGACTACAGCTCTGAGACCAGCATCAAATAAACTTAACAATAATTAAATGAAATATCTGAGGCTAACATTGCAAGCTCTGCCAGTCAATTATTTAGTTAGGATTGTAGAACAATCCTTATCGTACATGCTACAAATAATGTCATAGATTAATTGGTACTCATATTCATTTTATTGTGTGCTCATTGTATGTGTAACTTTCCCTGTTCGATTATTAAGTTTATGGGTACTCTCCTACCCCAGTTCCACCCTGCTAAATAGCAAGGACTTAAAAGACCACTTGTCAGGTTGATAGAGAAACCCCAGAGCCATGTCTAGTGTTATTTAAGATGGTACTAATGTCATTAATCGACTCCCTTTAAATTTAAATTTAATTTAATGGTACTAATGTGTATAGGTATTCTTGGATATTGATTTCTGGCTCCCACAGGCCAAGTGTTCTGTCAAATAGTGACAGTGGTCTTCTGTGTGTGTCATATTGTGCATTGTATGTTGCAAATGTTTCAAATGGTCACTGCTGTTATACTCTGGTTTGCCTTTCTGTCCCCGCCCTCTTGTAATCCTATTGGTTTCCTTCTCCTCCAATGGGAGGGCATCGTCTTAATAGAGTTTTCCATATTGTGCTGAGTGCTTTGCTCATGTCACAGTTCATAGTGCTCCTTTCCTTAAATATTTCTATGCTTTCTCTCAGCATTCTGTGAGAGAAAATGTCACAAATAGCTGAAATCTCTAAATTGTCGAAGTCATTATGGTGGCCAATGTTTTCTTTGTGTTCTGCAATAGCAGATTTTTGTGTGTCTTTGAGAGAAAATGTCACAAATAGCTGAAATCTCTAAATTATCGAAGTCATTATGGTGGCCAATGTTTTCTTTGTGTTCTGCAATAGCAGATTTTTCTGGTTGGTAAAGTGTCATGTATGTTAAATGTTAATTCTTTCTGGTGTTGTTGGATCTGCCCATTTAACCTACATACATTCCACCACAATGACAGGCAATTTTATAAACACCTGGATTATTTTATAAAGGTTTCTTATCTTTGACTGGTCTTATGAAAGAATGTAGCTTTTTAAATAATGTGTATCTTATTTGAATATTGTGGTGTTGTAGTGTTTTTGTAATTCTTTCCGTTACTCCTTGTACGTAAGGTATGTAAGCTTTCTTTGCGTCATAAAGAGAAGGTACCAATAGGATTGCAAGTGGGCAGGGATAGAGAGGCAAAACAAAGTATAAAAGCAGTGACTATTTGAAACATATGCAGTAGTGCAGTGATGAAGCGATGAAGCATAACATAGTTACTGCGAAGCATTGGCAAGATTTAAAGCTAACAGGATGCAGCCTACACTGGAAGCAAAGAAAAGAAGTAATGGACAAAGGTCATGAAAACCTCTATTTGATTTATAATATACAAGTCCCTAAAGCAAGTGAGGGTTGAACCAAGTATATGCGCGTGCAGGGTTGTGGGTGTGTGTGTATACGTGTGTGTCAAAAGAAATCATCGAAATCTTTTGCACAAAGTGGGGAATAGACCAATAAAATGCACCAAGGTGCAGGCGTTACTGGAAGCTTGCTCTGGAGACGAAATAGCCTTTGCTGTGCAGTGCACATTGTATTCTCAGAAAAAGGTGCTCCTTGTTTAATGAGGGAAGTTAAACTGAATATACCAACAAGAGCAACTGAAGTTAAAAGTTTGGAAAGATAGAGTCAGACTGAAAAATTCAGTGCCATAGCCGGGATTTGAACCACAGATTTTCTGGATATGGCATTGAATTTTCCAGTCTGCCTCTATCTTTCCATACTTTAGTCTACACACAGCCAGTGTGAAAGAACAATTAATCTCCATTAATTGACCTAATAGTGGTTAACTATAAAACCCAGGCCTTAAAGTACTGTGACTTTGTGGGTTCGTGAAATTAAAAGTCCAATTGCACCACTCAAAAATGTTCTTTATTTCCACCGAATTACAGTTGGAACACTTGCCGATTACACAGAATTACGTAATACACACAATTAAAATTCACCAGTTCGTCTGTCTCAGGTTCACTGCACGCTCGCAGTTACGTCCAACTTCTCTGATGCACGTTCACAGTCTTCCGGTCCGTTAAATCACATGGCGCTCCTCACGGCTGCTGGCCAAGAACTGAACTGACTCGCCAACTACAGGCCTTATATAGGGAAGATCGCCGTTTCTAGAAAGTTCACGGTGCGCACAATTATCCCGAGGTTTCAAGACGTCTGGTGGGAGGGCAAAGAGACGGTACAGGGCTTCCACCATTCTCCTAATCATCCCTTCAGTTAGTGACACGAGACAAATTGGTAGGCGTGGCCTGAATGCTTCCGTCTGGCCCTACTGCCGGCCGGTTCTATAGGGAGTTCCGTCATTCAGGTGACAGTACTTACTGTTATAATTCGCCATTAAGGTAGCTGTCTCATGTGTTTATGAGAACTCCTAAGTGGTATACTGGGAAAAACATGAGTCAGTTGGAGAACTTAATGTCAGGTCAGCACGTTGGCCATAGTAGCTCAATTGTTAGAGCGGCTGGACGGCAACCAGAAGATTCGTGGTTCAAATCCTGGCTATGGCATTGAATTTTTCAGTCTGACTCTATCTTTCCATACTTTAGCCTACACATGGCCAGTGTGAAAGAACAATTAATTTCTATTGTTAAAAGTTGTTAATAATATGGAATAATAAAACTTATAAATATTTAATACTGATGCTGGAGGAAAGGACTGGCTCTGCTGACAGAAAACAATTTACCCATCAGAAATGCAAAATGTTTTGAAAGCCTCCAAAGATAGAAACAGAGACTGTATAGTGATTCCTGTAGTGTAAAAAAATAGAAATAAAAATAAAACAAAATTCCATAGATTCTTGCTGACTGATTTTGATACAGATTAAATCAGTTTTGTATTTAAAAACTAAATTATCATATCTATGCATTTCAACTTTTGTACAATGTTTGGTGAGGAGCTATTAAATAGGAAAGAAGTTACCAATTTTAACTGATTCCATCCTTATAAATTGGTTGTTTCTCTTATCCAAATGTAGTCAGGGTTTTTGAACAATACTGAAATATTATTTGTAACTCACAAAGTTTTGTCAAACTCTGTTAATAGTGAGAGAAATTACAAATTTTGCTTTAGTAGACCCCCCCCCCCCTATAAAGGAGTAGTTTACCCTTAACCAAATGTAGTAAGCATCTGCAATAATTGCCAAGTTCTGTTTAAACTGCATTACACAGGTTTCATGCAAACCTGATAAGCAAGAAATAAATTACCAATGTTGACTAAATTAACCCTTATAAATAGGTGGTTCTCTTTGATTTGAATATAGTCGAGGGTTTGTACATAATACTACAATTTTTTTTTTGTGCCTCATTTACTGAGTTTTGTAAAATTATTAAGAATAGAAGTTACTAATTTTGCACGTATTCATCCATAAGAGGGGTAGTTTGTGTAAACCAAACATAGTCAAAATCTGCACATAATAGGATAAAGTTATTTATATGATTGCTGTTTACAGTTTCATTAAAATGTAGTAAACAGGGAAAAAGTTACTAATTTTTCTGCAATTTTCTAAGTTGAAAGCAAATAAGGTTTTGGTGTTGTATCTATTAAGTGCCACCTCTCCTATGAATTTTACTTTCTGATCTATCTCTTTTATTGATATTAAAAGCAACTAAGAACTGAAAAACAGAATCATTGTTCAACAGTAAACATCAGACATATTTGAGCTAACATCTTGTCTTTTCAAAGGCATTCGCCTTTGTCTTTTGTTTCTGTGGGCAAAGGGGCCTGCTGAGCTTGCAACTTTGTCAACAGCGATAAGGAAATTGCAGTGTGTCTCTTAAGATAGCGCATGCTCATTGAATTAAGCATAGCTCAGTTGTGTTTCACTGAAATTTAATACTTAAAATGGGAATTACATGTAAATGCATTATGTAAAAATACATTTTTTCTGGGATGTACAAATATTTATGTAGAAATGCAAATTACATGTAACTGGGTTACATATAAGACAGCTTCAACTGTATATACAAGAAACAAACCAGACACAGGCAGGACTTACACAAGCCGTGCAATAATCTGCAGGTATTCCAAAATGGAGTCCATTATAATAGCATCATATTTAATTCACAGCCATCATATATAATGGAACGGAAAACTAACTCTATACAGAGCAGGATTTTTCATTGATTCAAAACAATAACTGTAGTACTAATTGTCACACATGTGCACACACATGCGCGCACAGACACACACACACATGCGCGTGCACACACACACACACACACACACAGCCACCCTGTTTGAAGCTTCTGGATAGTCCTCTAGTCTTAACTAAGCCTTTTTTTTTTTTTTTTTTTTTTTTGCTTTTTGAACTGAGAAATTCTGATTTCTTGGACTTAAGTTACAGTAACTGTCAAGGCTAACTTTTTCGGCATCATAAGAAACAAAGCATTTCAATGCCATGTCATCTACTATTGAACCAATACTTTCTGTGTTATATAATGCCTGTACCTTATTTTAGCTTCAAAACTTAAGCATAAATTTACCCCTAGGTCAAGTTGAACTTGCTGCAACCAGGAACCTAATGACCCTGCAATTTTATAAACACATCTTCTTGCTTATGTAGTGATAAGTCTTAGGTGACACTAAATGCAAAGCTAGCACAAAGTTCTTGTCATGTTGTGAGTACCTCCTATCCCTTGGTTTCCTTTTGTATTGTTACATCAAGACATCCTTTTGCAAGGAAGTGACTAGTTCAGCTTTTTTAACTTCCTGCTTTCATCTTTTAGTGCCTTACTAACTGCTTATTCTTAAAGATCAGTTTGTGGGAATATTTTGATTTTTTTTTTTCCGCAAAACTATTTGAAATTCAAGTACAGTCATAGGTATTTTGCATGGTCTTACATTGCTAGAACATACAAAAAATAAAAAAAAATAAAAACTAGAAACTCTTTCTTAGAGATCTCAGTAAGAGACCTTAGTCTTAACATATTTCATAATGTGCATGTTAATGAATTATTCTCGGGCAAAAGTAATGAACATATAACATGCTTCTTTAAACTGTCAATAACAATAATATGTTGCAGTCATTGGAGCTATAGTGTGAATTTTGAAATGTTTGCTTTGCAATGATAATTAAAGGTAATAAAGCAGGGACATCTACTCTTTGCTTGTTAAGTTTGCATTGCAGTAGTGTGTGACCTGGAAGTGTTTGGCACATATCTTATACAAGCCATATATGTTTTGGGGCCTACATTTCCTAAACATGTTCAAAGTTGGCCTTCTACTTTTTAACCCATTGAGCACATATGCAATATAATAATTACTGGTTATCTGAACTACTAATATGGATAATCATTTAAAATGTGTAAAACTATTTTCAAAACAAATTATAGTATTTTATTACAAGTTATTTACCTTTTTTATTTTGTTAGGAAAAGTGGAAAAGGTAGTACATTTGGTTGCCGAGATTAACTAATGCAACCGTAAACAGCACCCACTTTATTGTTCATTTTAGTGTACTATTAAAGCTGTCAACAATGAGTATTTTAATGTAAAACACCATTGCGACTGAAGGGATTATATCAAATCGAACCACTTGCACTGAGTCGTTAATCACTTGCCACTGAAAGCACATCTGTTGTATGTTCAGCCAGTTATTCTGCAAAGTTTCCGGTATTGGTAGAGTAAGGTCTTTGCTTCCACCTTGCTCTAAACAAAATTGAAGTTTTGTTCACTAAGGCTCAAAATAATTTTGAAGTAAAGTCTAATCTCAATTTTAGCTGTTTCAAAATGTATCACTTCCAAGCCGATTAGCCAACTTGAGCCTCATTCACGCTATTCTTTTTTTCATTTCATGACATACCATATATAATAAAGCTAAATACTCTTCACTAGAGTCCATTTTGCAAACTCTCTCAAGTCAACCGGTGTGGATAGAATCAACTTGTGTATCCTTTGAAAAGCAAACTTATCCTGAGATTTGGGCTGTCACTCAAGACATTAGTGTGCATTGGTTTCATTAGTCTGGTGGTTGTATGAAAATGCAGTAAGTCCCATTACTGGCTCATCAGCTTGCAGCTAAGGGGCTGAAACTAAACTCTTATTTTTGTTCAGTTGTGATAGTCCACCAGAATAGCTCTTAGGGGAAATGATAAGTAATATTACTGGCTCTCCATCTCAAAATTTTCAACCTGTGTTCTTTATAAAAGTTTCATTAACACTTTTTATGTCGTGTAGAACTTCTAATTTTTACTACCAGAACCCTTGACATTAAGCTTTATTGCTGGATTGCCCTTTTTTTTTTTTTTTTCTCCACAACTCCTCAGTGGTTCTTTCAAAATGACCATGAATAGGCTAAGGCTAGAGATTCTCAAAACTGCATTCAAGTTACCATCCTTAGCCCATTCATTGTGTAACAAGTGCAATATATAAATTAATAGAAATAATGTGATTACCTAAAATCCAATAAGCAAAATGGCTTACAAGATTTAAGTTGTTTTTGTGGTGTTAAATCTTGGAAAGTCTGTGAGGTTCACAGAATACCTAAGCCAATTGATAGCAGTATAAACTGAATTAGGTTATCTTGTCACTCTGGCTGAGGGTGACATCGATATAAACACTGGATATGGTTTGAAATCCTAGCTATGGCACTGTATTCAAAACTTCCGAAGATATCTGCTGCTTCAAAATACATTTTTGGTTTCATTTATCCATTTTACTAATTATCATTATCTTTACAATATTGTATTACTATTTGTGGTTGGTTTAGCAACCACAGTGATCTGAAATGCTGTATGATATGGTGTAGTGGTGTCATAAGGTTGTTAGATTTGCCTGTTCTACTTGCTCATGTTAATAGGAAGACAGCTAAATAACAGTTAAGTCTAGGATTGTATAAAATGTGTGCTCGTTGTAAGAGACATTATTTACTGGAAAATGAATATTTTGGATTACACTTTTCCTAACCTACCGCAACAAAAAGTTACCTCATAGGTTTCAGTGGAATGTTGCTAAATTTCTAGCTGTTGCTGTATCAGCTTAATGTCAGTTTTTTCAAAGCAGTAAAATGAGGTCATAAAAGCAAATACTCTAAAAAAAAAAAAAAAATTCTTAAAATGAGATCATAGCTAAGACTAGGAAAAGATTAAGAATGATCGTTTACATAAAGAAACAGTAACAACTAGAAAATAGAAGATTTTTCTTTACATTTCAGCACTGATGGCATGAAACAATCATTCTTCTGTAATGTTTAGGCCATCAAAAAGCCTTTGATTTCATTTTTCATAAAATGCAAAACATAAGTAGCATTTGATACTGTTAGTACTGAGAAAAAAAAAAAAAAAGATCCAAGTATTCAGCTATGTTTCCTTTCAGGTTTCTAAAGCTAGATGCATTTGCAGCATATATAGGGAGCATTTACTATGAAATATTACATTTGAAGCACTATGCTTAGCTTTATGTACATTTTCTATACAAAGGGTCTTTAATATGGAATGCATTTTTTAAAGTAAATTAAACTGCTTTATGCAATGCATTTTATGCAAGCAATTCTGATACTGAAGTTTGCAGCTTTGCATGTAATGTTTGTTTTGTTTGTGAATGCTTTTTAGTTTCTCTTTGCAACGCTTGGTCATGTTTGTGCCCCTGGCTCTTTCTCTCTTCTGTTTTAGACGCTTTTTATGATGGGCGATTGTATCGTTGTGCTATTAAGTTTAGCGGTGAGAATCTTAATGAAGGAAGTGATGGGGAAGCTAACATGGCTTCTGTCTCCTCACCAGATTGTCAGCAGGAAAGCGACGATGAAGGATGGGAGGAAAGGGAAGCTTCAAGGACCCATTCAGTCAAGTTCACTGATGATGTGGATTCGGATCAAAATAAAGAGGTAATTCTAGGGCACGTTATTATTAGCATTATATCAAACCAACAAACATACCTGAACCAAGGCCCCAGTTTTAATTATATTCAAGTTGTTATTGTTTCAACATGTTATAGCTGCTTTGCACAGGTAATTAATCACCCAGTACAGAGATATAAAAATGGCTACATTTCTCAAAGAAGCATTCCTCTGCCAGTATTCATTATGTTGACTAACACTTACCAAAGTTATGGTAAATATACATAAATTACAGTAGTCTTGACCCTTGAAAAGCTCTCTGCATTTTAAAATTTATTACTTATAAGGAAACAAGTAGCGATAAAAGATCTTATCAGAAGTAAACTTTATCTTCATTTTCTCCACTTTCAGCTATGAATAATACTGAAATATTTTGTGAAATTGAATTGTTGTACTCTATGAAGAAATGATGTTATTAATAGCATTAAATCAAGAATAAAATTGCACAAATTAGTCAGCTTACTCGATAAACAAAGGGCTGTAAATGCTTCGGAGATACACATAAAACTGATAGGAGTGTTAAGTTAATAAACAGAAGTATTTTACAGAAATGAACAGGATCATTTATTGAGTTTCAGTATTCAAAACATTAAAGTATAACATCATAAAGTGAATGTAAAGCAAGAGAAGGAATCATATATTCTGAAAAAATACAGTTTTTGCTATTTTCCATGTGAACCTGTCATTCATAATTATTCCTCAGTTAATACAACCTGCTAAATACATAGCGTTGTCTTCATCTCTCAGCAACTCAAGTATGACACTGTTGCTGTACTCTACAATGACAGGTACCAGTCTGTGTGAACTGGGCATGTTTAGAAAGTGTAATATGATACAGTATAAGTCCCAAAAGATCTTAGGTAGTATCAGTAAATGCTTTGGTAGGCATTGCTGTTAATTACTATGATTAGCATTTGTAAACAAAATACATTGATAATAAATTTAAGGAAGTAACAATTTAAATAACATTCACAAATATTATTGCAATTATTAATCAGTTGCATTTTGAAATTTAATTTTGTGAAATACAATTATGTAATCTCTTGCAAATATTGCTCCTATACAATATATAAAAGTCAAATCACTTACCTATATATCTGAATGGTCAGCATGGAATGTTCATGAAATGCAAAGCAGTATTTCTGTTTCGAGTTATGTTCAGTTCAAATATATGTGCTCAGAAAATAATTCACTCGAGTGCAATATCATATTTAAATTGACCTTTAGTCATTGATTCATCAATATTTGATTGCAAATTTTATATATTTACAATTGTTAAAACCATTTTTACACTATTGCCTTACCGATCTTTACCATTTGCCTATGCTGGCCAATTAAATTACTCATTGCATGCAAATAACATGGTAAGAGAGCAAATGGTTTCATTGCCAACTGCTTAACATTAGATACCAACCTACCAACTTTAAAATGTTAAAAGCACAACTTTTACGAATCAGTCTAAATGAGAATGAATGGATATGAATAAAGTATTGATTGTGGATGTACATATTAGCTGGATGTTTAATGTACCATACAAATGGAGAAGGCCATGGCTATCATTTTGAATTTGCAGTTCCGGTTCTAAAAGCACTAACCAAATTTGGAGCCCATTCATTACTGGCCAAAGCCATTCACCTTTTAATTGTAAAAATTGAAATTGAGTTTTTATTTATGAATGGATGCTCTTTAACTGCTTTGGTTCTAAGTCCATTCCATATTGGACATGAAAGACCACTTAATTTTGCTTAGAGGCTTCTTTATGAGATATGAGTTTGTTTTACCTGTGGTAAATCTATGACACTTCCTTTCTGAAGGAAGCCATGCTAATGATTTTTATGCCTGATAAAATCTATCGCTCTCTGCTGGGTTTGAACCCACAATCTTGGGAACCAGAGGCCAGTGTGTTACTCATAGATCACAGAGGACAATACTTTTTGATTGTGCAGGCTTTATGAGCTCATCAGTTAACTTCTTATGTATTTCACTATTTTCTTATGCTAGTGCACATTCATAAAATTGGTGAATGGTGCAAGGGGTGGCAAATGAGTGAATCAGTTATATTTGGTCCGCTGGATTTTCTACCTGTCTTTCTCTTAGTTCATTGATATTTTACATCTGCTAGCTATACTCTTGTGTGTGTTACTTGGAGTGTTATATATTTGATGACTTGGTCATTAAAGCATTTTATCACCCTTGATGTTGTCTCCAGAGTCACTGAAAAATATTTTGCTACAACCAGACAGATGCTGGAAGATCTATGATTCATATCCCGGCTATGGAATTTAATTTTTCAGTCTTGATTCTACCTTTTCAGTGTTGTCCTAACACATGGCTAAAATGTAACAGAACAATTCTAAATGAAATCATTTGTTGAACTATTACATTAAAATTATCGAGTCTCCTGAGACACTCTGTACTTTGCATACCACAAATTTTCTTTCAATGCATTTTGCCTCCACTTGCAGGTATTATTACATTACTTCACAGTATTAATTGCAATTTGCCTTTTCGATTACATGTTTAATGCATCCAGTCTCACTTTCAGTTGCAATTGAAATTGGAAATTGAATACTTTCTGAATGGTAAAAAGACAAGATTTTATGAAAATGCCTGTTGTACTAATGAAATAATAATAAAGTGCATACTTTAATTTTGACATAAATCACATGTGTTTTCCCATATGTTAAATTGTATACTGTATATGAATACTTATATAATCCATGCTAAATGGTAGTATCATGGAACCAAAGATTTTTAGTTCAAGTAGTCTTCAACAAGTTGTTAGTGGTGACAGGAATTAGTGGCCTTTCATTTAGGGTTATTTTCACCAAATGGTTTTAAAAATACTCAAAATCTTATGTTAAATTAACATAATATTAAAATTATTTCATTGCATCAGAGCTTTTACGTGAATGTTAGCGAACATTTTGTAAATGTCAAAGACAACTGCAAACAACAGCTTTTGAGAAGGCATTGAGCAAACTGCATGGCTTCTGAATGTATTTTGATGCACTTTTGTCTACTCATTGCAGTGCTTTTTGTTTCAGTGCATTGAAGTGCAATTTAATGCTAAGATAAGATGCAGGCACCAAAGATGCAAAGAGCATTCAAATGGTTCAAAACTGGGGCTAGACACTATATTAAAATAAGGTTCTTCATTCAGAACCTAACAGCACAAAGCATTTTGCCTCTTCCATGACCTTACTGGATTTCCCTACTACTCGTTGCCATTGTGTACGGGGGCTTGCAGTGTGCACTCCTCATGGCAGTATTGTATCAACATGAATAGGAGCTTGACTCTAGAGCAGTGCATTGTCATGTGTAAATGTTATTATAAATGGAAATCACCAAGCCATGTCTACTCAAAGTATATTCAAATGTTCCCTGGTGAATTGCTCCCTTCCACATTTACAATTCATGAGATTGTGAAGAACTTTAAAACCTCTAGTTCTGTGGCAAACAAAAAACGAAAGCATAAATGTACAATGTTAACAGAGGAAACATTAGACATAGGTGCATGTTTATACATGCACCAACCAAATACATCCCAAAATTAGCACAACAGGTGGGAACTTAGTGTTCTGCTCACAGAACATTTAAATTGTTAAAACTAAAACTGTATAAGTGTACAGTTGTCAATGTTTTAAAACAAGGTGACCCAGTATCATGAATGCATTATTGTGAATGGTTTCTTTCATCAGTGATTGATGGTTTAATTGCTCCACAGCTTTTGTTCTTTTCCAATGAGGCTTGGTTCCATGTCAGTGGTCGTGTCAACACTCATAACAGTTGGCCACGCCGTGGCTCAGTGGTTAGACCGCTTGGCTCTCACCAAGGTGGCCCGGGTTCGATCCCACGCGACCGCAAAGTGAGATTTGTCGTGGACAACACAGCGTTGGGGCGGGCTTTCTCCGGGACCTCCGGTTTCCCCCGCAATCTCATTTCACCAGTGCTCCATCTTCATATCATGCATCATCAGTGTCACCGCCTGCGGTGCCGTATGTAGTAAAAGCGGGCGTTAAACACTACACACACACACTACACACACACACTACACACACACACACACGCACACGGACACGCACACGCACACGCGCAGGCACGCACGCACACACACACAGTTGGTACTGGACCTCTGAAAATCCACATCTCATTCATGAAATTCCTCATTGTGATCGGAAAGTTGGAGTTTGGTGTGCTGTTAGCACTAGATGCATAATTGGTCCAATATTCTATGAGCAGACTGTAAATGCATAGAGGTACCGAAATGACCTTTTGATCCCATTTTATCATGAACTGAATGAATGGGATGGATTCTTACCGTCCTTTTGTCCTCTGTGCCAGCTATTGTTCTCAAGTTGGTGACATTAATCACTCTTTTTGACGGTGCTAGACTTGGAGTCAGATGAATGAATTTGCACCTTATTCCATTTCACATCATTATTTTATTTTACACCTTGTTACGTTTAGATCTGTTTAAACTTCTCATTAAACACCAGTGGAAACACCTCACTTGCTGATGTAATGTAATTAATTATAAAAAGTATGAAAAATGTCAATGCAGACTGGCTGATCAATATCAAAACCAACTTATGCCAAATGGAAAGCTAATTAATAAATAAAACAGCTATGTGATTTTATGTATATTTATATAACTCTATACTTTTAATTACCATGCTTTATTTTTTGAATTGTAGATCAATTCTTTGTGTTTTACTAATAAATACTTCCATCGCTTCCTTTTGAAACTCAGGATTAATTACAGTCTCAAGGAGACCATTCCCGATGTTCATTAATGCAAGTGCAGTAAGACTCTTAGCCTTGAGAATTACAGAGATAATCTTATTCTGTTCAGGTATGAAAATGATATTTCTGCAGTTGCACTTGGTACAAGAGTACTCGTAGTAACTGAAGCTGTCTCTGGGAAAATTGAACATGGTTTCAATGAAGCAGTATAGTTGTATAGTTCCACAACAAATTTCTTTTTCGTGTCTTTGTTCTAATTTATCACAGAAATCTCGCTTTTCAAATGCAGGAAGCCAAAATGTTCTTCATAATTTTCTTGGAGTAAATTAGAACTTCCTTTTGAAAATGAATTTGAAAAAGTGAAAACTGAGAAGAATTCATCAATTCCCTTCAATTAGGAATTTTCAGAAAACCTGTAGTCTAAGTTATTAGAGATATTTACATGTCATCTTTGTCTTCTCAGAGACAACATGTTTAATTTTTTTTTTAGACTGACAAACTTTTGCAACAAATTTATCCATGTACTACCAGAAATTCTCAAAAGTATTTTTTAAATCATCAGTATGTTTCTCAATTTTTTATAATTAACGTCCTCCAATAAGTCATATTGGATGATGGAATGGATGAAATGGTGCTCAAATGAGCCAAGGTTCTATAGAGCTCAGAGTTATCCAATATTGATCTTTCAGGACAAAGAAAAACCCTGGAGAAACCTTATGCAGGTAACTTGCCCTGACCGAGATTTGATCTCAGGACCTCTTGAATGTAAGGTAGACACACTATTATCTGTGTTACAGAGATGGGCTCTGAAATGTTTGAACTTGCTTGTTACAAAAATAAGTGCCTGAGGTGTTTTTTGGGCATAACATGTTAAGTAATGTGTCTGATTGAGAAAATTGGCAGAAAACATGAGAAAGAAAGTTAAAATCAAAGTCTTTTCAAGATATACAGGACACCTCTAGCACAGGCAACATAAATACCATGCCATTCAAAATCTTTATTTTCTACAAATTTTTCTAATAACAATTGAAAATCAACTTGGTGACTTCTTATTGTTTAAAAAAAATTGGTTGCGAAGTTTTTCTTGTGTTGCGGGGATTGATGGCAGTCTTTTTTTGTTTGTTTTGTTTTGCTTTGTTTTGTAATCAGATTTAGTGTAATTGGTGGTTGGTGTCTAATGTTAAGCAGTTGGCAATGAAGCCATTTGCTCTCTTGTACTCCAGTATATTGCTGTTATGTGTGTTTTTATTTCAACTTTTTTTTAACCATTTAAAATTGGGTACCATAAGTGGTGGTTACATCACTTTAAGTAGAGAAAGGTATGAACAGTAAAGAAAATGAAATGATTCCCTAGGTCTCAAACACTCTAATACCATCAGGATAAAAAAAAAAAAAGGAGTTGCGTCAAAGAAGACTGTATACGAAAGGTAAAACAGGGGATCTGATATTTGGGAAGTAAGAAATATCAGTCCAGGTCAATAACTCGCCAAGCTGAATAGTGCTTATTGTTGAGCAGCCCTTCCCTTTAGTTCATCATATAATTTTGTTTAGATTAGTTCCTTTAAGTCTTCAGATTGTAGAAGCAATTAAGTGGTCGCCGTCCTACTACAACAAAATTGATAATGTGATTGTTAACAGCTGCACTGCATGAAGGTAAGGGACCGGACTATGCTTTTGTCCAGCTCGGTCCCTTTAAGCCTTCAATTGATAATTGAAGGAATTTGAGGGTCTCCTCCCTGTTAGTACAAGTCTTTCTGAAGGTATTAGTATAATTGTATGTTTTTAAATTTTGAAAAACAGCTCGAAAATCCAGCAGTGTTACTGATAGAATGTGATTTGATAGGACTACAAAGTTTTGTCAGTTAATGTTTGAATGCTGCTGTGGCCACACTATCATAAGTCTTTATTGCCTATATTGTCTGTTTTGAGTCTTTATTGTCTATATTGTCTGTTTTGAACTATGTATCAAATAATTACTCTCTGAATGTAGTTTGGAAGCAGATCATCAGAGGCTTATCAAAAGTCTTAATATCTCAAAATGTTAGAAATTACCCCTTGACAAAACCCTCTTTGTATATCCCATAGATGATGGCATCTGTGACATCATGGCAACACCGGTGCTCTCACCTAAAATTAGTTACAAACAGAGCTTCTTGTATATCTTTCTTAATTGTGTCAGTAATAATTCACCAATTGAAAAAGAACAGTCATTCGAATAGAAGCAGACATATACCACAAAAAAATAGCATTTTCAAGATATGACTTTAGCACTTCATTCAGTCTGCCAAATTTATTTAATAGTTCCATTTAATTGTCGTTACTTCTGAAGAACTAATTTCATCATGCTCTGTGAATGCTAGGTCCTGTTTCCCAAGAAAATGTGCTGCAGAAATAAGATGGCCAAGTGTTTCTCTACTTTGTTTTAACAGTTTGAATATGCTGTTTTATTGAAATCGTATATTGTACACATTTTTTTCATTAGAAAACAATGAACAAGGCCATCATAGAAATTTATTCAGTACATATCAATAAATATTCCTATTGTAGTTATCAGCACATGATTTTAATTGTGTGGTTACTTTCAAAATATGCTTTGGTTGTTCGCTACTAATAGTAAATAATCACTTGCACAGCAGTCATACTTTACTTCAGAATTTACACCTGAAATATATGCTCCTACCATATCCATACTTAAAATACATGATGATGTGATTTTAAAATGCATCATTTTCACATTTTAATATTGTCATATTTACTTCTCAAAAATGAACTTCTGTCAACTTGACTATCTCATTAAGCACTAGTCATGTTATGATACTTTTAAAATGCATAATTATGTACTTTGTATATTGTTAAATAATTACAAAATACAAAACAAATACAATGGTTAACATTTCTCAAACCATCCACTACTGTCTACCCACCACAAGAAGGCAAGCAGGTCTGAAGAGGGAGAAGGGCTTGAACTGTTTATCTTCTCTGTTAGCGGATCTGTTGACTACAAAATGAAAGTATGAGAATGTATATGTGTCACCCATGCTGCCAGATCTAATGCTCATTTCAATAACTGCAGTAATAGTTATTATGCATGGGTGACTTATGTGTCAACACTGTGTCTTTTAGATGAACATAGCATCCTTATCATACCCGGAAGTTGAGCATAAATATCATGCAGACAGCAAAAGTGATTACGTTACACATTCCTCTGTACATTTACTTTCTTGAAAGATAGTACTCTTTCCTACAGTTACATTGTTTCTCCTCTTATAAGAGCAACTGCACCAGTTTGTTTTGTGAGGGTATCTGCATTCCACTTTTCGTAGCAACTTTTTTCAGTACTAGCTTCTTTATTTACATTTAAAACACATACATAATAAAACTATAAATAGAAGTATTTATAAACAGTAGAGCTTCATCAATAAAACCTTTTTAAACCACTTCTCGAACTGTAAAAGCACTTAAGCTCCACTTACATTTAAAAATTAGGACCTGTTTCAAGGACCCCATGTCCTCATCGTCAGCTGATGTTTGACTAGTTCTTCAGATGACTGCCTCCCTCTCCTGGCACTGTTCAATGAGTTGAATGACATCATGTACTATTGGAATTTCAAAGTTCATGACTCTCTTTTTATACACATTTTAAAGAATAAAAAGAGAGCCATGAACTTTGAAATTCCAATAGTAGATGACGTCATTCAACTCATTGAACAGTGCCAGGAGAGGGAGGCAGTCACCTGAAGAACTAGTCGAACATCAGCTGATGATGACGTGGGGTCCTTGAAACATGTCCCAATTTTTAAATGTAAGTGGAGCTTAAGTGTTTTTACAGTTCGGGAAGTGGTTTAAAAAGGTTTTACATATATCTGAACAATTTGTGGCATAGATTGCATGCACACATATATGCGTACTTTTATAGTAGCTGTTATGTGAATTTACTTTACACATCCTCTTTGTTACTAGGTGTGTATTTTGTATACCGCTAGGCTTCATGAAAGACTACAGAAGCATTTTGAAAAAAGGAAAAGCGTTTTGAAAGTTTGACATACTCTTTAAATATTTATATGAAATGACTGCATTAGTGCTTTCATTTTGTTCTTTTGGATATGTGCTTACACATGAAGATGCTTATAAGTCATCAAGAGTATGGGTGATTGGGGGAATTTAGTAAGAGTGACGTCAAAATTAATTGAAAAAATTATTTGTAGTTGGTTTTTAACACTTCATTACTTCCATTTTTATATTGAGGGCCTAGTTTCGGAAGCTGTTGTATCCATTTTCAACCTTGAAAGTCCAACTAGTTTGACTGAAGACCTTCAAGGTTGAAAATGGATGCCACAGCTTCCAAAACTAGTCCCTCAATAATATAAAAATGAAAGTGACAAGGTGTTAAAAACCAACTACAAATAGCTTTTTCAATTCATTGGGTATATTTAAAGTTTCTTTAAGAAGCTGTATGAAGCATTTGATATTCAATTGTTATAGTGCCTAATAATCTTTATTATTGTTCCATAAATCTGATTTGTAAAAATAAGGAAATGTATTTTATGTACAGCATAAATATTCTTACAATATGAATTAAAACTAGAGGCAGTATATATTTAAGCAAAATAATAATTTCATATAATACTATTTTGTTGAATTTAGGGGGGGGGGGGAGCCTCCTCTTTGTTGCTATACAGCATATTTGAAGACATGCTGTCAAGATCCACAGTTCTGATCAATTGCCAGAAATCTTCTTAACCCCTTATCTTGGATTTTCTCTGCTGATCTACCTATGAAGTTTTAGAGTATGCTGTCTTCAGCGGGAATTTCAATGCTCAAATCTGCCGTGTGTTTCTTCATGAAGATCTCTTGTGTGTTTGTCTTCAGCGGGAATTTCAATGCTCAAATCTGCTCTGTGTTTCTTCACGAAGATCTCTTGTGTGTTCAGTTGTTGACATTCAGCATATTTTAAAAGATAGATGATATTTTCTATTCCATGGTTCTGGTTCCAAAGCTATTGGCACCCTTTTGGAACCACAAAATAGAAGATACTGTGTATTTTAAAACACGTTCAATGTGGGAAAAAATTGAACACTTGGGAGATAATGTATGTATAGAAACATGAAGTATATTTAATGAATTTTGAGCTTAAGACACTATCATATTGTAACTTCAGCATTGAGCAGAAGAAATCCATGATCAGAAGCCAACAACATTTTAGCAGTTGATCATAGCTGAGGATGTAGAAAAAAATATTTGTGAATTATCATGTACTGAAGCAATATTGATTACTGAAGCTAATTAGATGAAATTTTGATTGAAATAGTGTTCTATAAAATAAATATTTTTAATGCCTGTTTTCTTCGAAATTTATTGCAAGTGACCTGTTTTACATCTAATGTATAAAATATTGCTTTACAGACCCCATTTGTTCGGCAAAACACACCACATCCAAAAGAGCTGAAGGCCAAGGCCCAAAAATTGTTTGGGAAAACAAAACCTGATGATAAATTTGAACAAATGGTAAGAATCTCTCTTATTAATCTTATAATTATATTAGTATCCAAATAGAATTATTAATTCATAAGATTTGACAATGTGCCCAATTTGCTTTATCTCATTTTGGATTCAGTTATATTGTATGATTTAGTTAATACAGGATGTTTGCAAATCCATTTTCTTTGTTAATCATCTGAGCTAATATAAAAAATCTTCACTCACATGCTGAATTGGAGACTGACAGCTGGCTGAAAGTATAAGTGAATAATGAAAAGATGTATAGGAGTTTGGGTTTCTGGAAGAAAATTAGAAAAAGAGCCAAAAAGTTGAAAAGCAGAAAATTGTTCTCAGTTTTAATTAAAAATGGTCATTAATAGAGTATTTAAAAATGGAATGGGGGAGAGGAAAAAACATTGAGATATGTAACAAAGAGGCTAAAAATGGGGCTGAAACTAAGTTAATATGACTTCCATTGCAGGTATTTGATGACTGTAGGATGAATCCGTAAATGTGCTCTGGTAGGTAACGTCAAGGTTCATTAGGTGATACTGGTTGTTAAAAATTTAGATTTTCCCTCATATATGTTAATTCTTTTGGCTTTTTTAGTAGTGTGTGATTCCCATTGTTACTGCATATGGCACCATAGGTGAAGGACACTGATGAAATAATTTGAGTTAAAATGATAACTGAGATAAATTTGAAGGAGAAAGGTTTTTGGTAGGGGTAGGACCTCAGTACTGCCAATAACATGAAACTCGTGATTCTAGCTGGTATTGAGGTATGTCTCATTTTTTGTGATAAATGTTCAATACTGTCTTTAAGCTTTTTAAGTTTTGCATTATGAAAAATTCGTGGTGTAACTGTATGCTAGAAATGGAATAATAGCAATCAAGACTTCACAGTATTGCCTCACACAGGTCCCCAAAGAGTTGCTGGACTGTAATTCTTAATAGGCCTTGACTTTGTTTTCTGTGAGAGAATGAGTGCAAGACTTCAGAGACTCTTGTGTCTAAATGAAAACATATTAAAGAATGGAGAAAGGATAGATTGAGAATAATACGAGAGTGGTTCAATAAGTAATGCAACACATTTTTTTTTCTGAAACAGGGACTGTTTTATTCAGCATTCAAATGCACAATGTTATTCCGCAATCTTTTAGTTACACAACATTATTTTTCAATGTAATCTCCGTTCAATGCTAAGGCTTTATGCCACCTTGAAATGACGGTGTGTTTGCCTGCGCGGTACCATTCCACTGGTCGATGTCGTTGCCAACATCGTACTGCATCAATAACTTCATCATCCGTGTAGTGCATCCCATGGATTAATCCTTCATTGGGACAAACATATGGAAATCCGACGGTGCTAGATCGGGGCTGTATAGAGGATGTGGAAGATTAGTCCACTGAAGTTTTGTGAACTTCCTCAGATGCGAAGACTTGTGTGAGGTCTTGCGTTGTCATGGAGAAGATGAAATTTGTTCAAATTTTTGTCTACGAATACCCTGAAGTCATTTCTTTAATTTTTGAAGAGTAGCACAATACACTTCAGAGTTGATTGTTTGACCATGGGGAAGGATATTGAACAGAATAACCCCTTCAATGTTCCAGAAGACTGTAGCCATGACTTTACCGGCTAAGGATATGGCATTAAACTTTTTCTTGGTAGGGGAGTGGGTGTGGTGCCACTCAATTGATTTCCGTTTTGTTTCAGGTTCGAAGTGATGAACCGCCGATAACAATGTTTGACAAAAAACTGTCACCATCAGCAATTCCACACAGATGGTTCTCCTTTGCTCTTTATAGTCTTCGGTTAGACATTGAGGGACCCAGTGGGAACAAACCTTAGAATATCCCACAATTGTGACAGCACTACCAACAGAGATGTCAAGTTGAGCACTGAGGTGTTTGATTGAGATACAGCGATCATGTCGAATGAGAGTGTTCGCACGCTCCAACGTTGCAGGAGTCAGAGCTGTGCGTGGCCGTGTAGCACACGGGAGATCAGTTTTGCTTGACCTTGCGGCGATGATGATACACACTTTGCCCAATGACTCGCCGTGCTTTTGTCCACTGCCAATCACCATAGACATTTTGCAAGCACCTATGAATATCTGAGATGCCCCGGTTTTCCACCAAAAGAAACTCAATCACTGCCCGTTGTTTGGAGCGCACCTCCATTACAGATGACATTTTCAAAGTGCCATATAGCGCTGTCACCAATTGGAAGTCAATGAAACTTTACAAGACAAAGTGGGAATGTTTGAAAATATTCCACAAGAAATGTCAGGTTTTTCCAACCAAAATTGGCCAATAAAAAGCAAGTGTTGCATTACTTATTGAACTCCCCTCATACAAAACACAGATGATGCATGATTGGTGGAATTTAGTATTAGTGATGTACAAATTAATTGAATGGAAATACTTGTTCCTTTTTTTTCGTCTATTTGTGTTTTGCAAGTCAATCTCAGATCACGACTGTACCTTACAGATATGCCATAGTGCTAATGTCCATAAATATTTGTTTTACCCAAGTGCAGTAGTAATATTGGATAAAACATTAGTCAAGCATGAAACTATTTTGAAATAGATAGCATTAGTAATAACAGAGCAGTGTGTAAAATATGATGCAGGAAAAACATTTTTGTGCGGTAGTAAGAACAAACCACAAGAAGTATTTTACATTCACACTCTGAGTGAAATTTACAGAACCTCTATTGAAAAAGTAATTTATCAGTTTCCTGTCACTATCAGAACATAATGCAGCAATATCTGAAAATAATGAATAAAAACAAAATTGGTTAATTATAGACATATGCAGAAAACTAGTAGTAAAACCATAAATATGTAAAATATGAAGTTATTAAGAGTTAAGCAAACAAATATATACAAATATAATAATTTGTAACTTGAAAAACTTCACTTATCTTTTAAGAAATGATGACTGTTAAATTAAATTTATTGGGAGTCGATTAATGACACTAAACAACACTTACTTTTAAATTTTCCCGGAACTAGTTTCAGAGGCCTTCCCTCTATCTTCAGCCAGACATCGACTCTACAGTTGGTATAATTTCCACTTCTTGAAGACTTGTTTGCTTATTTTATAAATCCTTTCATGGAAGTGTTGAAAACAGTGTTGTTGTATAAATTAAATTTATTGGGAGTCGATTAATGACACTAAACAACACTTACTCTTAATTTTTCTCGGAACTAGTTTCCGAGGCCTTCCCTCTATCTTCAGCCAGACATCGACTGAAGATAGAGGGAAGGCCTCTGAAACTAGTTCCGGGAAAATTTAAAAGTAAGTGTTGTTTAGTGTCATTAATCGACTCCCAATAAATTTAATTTATACAACACTGTTTTCAACACTTCCATGAAAGGATTTATTAATGATGACCGTATTTCTTACAAATTGAATAGGATCACGATTTCGTAAATAAATCATTGGAAAAATTTTAATCCTTTTTCACATAAATTTGTTGTTTTCAATAGTTGATGCAAAAAAAAAAAGTATATATATATATAAGTAAAATTAATTGTCAGAAAGAAACAAGGAAAGAACCACTCAAACTAAATGGGAAAACACCTACTTCAAATTACTCTATTTCTGAAGCCTTTAATAAGTATTACAGCTCTCAGCATAAACTTTCCTCTGAAGCAAAAAGAAAACAAAGGCAGATTAAAAAAGATCTAAAAGTTTAAAAAGTGCCCAGAACAAACAGTCGATATATTCAGCAAAGAATTCACCATAAGAGAACTAAATCATGCCATCCATGAGTTGAAAGATAAAAAGTCTCCTGGACCAGATAAAATACATGCTGAATTTCTGAAACAACTAGGACCAAAGGGAAGAAAGGTACTACTGAAATTATTTAATGTATCATGGACCTGTACTTTACCTACAGAGTGGAAAAAAGCAATAATTATTCCTATTCTAAAAAAAGACAAAGCACCCAACAAAATAAATAATTACAGACCAATTTCCTTAACAAGTGTCATTGCAAAAACAGCAGAACGTATGATTTCAGCAAGCATAAATTGGTTCTTAGAAAGTAATAACATATTAACAACTGCTCAAACAGGATTCAGACAACACATATCTACTAAAGAAAATACAATTCAGCTATCCCAAGATTTCAAAGAATCTTTCAACAAAAATCAAGATATGCTGTCAGTTTTCATTGATTTTGAAAAAGCATACGATTCAGTATAGAGGCATAAACTTCTTGAGAAACTTTCAAAACTAGGCATTCAAGATAACATGTTAAATTGGATCACTCAGTTTGTCTCTCAACGTTTCTGTGCTACAAAGTACATCCAAATTCCGACAAATAAAAATGGGCCTACTACAAGGTGCAGTACTGAGTACAACCTTGTTCAACATCTACATCAATGATCTTCCCGCGACTGCATCAAACACAGAAATAAAGACAGCACTTTTTGCAGATGACATGATCATGTGGACATCTTCCCCACAAATAGAGAAATCCAAAACTTCAATGGAAAAGGCTCTGATACTATTGGAAAAGTGGACTGACAACAATTTGATGAAAATAAATACTGATAAAACAACATTCCAAATATTTAGCTTAAAAAAGAAAATCCCTAAACTAAATCTGCAGTTCAAGAAAACAAACCTGAAACAAACATATGAAACAAAATATTTAGGAACAATTTTTGATTTAAAATTATCTTGGAGACATCATATTGAAGCAGTAGTAAACAAATCAACAAAAAAAATTTCAATGTTGAAAAGATTAGCTGGAGTCAAGTGGGGCAGTAATCGGGAGACACTGAACACCACATACAAAACATTCATCAAGCCAATACTTCTTTATAATGCAGAGGTAATAATTACAGCAAACAGTTCTAACATAAATCACCTAGAAGTATGCCAAATCAGGCCCTGCGACTATTAACCGGTGGAGCAAAATCAACTCCAATCACGACAATGCAAGCCTTAACTCGGAACTATCCAATACATCTAACTTTAGAGGAGCAGGCACTAATACAACATGAAAAAATGTTGTAGTTAAAAACAACAAAATGGGAGAAAAGATTACTACAACCAAAGAAGATGAAAACACAAACAAGTTTCCTACACAAAGTTATGGAATTAAAAACAGATCTGAATCTTCCTAATTCTAAAGAAAACATTTTAATCAAAGAAAAGACACTGACTTTTGAACCAATTAATATTCAAATAGATTTAGAACAAATAGTTACAAAATCTGAAACTTCCAAACCTGTACTAAAAGCACTAGCATTAGAAACTGTGAACAATAGATATCCACCTGAAGAATGGTTACATATCTACACAGATGGATCTAACTTGGACAACAACTCAGGAGCAGGAATTAAGTGTGCACTGTTCTCATTCTATCAACCAGCAGGATACCACACAACAAATTTTGATACAGAAGTAACGGCTATTCATATTTCACTCCAACACCTATACAGAATAGATAAATTCAAAAATGCTGTCATACTTTCTGATTCTAAAGCAGCATTATGTGCTATAAGTTCATATAAAATGAGGTCAATCCAAATTAAAGAATGTCACAAAATGATCCAACAACTTCAAAAACTACAGAAAAGAATTATATTGCAGTGGATACTTGCACATTGCGGAATTGCTGGAAATGAATCAGCTGATTTTGTTGCCAAAAAGGGTGTAAATTTAATTCAGAACAAAAGTAAAAACTTACCCTTTACATCCATAACAAGATTAATCAAAAGCAAATATAAAAACAAACAAAACCAATCAATATCTAACAAAGCCAAAGATAAAAAATGGAACATGTTAATTAAAACTCCAGAAATTATTCCAGAAATCCCACGTAAAGCTGCAGTAGCAAATTTTAGATTACTTACGGAACATGATTATTTGGCCAAACACTTACACAGAGTAGGAATTTATACAAGTCCAAATTGTCCTCTGTGCAACAAAGGAGAGGAAATGACTGAAGATTATCTTTTAACCTGTGAAGCCCTACCTGCCGGACCCACTACACAGAAATATTGGAGAGCAAGAGAGCTAGTGACTTCATTGCCAAAGACTAGAATTTGAAAACAACAGCAACATAGTTTGATTTATAGATTAATAAATATACCAATGAATAAAGAGGAATTTAATAAAGAATATAAACATATTATTATTACTGCTTGTAATTAATGGTTTTAATGAAGACTTTATACATAATAAAATTGAAAAATTTAAATATAAAAAAACTGTTAATGATGTCTACCCTAAAAAAAAGTAAAAGACAATTATAATTTAAAAAAATTTACTTACCATCCTAGGGTTAATAAACATTTTCAAATTTTTTTTTAAAGAGTTTGGTTAAACTTTAGTTCCTCAAAATATAGTATTAAAAATTTACTGCATTTCTCTAAAAAATAAAATTCCTGATAGTAAAAAATCTGGTATTTATGAATTTAATTGTTTTGATTGTGATAAAATGTTTATTGGAAAGACAAAACGTAATTTGAAACCGCAACGAAAGAGCATTTTCATAACATTAAGTATAAACAAACTGATAAATCGGCCTTAGCAGATCATTTTTAGTCATTTAACCTTGAAATAAATCCAGAAGTTAAATTATTGAAACAATTAAATGGTCCGATAGATTTAATGGTTTGGGGAAAGATATTTATTTTAAAAAATAAACATTGTGTAATAAATTTTGAAATACTGGCAGTTGATTCTGTTTTTAAATTTGTTTCATTTTCAGATGTTGGTAGTACTAAAATAAACATAGGGACATCTAGTGACGGTAACGTTAACATGTTTATATAGAATAAAAAGAAGTATTTCAGAAAGTGGAGTGCCATTGTTACTAAAATTAGGCAAGTGAGTCAACCTTGTATATACGTTTCTCCACTTACAAGTTTTTTGATGAAGACTAGTTTCTGGAAACCTCTTCCCAGTCAACCACAGAACTGACGATAGGGAAGAGGTTCCCAGAAACTAGTCTTCATCAAAAAACTTGTAAGTGGAGAAAAGTATATATAAGGTTGACTCACTTGCCTAATTTTGTTAACATGTTTGTTGATAGTTCGAGCTGATGATGTGGATGATTTATTCACGAAATTGCAATCCTATTCAATTTGTAAGAAATGCTGTCATCATTTCTTAAAAGATAAGTGAAATTTTTCAAGTTACAAATTATTATATTTGTATATAGTAAAACCATAATTTATGGTTGCACTGAATCAAGCAATGGAGTGGTGCCACAGTAATAACTATAGCGCATATATATACATACATACAGTGATTCCCAAGCATCTGTCAGTGTTATCGGGGATAAATACACTACATATTCACTTGCTACCAAAATAAGGAGCAGTATTATAACAAACGCAATCACATGTGTATCACATGGGCTAGATGCCATATGGGTATACATGGCAATGAGAGGGCAGATGAAATTGCTAAATGTTTATGCATTATCCCAAAAGGAATTCAGTTTTAAAGGGTCTACAATTAAATTTGTTAAAAAAGCATTGAAAAAAGAAATGTTTGAAATGTGGAGCAGCACTTGGATAAACAGCGATAAAGGGCAAATCACTCAAAATCTATTTTTTCTCACTGTTAATGGTCGTGTAAACTGCAAGTACTTTTCACCTAATTCTATTTAGACCCAGTTTGCTACCAGACATGGGAAATTAAACTTAATTTCGAAGATTCCATATAGACTCTCTTGATGGCTACCTGTGTAAATGTGAAAGTGTTGATGAAAGTGTTGAACACTTCATATTTAAATGTGATCTTCATTCAAGAAAGAGATATAATCTTATTCAACATCTTTCATGTTGTAATACAGACTTTCAAACACTGTTGATTAATGATTCTTTAAAAAAATGTTGCGCTTCAGCTTTTGTTCACTTATTGGTAGAATTTTTAAATTGTTATAAATTGTTATAACTATATTATTATCATCATCGTGATCATCGTCATCAATCAATCATCAATCAATCATCAATCATCATGTCCAGTTATTTTGATCTTTGTATTTGTTTTTTAACTAGAACCCTAATATCTTACTGGTAAAATAAGGTTATTTCATTTGGAGAATAAATAATAATATAAGCCATAATTTAGTAAACAAGCTGTCACCTTTGTAGTTTTTCATAAAGGGGTATTGAGTATCAGTGCTTTAAATAATTACAGGTGTAGAACATTGAAAAATAGTGGTATTGTTACCTAGCTTCAGGCTTATGTTTTAGGTACCTTCCTGCTATTTTCTAGTTATGACTGAGAAAAACATGGGAAAAAATCCAAAGTCAGTGAAGATGGTTCTGGCGGGATTTGTAGCACAAAGCTCCTTTTTATGAATCTGTATCTCAAAGATGTTGATAACAGTAGTGGTTCTTCCAGCTTTTGGTGCCATTGTAACCATGCTTATGGTTTTATTTTGGAGCTGAGGTCCCAAAAGTTTTTCACAACTGATGATTTGTCCATCTGTCTAAATCTTAATTTCCTAAAACATTCTTGTTTGATTTTGACATTTATTTTACTCTTTCCAAAATAGATTTGGTGGGAATCATTATAGTTGATATTACATAGTTTCATTTTCCATAAGAACTATTAGAAGCAGGTTTTGAATGTTTTGGTTGTTACAGAGTGCCGGCACAATGTAATTTTTCAGAATTTTCCTGATTTGGCAATTTCCTGCAATTACTCTCTGATGTGTTTATTTCAATGCTATGGTTTCCACTTGCCTTCTATTTCTATTTCAGTATAGTGTCCTTAATCATATCCATCCTGAATCTGTTGTGTGCTTTGGTGTACTTGGCATTGATTTTGAGTCGACAAATCTGAGTGCTAGGCTTTTGAATATTTTTCCTGAAATAGTGTGGTTTCACATTCAAGTGTTGACCATAAATGCAACTGTTTATGATTGGGTTTCCTTAGACTTTTCATTTTCAAGAATGAGAGATAGCTTGAACTTCAACTTCTTGTGTGCATTTCAATCCAAATTACTCTACCTTAATTATAACTCACTTCTTTGTTAGAGGTACGTTCAATGGGTGCATATTGCCTTTGATTTAACATGGAGTTGTTTTTTGATAGTCATAATTGCAATACAGTAAAAAAGAATAGCTTTTAAATTACATATTCCAGACTTTACCTTTATGAGAAGATGCCTAGGTTTATAAGAGAAAAATTCTACAATGCTTTGCATGAAGAAATCAAATTTGGAATAAAGTTTTGTAAATTCAAAAAACTTTGGAAAATTTACTGATAGATTAGTTCTCATAATATTCAAGGGTACTTATTGAAGATATATTGTTGATTTGTTCTTTATTATGTAATTTATTTATTTATTTATTTTTTTTTTTTGTTAATTTACATCCTCCAATGTTATGTCATATCGGATGAGTATTTATTCACGTTAAATTTACTTTAAAGAGAGTCGATTAAAGACACTAGACAACACTTACTTTTAAATTTTTCTGGAACTAGTTTCAGAGGCTTTGCCTCTATCATCAGCCGGCTCTCGACTGGTTCTCATTGGTGTAGCTGACGATACTTTGTCACAGGTCTCCTCTGGTGGCGGCTCAAGGAACTTGCTGAACAAATCCTTCTGGGGGATGTCGAAATTGAATACTTTGTTCCTATTTTTTGAAATGAAGATTTGTTCCCATGTGGATAGTTCTTGTTTTCCTGATGTATGTTTCAGTAGTTTTGGTTCTGGATTTATGTTGTGGTTTTTTTCCCAAAAATGTGTGGCAACTGCTGATTTTTCTAATTGTTTATATTTTATGTTTCTAAAGTGTTCCTTTGCTCTTGTTTCTAAATTTCTTTTTGTTTTTCCAATATAAATTTGACTACAGTCATTGCATTCAATTTGATATATACCAGATTTTTTGTTTGATGGAATGGCATCCATCAAACAAAAAATCTGGTATATATCAAATTGAATGCAATGACTGTAGTCAAATTTATATTGGAAAAACAAAAAGAAATTTAGAAACAAGAGCAAAGGAACACTTTAGAAACATAAAATATAAACAATTAGAAAAATCAGCAGTTGCCACACATTTTGGGGAAAAAAACCACAACATAAATCCAGAACCAAAACTACTGAAACATACATCAGGAAAACAAGAACTATCCACATGGGAACAAATCTTCATTTCAAAAAATAGGAACAAAGTATTCAATTTCGACATCCCCCAGAAGGATTTGTTCAGCAAGTTCCTTGAGCCGCCACCAGAGGAGACCTGTGACAAGGTATCGTCAGCTACACCAATGAGAACCAGTCGAGAGCCGGCTGATGATAGAGGCAAAGCCTCTGAAACTAGTTCCGGAAAAATTTAAAAGTAAGTGTTGTCTAGTGTCTTTAATCGACTCTCTTTAAAGTTAATTTATCATAACACTGTTTTCAACACTTCCAAGAAAGTAATTGTAATTTATTCACGTGTTTAAGCCATAAAGCAATCTTAATACAGTAGAACCTCGCTTACGCAGATCAACTGGGACCAGGACCAATCCAATTTAACAAAAATCAGGATTATCTGGAGAGTGACAGAAAAACGATAAAAAAAATGCACATCATGGAAATATTTTTGATGGAGTTTAGAAATTACTATCGGCACACTTTCACCTAAAAGCACATACACTGTATATACTGCAATAGCCTATGTATCTGTACTGTACACAATGTGGCTACACACTAGTCGGTAGTAAAAAAGGCAGTGAACTTCTGCTGTCTCAGTTTAGTGTTTCGTGTTTGAGCAGCGCATCTCACATCTGCTATAACATTAGTTCATTTGACAGTGTTTTGGCTTGACTCTCGAAATAAAGTATTAATTTCTTTATGTTTGTACTGCTTGTGCATGGGTCATAACCACAGCTGGTTCATCAACAGTGTCTGAATCTGAATACTCTTCATTTTCAGTAACACTGCATGATGCAGTGATGCCTTTCTGTGTAATCAGTTTATAACCTCTGTCATTGTCAGTTTACAACCAATTGTCAATGTCTTCATCAACATAGGAACATCCATCAGTATTTTTACAATATTTTTAAAAGTGTCTATAAACCTTTTTCCAGACTTATTTTTGTTCTTGAATCCGGTTTTCTGGCAAGTCTCACAAGGCCACAATATTTTTTATGACTATCAACGTTTCTGTTCTAACCTGCACTCAAGCAGGTCAGGTGAGTGGAATGAAATTGCCAACTGGACAAGAGAATTTGAGTAACAGCAATAGTTACATTTTTATTATATTTTCCTTCTCTTGGTTAGATAATGTAAGCATTAAGTCACAATTTAATGTTATTAACATAGAGGCTCCAGGTAGAACAGTATTTGCACAGGGACTGCAATATTGCACATATTAAACAGTGAAAAGGCACTACTATATCATTGTGTATAATAGGTATTTAGCTCCACATTATACATTTATAGTGTGTTGTTTTGTGTGTTATATGATATAGTCTTCTCTATAAAAACAACATTGAATGAAGATATAAAGTTTGTAACATTCCAAATCTAAATAAGAATACAGGAGTGACAGTATGTTAATTAGTAGCTGATTTGAGTTCTATTTATCCTAGCTGTGAAACCTTCAAAAAATGGGCCATGCTGCTTCAAAGTTGTGATCCTTAAAATTAAGTTCACAGGTACCTTTAATGCAAATCAAAATTACAATGTTCACATAGGTTCATAATAAATATAGGTAGAACTTCCAATTTTATTGTTCAGAATAATAGCTTTTCTGAAATTTGATACACCTTAAACAATGTTTCTTTGCACTCATATTCTTCAATTTTCAGTTTTATTATGTATATTTTTGAGGTTCTATTTGTAATTCTAGGAAATAAATAAAGACCAAGAAGATAGTAATTCCACAGAAATGAAGTCAATGGAAGGAATTTTAAGCAGAGACGATGCTCCAAATGGACCTGAAGAAACAAATGAGGTACAGACAACTTGTATCTATGAACAGCAAATAAATGTGATGTTTATTCATTTAAATGTAGAACAATGTAAAGCATAAGAAGGGGGTTTTAGTATTGCAAGTATTGTGTTAGTGTAAACTGAATTATAATAAATACGTAAAATATGAAGCTATTAACAGTGAAGCAAACAAATACATACAATATAAAAATTATTTGTGGTTGGTTTATTGACACTCGTCACTTACTTTTTCATATATTTATGAGAGACTAGTTTCAAAGGCCCTGGCCTCCATTTTCAATCTCTTCCCAACTGGCATTTGTTGTTATCTGCTCTCTCTGGTGGTGGAACTATGAACTTTTTTGTCAAATTATCTGCTGGCGGGATTTCAAAGTTCATTACGCGATCCTTATTTTTCCAGATGAATATGTTCTCCCATGTTGTCAATCTATTTTGGTTTATCACTCCTTTTAAAATGGCTAGCTACAATTGATATGGAAGCAATAGAAGCAGAAGAATATATTTCTCTAACAAAAATATGCATTGAACAAAACTTCTTTAGCTTTAATGGAAAACACTACAAGCAGAAATCAGGATTATCAATGGACAATCCACTTTCACCTTTTTTGGCTTATTTATGAGTGCATTTGAAACACAAATTAAAAAGTCCTTCCCATTGATCTTCAAGGTTTGGTATAGATATGTTGACGACATCTTTGCAATTGTACCAAGTAAACATTTAGATGATGCATTAAAATTACTCATTCTGCAAGAAAGGACTATCAAATTCACAATAGAAAAGGAAATCAATGGACAACTACCTTTCTTGGATCTAAATATCATCAGGAATGATACAAAAATAAAATTTGGAATTTACAGGAAGCCAACACATTCAGAAAATTATATAAAAAAATAATAGCCACAACCCAATTACACATAAACATGCAATAATAAACAGCCTTACACACAGACTAGTCAACATACCCATGGAAAAAGAAGAATATTTCAAGGAACAAAAAGCAATAATACACATAGCAGAAGAAAACGGATACAACAAAAGTTTGGTGTTGAAGAAAATTAGAAAATCTAAACTAAAGAAAACCATTAAGGAAGCAACCACATTTATTAAAGAAAAAGAAAGCAACAGCATATTCAGTTCATTCACATATCATCCAAAAACATTTAATAAATTTAAAAAGATATTCAAGGAACAAAATATCATCTTGGCACCTACTAATAGATACTCAATTTTAAAATTACTAAATTCAAAAACAAAAGATGAAATTCCTTCAGGTAACAAATCTGGAATATACCAAATAAATTGCAAGAATTGTGAAAAATGCTACATAGGTCAAACAAAAAGAAATTTAAAAACCAGAGTTAAAGAACACTTTAGAAACATCAGATTGAAACAAGAAGACAAGTCAGCAGTAGCATTTCATTTTTGGAATGAAAACCATGACATTGATCCAAATCCAAAATTATTAAAAGGAGTGATAAACCAAAATAGATTGACAACATGGGAGAACATATTCATCTGGAAAAATAAGGATCGCGTAATGAACTTTGAAATCCCGCCAGCAGATAATTTGACAAAAAAGTTCATAGTTCCACCAATAGAGAGAGCAGATAACAACAAATGCCAGTTGGGAAGAGATTGAAAATGGAGGCCAGGGCCTTTGAAATTAAGTCTCTCATAAATATATGAAAAAGTAAGTGACGAGTGTCAATAAACCAACCACAAATAATTTTTATATTAATTTTGACGTCACTGTTACTAAATTCCTCCAAACACACATCAAATACATACAAATTATAATTTTTGTATATATGAGTTATAATAGTTCTAAATCATATCTTGTAGCAATTAAACATTTAGTGTTAAACTGTGTGCATGCATATTGGTACTTTAATAAATTTAATTGGCATTAGTTAGCACAGTTTAAGCAAATTGAAACCATTTCTTAGAAAAGTTTCTTAAATGTACTTAGAAAAATTAATCCTTACCCATAGCTAGAGATTTATCATTGTAGTTAAATAACGAAGAGTGTTATTTATAACACTTAATTTACACGTTAAATACTGTCACATCAGCATTCGCTTAACCTGCCATGGAGGTTATGTCACCATTCCTGTTTGCTAGTGGAAGAAGCAGCAGTGACCCATCTTCCTTTGGATGGCAGTAGCTGACATCACAAGGCAGCAGCAGGTTGTGCTGTTACTGCATATATACAATACGGGATCTTTCCAATATGCTCTACAATGTAATTTGAGAGGGATCTATCACAAGAAACTTCTGGCTATGCCTGACAGATATATAAAGCCAATACAAGACTTGGTGGACAGTTTTATAGTTTGTGTGTACTTCATGCTTTGAGCGACAGTCTTGAGTGCCGTTCCATTGGGAGGAGTTGGTGCAGTGGAGCAGTTTACGAAGCAGTTGGTCAGTCAAGTTATCTGAGTCAACAAAGAAATGTATAGAAATGTGTTGAAGAATCAGCAAACCATGGAATGGTGCAGGAAACAGTTCATGAGTCAGTAAGTGCAGCTCTATGGTTAGGAATTGGCAGTCAGTGGAACAGGCAGTGAAGCAGTTTATGAGCGAATGTTGGAGCTGCGTTCAGAGTCAATGTGCAGCTCTGTGTAAGAGCTGAATCTGTGTGTACGTCAAAGATTACCAGCAGTACAAATTGGTGTTTGCTAAAAAGACATGAAAGAATGTAGAGACATGTCAACAATTGTGTATATGTGTAAAAGAGGTCATTGTAAGTTAGTATTATGCTAACAATTCTGATGACAAAGCAGTTTGAGGCAAATGTTCTGTCATTGTCAAAATACAATTTAAAAACAAAAATTTATTTTGAGCGTATAGAAAAAGAAGTTGTGGGTGCAGCAGGGAATATTGTAATATGTATAGCAGGAGGCAAAAGTGGCTTAAAAGCATAAGTTTTCCTTCAGAATTTTGATGTGCGCTTAATGCTCTTTGGTTACTAGGACTTACATTTCCAGTTCATATCCTGGCCATGGCATTGAATTTTTCATGTTGACTCAATCTACAAAAACCTTAGCCTATATATGGCTAGTGTGAAGAAATGATTAATTTCCATCAACTAACTAAAATAATAAGAGTTAAATGAAGAAGCCTGGGACTCAAGTACTTACGATAGTAAGTCACCACAAACGGTGTATCTCCAATGCGAGAGCCCTTAGTGGTTTACCGGGAAAATATACGAGTCAAATAGAGAATTTAATGTCCTGACGGCAAGTTGGCCATGGTCAGAGCGACTGGATGGAAACCAGGAGATCCGTGGTTCAAATCCCGGCCATGGCATTGAATTTTTCATGTTGACTCTATCTATCCCAAAGTATCTTTTCTAACCATTGCTCCAGTTGTATGGCAACTATCTAGCCAAAAATCTTGTAAGTTCCATCTAGCAGTACAATCTCACGGTAATTTCCACACTCTGCCTTGTTTCCTTTTTTATGTATTGGACAGATTATCCCCACATTCCAGTTATTAGGCATTTCTTCCTTTGTCCATATTTCATTAATTAATTCTCAAACAGTTTTCTCCAGTTCTTCTCCATATTTCAGTAATTCCGACTCTTTTGTGTCTTCTCCTGCAGCTTTATTGTTCTTTAATGCTTTGATTGTCTTCCTGATTTCTACTATACCAGGCTGTTCTACTTCCTCATCCTGTTCCTGTTCTTCCCTTTCCTCATTCCTGTTTCTCTTCATCAACCTCTTCATTTCGGTGAGTAACTCGTAGAAATGCTCATGCCACCTACAGAGGAAAGATTATCACAACTAAATAACTTCTTCAAAACTTGTAAGAAAATGGGAAATAATGTATCTACTTTAAAAAAGAATAAGTAATTTAGTACTTGATTAATATTTAAAGGAACCCATATATGGTGATTTGTCATTCTGAAGAGTCATTTATTCATTAAATGTATCTATGTTATAAATATTAAAAGCAGAAGCATTATTAACAGTGAAGTATTCTTCACCAGGCAAAGAGAACACCAGAGGAACATTAAGTTGAAACAAATAGAAAAATCTGCAGATTCACACCATTTTTGGACAGAAAACCACAACATTGGCCACAACATTAAACTGTTAAAATCTTTAAGTACACCCATAGAATTGGATATTTGGGAAAAAAATATTCATAAACAAAAACCGTGATAAAGTTATAAATTTTGAAATAACGGCATTAAATGAATTATTAAAACTTATTGCCCCTAACACCAAATGGCAGAGTGATCGGATCTCCGTAGTAGTGGAAGAAGAGGAAGGTTCATTTAGTCACCAAACAGCTGAGGATGAGATCGAATGATCTTGAAAATGTTTCAATTATACAACAAGTAAGTGAAGTTTGAGTGTAAACATAGTGACTCATAAATCAAACTCAAATATGTATCTATGTTAATGATATGCCAAGCAAATATGTAATTAGACCAACTTCTTTTTGGGGTGTCAGCAACATCCTGTGTGACTAGTAACGTTACGAAAATATGCACAACTGCATAAGGATTAGGGTACCTTAACTCTAAATCTTCTTTTGTTTAATTTAAATTGTGAATGACAGTACTGACATAGATGTCAGTAGTGTAAATAATATGTAGTCTTTCAAAAGTTACTTTAAAGTTAAACCACTATCAATTTTATATTATTCAAGGTAGGATAAAAACAAAAGAAGTCACATACTCTACAATTAAGGGGCTTGGTTTTCTTTTGCACTTCAGTTCACCATTCCAGTGATTGCAATTTTGTTTAATAATGCATTAGTAATTTTATTCATACTCCCATAAGATTTTATAAGTTACAAATTATGGTTACTAAAATTAGGCAAGTGATTCAACCTTGTATATACTTTTCTCCTCTTACAAGTTTTTTATGAAGACTAGTTTCTGGGGACTTCTCCCCTATTGTCAGTTCTGTGGTTGACTGATGATGCATCCGGTGTCTGCATCTGGCTTGGTGTTGTGCTGCCATCTAACGTCCTGGTAAGTTTGATGACGTCATCTACCGCGGGAATTTCAAAATTCATCAAGAGGTCCTGTTTTTTCGTAATAAATATGTTTTCCCAAATCTGTAGTTCCAGAGGTTTCTTTGCCTGTTTGATCAGTTCTATTTCTTGTTTTATGTTGTGATTCTCAGACCAAAAGTGATGTGCTACGGCAGACTTGTCCATTTGTTTGAATTTAATATTTCTGAAGTGTTCTTTCATTCTTGTTCCTAGATTCCTTTTGGTCTTACCAATGTATATCTTGTCACAATCCTGGCAACTCATTTGGTAAATGCCTGATAATTGAGTTTTCGGTGTGCTATTTTTTAGAGGGTGGTTTAGTAAGTGGCGGATGTTGTGTTCGTTTTGAGGGGCTAATTTTATGTTGAAGCTCTTAAATATCTTTTCAAATATGATTTCCGAAAGATCTAAACAATACGCAACGTTGCAACAGATTAATATAGAAGCGTACTACCTACACATGAAACTAGCTCAAGAACTTGGACACATAATTTGGACACATTTCGAAACAAAATTACACGACATATTGAAATTAAACATGAAAGATAAAACACAGATTCTTAAATCGAAAGTACGGAAATTACGCTTAAGGAGACCGACGAGAAACCCACGCAACCAGTGCCGCCGTGTCACAGAAACACCAGACAATGTAGTCAACATCTCTTCCCAAACTTTCACCGAAAAAGAGTTAAAATTTCTAAACAAAGGTTTTAAAACTTGTGTCGGCAACTCGGGCAATTTAAACGATTACATCGCTGACGTCACCATAACCTCGAACTTTTTGGAAAATGGTAGTGAAAAAACATTAGTTAAATCAAAATGCTTAGAAATTCTTAAGGGGATGACATTCGGACAGGAAAATAACTATAAAGAAACTATTCAAACATTGAACCAAAAACCAGTTTTATATCTGAAAGCAGACAAAGGAAACACGGTAGTCATTATGGACCGAAATGATTACAACCAGTGAGTCGAAAATCTACTACAAAATCCAGAATATACAACCCTAACCAAAAACCCATTATGGAAATACATAGAAACCCCAAAAAAGCAATTAAAGAAAATACTGTAGTGCCACATAAGATGAACAATAGCATAATTGTAAACAACCCTAATTTGCCAAAATTATACTGCCTACCTAAGATTCACAAGACAGACAACAGCATGCGACCCATTATTAACAATATAGATGACCCGTCTTACAAACTGGCAAAATGGTTGGTGGAAGAATTTGACAAGTTTGAAAAGTTTGAATCTCTAAGCATAAACAATTCATTTGATTTAGTAAAGAAAATTGAAAACACAATTATAAAAACTGAAGAGGTGATGGTGTCCTTTGATATCAGATCTCTATTCACGAGCATACCAGTAGAAAAAATTCCAAAATTGATGAAAGGCTGGTTATCCAAAAGCAACGTTGCGGATGATAAAATAGAGGAATACATCAAATTAACCACCCTATGTATTGAACAAAACAGCTTCACGTTCTCCAGTAAGATCTTCCAACAAACAGCAGGCTTGGCCATGGGTAACCCTCTTTCACCATTACTAGCTAATCTGTTCATGAGTAATTTGGAATCACACATTACTAAAGCCTTTCCACATATTTTCAAATGTTGGCATAGATATGTCGACGATGTGTTTGCGATAGTCCCTAGAAGACTAACCGAGGATGCTATAAAGTTGCTAAACCTACAAGAAAAATCCATAGTTTTCACCATTGAAGTAGAGCAGGATGAATGGCTACCTTTTCTAGATTTGAAAATCATTAGAACACCAACAGGATTACAATTTGGAATATACCGAAAAGCAACACATGTTGACAATTACATTAAATGCAACCCATTCAACCCAGTACAACATCAATATGCAGTATTCCATAGTTTAGTTCACAGATTAATCAACATTCCGCTAACAAAAACAGAATATGAACAGGAGTACGCTCACATACACCAGGTTGCCGAACTGAACAACTATAACACAAATTTCATCAAAAAACTGATCTACAGACACAAAAGAAACAAAAACTTAAGGGACATTACTACGTTAAAAAAACTAGAAAACCCAAACACCAGATATGGAAAATTTACATTTCATCCAAAATACTTCAAAAAAATTGAAAAGATATTTAAGAGCTTCAACATAAAATTAGCCCCTCAAAACAAACACAACATCCGCCACTTACTAAACCACCCTCTAAAAAATAGCACACCGAAAACTCAATTATCAGGCATTTACCAAATGAGTTGCCAGGATTGTGACAAGATATACATTGGTAAGACCAAAAGGAATCTAGGAACAAGAATGAAAGAACACTTCAGAAATATTAAATTCAAACAAATGGACAAGTCTGCCGTAGCACATCACTTTTGGTCTGAGAATCACAACATAAAACAAGAAATAGAGCTGATCAAACAGGCAAAGAAACCTCTGGAACTACAGATTTGGGAAAACATATTTATTACGAAAGAACAGGACCTCTTGATGAATTTTGAAATTCCCGCGGTAGATGACGTCATCAAACTTAAACCAGGACGTTAGATGGCAGCACAACACCAAGCCAGATGCAGACACCGGATGCATCATCAGTCAACCACATAACTGACGATAGGGGAGAAGTCCCCAGAAACTAGTCTTCATAAAAAACTTGTAAGTGGAGAAAAGTATATACAAGGTTGACTCACTTGCCTAATTTTAGTAACAATGGTACTCCACTTTCTGAAATACTTCTTTTTATTCTATACAAATTATGGATCTACCACTAAATGATAGAATACAACTAATTCAAAGTTGTTATAAAACAAGAGGAGCTTTTCTAAAGGTCTGAGAGAACACTTTGAGAGCAGGCCGATGTTCCATTCATAATTATGGTAGATTTAATCAAGAATTTTGAGGAAAGTGGTTATGTTGCTGATAAGAAGGAACCTGGAAGGCCAAAGGTAATCGTTAATGATTATTGGTTGCTGAGGTGCTTCATGCAAATAGTTAAGTAAGTAGAAATAATAATTATGGATTTAGTAGTGTAACACAAGTATCGAGCAGACTTCAGATGAGTAATACCACAATTTGGAGAATTCTGAGAGAACATCTTAGCCGCTCTGTCCATGTAAACTGAAACCAGTGTTTGCACTGAAAGAAGGCATCAAGCTCGACAGATATGATTTTGCTTTATTTGTGTTAGCAGAGATTCAGATTAATAATGATTGGTTGGACAACATTTTTGATGAAGATAACAATGGAATAAGGGAGACTTGTTGTACTACAAGGCAGAGTGATGAGGCATACAGGAAAATATGCAAACAACAGTTGTTTACGTGAGCCTATCGCACACACATGGCAAATATAGTGTATGTACCCTCTGTTCAGATTAAACTGGACAGTAAGTTAGCTCGAAAAATTCTATGTAACACGATTGAGTATTGTGACAAGAAGAAAGGAGTGGGAATCAAAATCCCTTTGTGATACCTCGGTAGATACTGCTGATGGAATTGTCTGAGATCTTACCTATAGCACTTTAATCTTCCAGGTACATTGAATCAAAGTCAGTAGAACTGTTGTTTATCTTTCATTTCCATAGCATGTTTTGTATAATGTATATCATTAAGTTACTGTATTAGGGGACAGATTTATTTTGTATAATGTGGTGTAAACAAAAACTAGGTATATCTTATTAAATTTTTCGCTTCACGGTGGTGTTCCATTACAGTTAAATCTCGATATGTATATCTTGTTATTTTTATTTATACTTTCATTCAGATTCATAATTATTAAACTAACATGGAATTTTGTTTCATTAGTAATTTCAATAATAGTATCTAAAATTATATACACATAACTGTGTATAGGTTAACATTGTGATGCATCTAAATCTGTAATTTGTATTACGGTGTTGGCCTATTTTTGCAGATTGATCACACTTAAGAAAATTTGTTGAATTGCCATATACTACCTATAATTACAGAAATCAGAAATTATTTAATAAGAAAAGCTTTCCTTTAATGTGAGGTTTTTTAACTTTTTTATTTTTATTTTATTTTTTAAGAAAAATTAGAAAACCAAAGAATTGATAATTATTGGAAAAAGGAATGGATTACTGATCAGCTTTTTAGAAATTATTCCCAGTGTGCAGATTGATCACCTAGAAAATTAGTTATATTACTGTGTACTTCCTATAGTTGCACTGATCATTTAATAACAAAAGTGGTGGTAACTTAGTTGGTTTTCTCCTTTTTTTCATTATGGAAATTGCAGAAGATACAACTGTTTTGTCTCATTTTCATTATTTGAAAAATATTCCACTAAATAATTACATATTTAATGCATTTATAATCATTAAGACTTTGTTTTATTATGCACCCATGTTGCATATAATAATTGGCTAACCTTTCATACAAGACACACAGCTTCCAAGTTCTCCATTTGTGTTTCATAACTTACTGTACTAATATTTTGCTGTTATAACAAAAAAGATAAATGAATGTAGCAACAGTCACTGAAGGTCAGTACGCCTCAATGCTCTGTCATATAGTAAATGAGAGCATTATTCCTATGGCATGCCACAAAACTTTTTATCCTTATAAGGGAACTGTCATTATGCTCACACTTGTACACGCTTGAGAGTTTGAGGACATCTCTGCTCTGTGTGGGGCATGTGGGCCAATAATCGAGAGTGGGGTATAGCTGGAAGTACCCAAAAATGAGTCCAGAATGCGTAGGAATATATAGGCATAATAACACAGCATTGTATGTAGGGAATCTTTACTCCTGATGGGCAGCAGTCTACACATGGCATACGTAAGGAGCGCCAACCACAACATGCGTACAGAGCTTACGAGCAATGTCCAGAAGCTACGTGCAAGTGGTCGCATGCAGCACTTGCCAGGCTTTGGTTTTGGGTGTTGTGGTTCTACTTTGCAGAAGATTGTTGGAGCATATGGTTTATATACAGTATCAAATTTTCAGGTGTGTAACGGTGTGAGTACAGCCTTCCCTTGTTAGACTCAAGAATCATGATTTAGCAAGCTTGCATGTTGGCGCTCTGCAGCATATCTACACCCCTGCAAAACGATTATCCACATTATTAATTTTTAGATGAGTCGTATTTATTACACATCTGCTTCACTTTCGTACCTATTTTGAGGACATGTTTCGCAAATCATCGTTTACATCTTCTGCTCTTATGCGACTAAAGCTTGATCCAGTGGTGTGGTGGGTGTGTGGGTAATTCTGGAGTTGCTAAATCACTAAATCAACAGATGGCATTAGCAACTCCAGAATTACCCACACACCCACCACACCACTGGATCAAGCTTTAGTCGCATAAGAGCAGAAGATGCAAACGATGATTTGCGAAACATGTCCTCAAAATAGGTACGAAAGTGAAGCAGATGTGTAATAAATACGACTCATCTAAAAATAATTATTTCGCTTCACTGTGGTGTTCCAATACAGTTAAATCTCGATGAATTATCCAGATGTTTGGCAATTGTGTCATCATTAGATACCTATCAACAGAGTGGCTACCACAATCTTCAGAAATCAATATAACAATAAAGAACAATTATTAATTTTTAGATGAGTCGTATTTATTACACATCTACTTCACTTTCGTACCTATTTTGAGGACAAGTTTCGCAAATCATCGTTTGCATCTTCGGCTCTTATGCGACTAAAGCTTGATCCAGCGGTGTGGGTAATTCTGGGGTTGCTGCTGCGTGGGATTCTCTTCTGGCGGGATTTCAAAGTTCATTAGTTGGTTTTTATGTTTTTCTATGTATATCCTCTCCCATATGACGAGTTCACTATGTTTTTGTACGTATTTTAGTAATTCTGTGCTATCTTCAATTTCATGATTTTCAGACCAGAAATGAGCTGCTATTGCGGACTTATCAATATTTTTGTATCTTAAGTGCCTGAAGTGTTCTTTCTTTCTAGTGCCTATGTTTCTTTTTGTCCTCCCTATGTAAATTTTTTCACAGTCTTTACACTTAATCTTGTAAATGCCTGACTCTTCCTCTGGTTTTATTTTATCAGTATTATTACTGTGAAGTAGGTTTTTAATGTTGTAATTGTTTTTTGGTGCCAATGTTATATTGTATTTCTTGAATATTTTTTGGAACTTTTTTGTGGCCCAGGGGTGGTAAGTAAATTTAACAAATCTAATTTCTTGTTTTATTGGTGTGAGAGCTGTGATCTCTTTTAATCTCTTTTGAAGTTTGAATGATTTTAGTTTTTTATCTACAAGGTTTTTTCCATATCCATTTTTAATTGCAGTTTTTAAGATTTGATGGTATTCGTTTTGATATTCTTGCTGGCTGAGAGGTAGATTTACTAATCTGTGTGTGAGACTGTTGATGGTTGCATGTTTGTGTGGAATTGGGTTGAAACTATTTGCTTTGATGTAATTATCTGTGTGTGTTGCTTTTCTATGGATACCAAATTCTAGTTTTTCATTGTTTTTTTTATTTTTTTATTTTAAGGTCTAAAAAAGGTAGAGTACAGTCCTCTTCAGTTTCCACTGTGAATTGTATGCTGGGCTCTTGCAAGTTGAGTAGCTTCAAAGCATCATCTATTTTTTTGTAGGGCACTATTGCAAAGATGTCATCTACGTATCTGTACCATGTTTTAAACATATGAGGGAAGGCTTTAGTTATGTGTTTCGAAAAAGCTCATGTATAGATTGGCCAAAAATGGTGATAGCGGGCTTCCCATAGCTAGTCCTGAAATTTGTTTATAATATTTTCCATCAAAGACAAAATAATTTTGATGTATACATATTTCAGTCATTGCCAAATATTCTTCTATTGCATTGGCACCTAGGTTTATAGAATTTAGCCATTTTTTCAGTTGAATCAAAAGTTTGTCTAATGGAATGCTAGGGAAGAGGGAGCGGACATCAAAGGATACTAAAGTGTCATGAGGTTTTAGTTTAAGATTTTGAATTTTTTCTACCAGGTCTAAAGAGTTTTTTATGCTCAGAGTATGGAATTGTGGAAAGGACTGAAATTTTTTGGACAGCCATTTTGCCAGAAGGTAAGTAGGAGTGTTTATATTATTTACAATGGGTCTCATGGGTACGTACAAAAACATAGTGAACTCGTCATATGGGAGAGGATATACATAGAAAAACATAAAAACCAACTAATGAACTTTGAAATCCCGCCAGAAGAGAATCCCACATTTAAGTTCATCACTAAATCAACGGATGGCAGCAGCAACCCCAGAATTACCCACACAGCTGGATCAAGCTTTAGTCGCATAAGAGCCGAAGATGCAAATGATGATTTGTGAAACATGTCCTCAAAATAGGTACGAAAGTGAAGCAGATGTGTAATAAATACGACTCATCTAAAAATTAATAATTTTTCGCTTCACTGTGGTGTTCCAATACAGTTAAATCTCGAAATAAAGAACAAGTTTTCCCAGCATCTCCAACAACCAGAGACTAACTGAAAGTTGCTTTCTCACAATAAATTGCTAATATTCCAAGACCATCTGCAAAATTCTGTGCATAGAATAGTACAAACAATGCTGTAAGTTGAACAAGAGATCAAAGTATAAACTTGAAAGAAGCGTAGGGGCAGTGAAGCACAAACTAGTACAAAATTGAATCGAGAATATATTGACACATTGCTTCACTCACACTGTTTATTCACAGGACATGTTTCAAGAGCTCTTGCTCCTATCCTCAGCTGATACTCGACTCAGTATCAGTTGAGTCGAGTATCAGCTGAGGATAGGAGCAAGAGCTCTTGAAACATGTCCTGTGAATAAACAGTGTGAGTGAAGCAATGTGTCAATATATTCTCGATTCAATTTTGTACTGAACAAGAGATGTTTCTAATGTTCTATAAAACCCAATTGTTCAGCCAGTATGTGATGTCTTGTTTTTACCTTATATCAAATATAATATAATGGTTTAGCTTGAAGTGACTTTTGAAAGATTCTGTATTATGCTTACTATGTGTGTGCATGTATGTTTGATTTCTTTCTTTCTTATATTAAATAGTACATTATTATTTTGAACAGTCTTAAAAAACAGATTCAGTTGCATTTGAATTTTTTTTTTTTTTATGTTTTCTTATTTATGAAATTCTATTGAAATTCTAGAACTGTAATACCCGGTGGTGAGGTGTGACTTTTGAAGTGAGGGAAGCTCCAAATAATAAATTTCATTTAAAAAGAGAGAATAATACTCAAAGAACTAAGTCTACTCTTCAGTACCCTTTCTATTGTGTAGTCACACTTAGACCCTTCTTGCACTGCAAGACTACTTACACTACAAGTAGACGTTCCTTCTTCCCCTTTTCACTCAGATGTTCCAATTTTTCCTAGATCTGGCCGACATCACGTTAACTGTTAGCCTAAAATGGAGAAAGTATGCAATTCACACACCTTTGCTAATAACTTAAAACTTCACAACAGTTCTCTATTTGTCAACACTAAATACTAATATATGTAAAATACTATTGCTAATGCTATTGAGACATACAATTGTGTTTAAAAGCGCCACATAAAACAAAAAAAGTAAACTTTTCTTCACACACTACAGGGACTTCATGTGACAAAATCTGTCAGTGCTTCCTAACTATCAAGCAGTTGCTTCTGGAAACCTACCATGGTATTCAAGGTTACAAATGTGTAAATACAGAAATATTCAGTATTCAATGAGCTTGCAGAACTGGTCACTTGAATCTAAGCAGCTGTTAAATTGTCCGTAGCACTGTGCATATTCGTGAAAATGTATCCAGCGCAAATAAAATATTGTTTGGCATGAATTTTCTTGCTTTTCTGTTTTTTCCCCCAGAAATTCTTGGGGAAGCGGTGCTTCCAGTGCTGCATTGCATACTTTACTACTGGTAATCCCTATACTTTAAATATAGTGTACTATCCTAGTGACTTGTTGCCAAAATTGCTGGAGAGTTTAAGTTGTTGAGTAAGAGTGTATTGCTGTAGCAGAGAAACAGCACAATTTCATACATGAGTTCCTAATTAAAATGGCACATCTTGGTCTCCTGCATATACGGCCCCATCAAAGTCTATAAGGGACAAAATTCTGGCATACTTGATAGCATTGATATGATCCTAACAATTGACAGCATCTTTATGAATCAAAATATTGTTATTCAAAGTCTTTAACTGGAATTAAGACATACCTATTCATGAGGTAATCTTAAAAAACTTTAAGAATTAATTAAGGTACCTGTCCAAACCACCAAGTGGATAATTAGCAGGAGCTAGATCAGATGAAGCAATTTGAATCCTTGTGTCAAACTTATTCTTTGCATGTTGCAAGTTTCTTAGAGCTACGATGTATTTTTGATGAAATGAGTGTTATTTCAGCAGCAAATATAAATGAAATGGTGGGTTTTGAATTTTTGTTGTATTCTAACAGTTCAGATGTGGCTTTTGTATGTCTAGTTAAACACATCTTTTTTATGTGAGTTTGGAGGAATTTAGTAACAGTGACTTAAAAATTAATCCTAAAAACTATTTGTAGTCCGTTTATTGACACTTGTCACTTACTTTTTTTTATATTATTGAGGGACTAGTTTCAAAGACCATTACCTCCATTTTCAACCTCTCTCCAACTAGCATCTGTTGTCATCTGCTCTCCTCTCTGTGGTGGTGGAACTATGAACTTCTTTGTCAAATTATCTACTGGTGGGATTTCAAAGTTCATTACGCGGTCCTTATTTTTCCACATGAATATGTTCTCCCATGTTATTAGTTTATTTTGGTTTATCACTCCTTTTAATAATTTTGGATTTGGATCAGTGTCATGATTTTCATTCCAAAAATGAAATGCTATTGCTGACTTTTCTTCTTGTTTCAATCTGATGTTTCTAAAGTGCTGTTTGACTCTGGTTTTTAGATTTCTTTTAGTTTGACCGATGTAGCATTTTTCACAATTCTTACAACTTATTTTGTATATTCCGGATCTGTTAACTGATGGGATTTCATCTTTTGTTTTTGAATTTAGCAATTTTAAAATTGAATGTCCATTAGTAGGTGCCAAGATTATATTTTGTTCCTTAAAGATCTTTTTAAATTTATTAAATGTTTTTGGGTGATATGTGAATGAACTGAATATGTTGTTGCTTTCTTTTTCTTTTGTAAATTTGGTTGCTTCCTTAATGATTTTCTTTAGTTTAACTTTTCTAATTTTCTTAAACACCAGACTTTTGTTGTATCCATTTTCTTGTGCTATGTGTGGTATGGCTTTTTGTTCTTTGATGCCATGGATCTTCAAAGTTTGGTATAGATATGTTGGCGACATCTTTGCAATAGTGCCAAATAAATATTTAGATGATGCATTAAAATTACTCAATCTGCAAGAAAGGACTGTCAAATTCACAGTAGAAAAGGAAATCAATGGACAACTCTCTCTTTTGGATCTAAATATCATCAGGAATAACACAAAAATAAAATTAAGAATTTACAGGAAACCAACACATTCAGAAAATTACATAAAAAATAATAGCTACAACCCAATTACACATAAACATGCAATAATAAACAGCCTTACACACAGACTAGTCAACATACCCATGGATAAAGAAGAATACGTCAAAGAACAAAACGCCATACTACACATAGCAGAAGAAAATGGATACAACAAAAGTCTGGTGTTTAAGAAAATTAGAAAAGCTAAACTAAAGAAAATCATTAAGGAAGCAACCACATTTACAAAAGAAAAAGAAAGCAACAACATATTCAGTTCATTCAATATCAACCAAAAGCATTTAATAAATTTAAAAAGATCTTTAACCCTTTCACCGATATGGACGTCATATGATGTCCAAGTTAAAAGGCCCCAAACCGATATGGACGTGTATAGACGTCCTGTGCATATATGCATTTAATGCGTATTTAATGATAATTCTTTTAAACCTTATGTTTTACAGTAAATTTAAATAAATTCTATAAGAAGTAAAAGCTTACCTTTAAAAGTTTTTTCTTGAATGGTACACCTCAAAACAGGGATAAACACACAAAGGGCACATCTCCACATTCACAGCAAATCGTACTAGTTTCCTTTTGGACACCTTTCTTGCGGCATACCAAACATTTTCTAAAGGGACGCGACTTTTTTGCTGTGGATGGTACCCTTTTAGGAAAATGTTCTCCTTCAAGTGTGAGGGGTGCTGGGGTGGTGGATTTTTTACCCCCAGTATGGAGAGGTCTCAGAATTTTATACTGAATTAGACTACAAGCTATTGAAATGCGAAAGTTCAGGTACGTCATTGTCTTCCGCGGGTTTAGAGCTCTCCAGATTACTAAACAATTGTATATGGTTATATCCAGTTGGTGTAGAAATACTTTTTTTATACCATTTGATTGTTTTTCACAAAGAGGGATATGCGTGTAATACCTGATCTACTGGATCCACTCCACCCATATGCATATTATATTCCTGGATAATATCGGGCCTGAAAATTGACATTTTGTTACGAGCATCAATTTTTCCAGTGTCAATCATCAAAATCTTATAGCTGCAATTGGATAATGCTGTAATAACCCTCCTGTCTTGCCAAGCAACATAGGTCAAGGGTGGGAGCTGATGCACCTGCATTTCTCCTCTTCTTAGAGCCTTCGTATTCACATCTTTTGGCAAACCAATACGATTTGAGCATACTGTTCCAATTGCATTTGTTTTTCTTTTGTGTAAGACCATGAATAATTTAGGGGAACTGTACCAATTATCTAAATATACAGTCCTACCCTGATCAAGTACAGATGCCATCAGGTGCATTACTATGGAACCAGATAACCCCAAATCTTTGTCTCCGGTGTTATCAGTCCCTTGGCCAGTGTATATGCAGCTATTGTAAAGATATCCTGTTTTACTTTCACATACATCAAAACTCTTTATGCCAAATCTGGCCCTCTTTGTTTTGTTGTATTGTTTCCAACCTAAACGGCCCTTCCAAAGCATCAGGCTTTCATCAACAGTGATCTTTTCACTAGGCACATAATTTTCTTTGAATTTTGAAATAATGTAATCAAAAACTGGTCTGATTTTGGATAGTTTATCATTCACATTTTCTGTGCAGGTGAAATGAAGGAAGCACAAAATGGAAGTAAATCTGTTATTTGACATGCATTTCCCAAAAAATGGGGTAGCTAGCATGTCATCTGTAGACCAGTACATGTCTAGCGTAGGTTTACGAATAACACCCATGGGCATAATTAGACCAAGTAGTCTGTAAATCTCATTCATTGTTACTTCTATCCACTTCTGCAACCTAATCTTAGGTCCTAAATTGCCTTTAGCAGTCAGGTCTTCCTTCACCCTACTCACATATACATTTGTTTCCGAAACAATGAGAGAAAGTAAGACAGTAGTAAAAAATTTTGTGAAAATGTCAATTGGTTGGCTGTCAGAAGTTAGCTGAGTATGCGGTTGTACACCAGAGGTTGTGCTCGTGAACATATGTCTATTTGTGTTAGAGTTATTTTGAGCCTCCATAATGTTGATTCTTCACGAACACCTGTCGGAAATGAGTCATTTTCCTCCTCACTGCTACCTATATCCTCAACACCCCCGTCAAAATCTGAAAACTCACCATCAATGTCCAAATCACTGTCTAATAGCAAAAAGTCTTCCACATTTTCTGATGTAATATCAGAAGCCCGCACTCGTCCTACACTAGCTAATTGATTTGCTACATTACTAGTTGAAGCCATGATTAGCACTGAGGAAACTATTTCAACTGTGTTTTAGCTAAAGAAATTGCTTGGAACTCTGACACAGTCTAAATTACTATATGAACTGAGCGAAGAAAAAAGTTACGTCAGCTAACATAAACTTCCGTTTTGCAATTAGAGAGATGCTGACGGAGTTTTCTTTCCAGCGTGTATAACGCAATATAAACAGTTATTATTACGTGTAAGCATAAACTGAAACCTATAAACCTTGAACCCAACCCTTTGTTTATTCAGCTGATATACACATATAGTTTGTAAAACAAAAGTACTCAGAATTAGGCGTGATGGACGCAAAGAATGGCTTTCTTTACAGTGATACAAATTAATGAAATTTCAACCTTTAATTAATATAGTTTCTATTTTAATGATACCGCAAATGTGTACAGCATTTAATGGGCTTTAAACCAGTTTTTGTTTCGCTGAAATAACTTAATAAATACGGAAGATAAGAATATTTATATATGAATCATTTTTGCAGCATTTAACAATTTAAATGTCTTGTTCTGTTTATTGGGTATCCATTCCTGGCCCTGCAGGGTTTAAATGGCCATCGGCGAAGCGGTTAAGGAACAAAATACAATCTTGGCACCTACTAATGGACATTCAGTTTTAAAATTGCTAAATTCAAAAACAAAAGATGAAATCCCATCAGTTAACAGATCCGGAATATACAAAATAAGTTGTAAGAATTCTGAAAAATGCTACATAGGTCAAACTGAAAGAAATCTAAAAACCAGAGTCAAACAGCACTTTAGAAACATCAGATTGAAACAAGAAGAAAAGTCAGCAATAGCATTTCATTTTTGGAATGAAAATCATGACACTGATCCAAATCCATAATTATTAAAAGGAGTGATAAACCAAAATAAACTAATAACATGGGAGAACATATTCATGTGGAAAAATAAGGACCGCGTAATGAACTTTGAAATCCCACCAGTAGATAATTTGACAAAGAAGTTCATAGTTCCACCACCACAGAGAGGAGAGCAGATGACAACAGATGCTAGTTGGAGAGAGGTTGAAAATGGAGGTAATGGTCTTTGAAACTAGTCCCTCAATAATATAAAAAAAGTAAGTGACGAGTGTCAATAAACCAACTACATATAGTTTTTATCACATCTTTTATAGTTTATGATGAAGTCTTTAAAACATATTAGTCTGGGCCTTATTTGGACAGTTCTGCCTTACTGACTGAGTGTTTTAAGGTCCTTTTTTTTTTTTTTTTTAATTGTTAACTCCTGAGCTGTTTGAAATAATTCACTGTCTGTTTTGCATTTTTATTAATGAAAGGTTAAACTAAAAGAATGAGTGTAAACATAATTTTAGACCTCACATAAAAATTTGAAAAAATAAAAATTAAATAGTGACTTTATAAAAATAATAAACTCATACAAGCAAACTTATAAGAACAAAACGAAATTAAGCTCTTCTTCTTATGTCTGGGAAGAAAATAATTGTTTTAAACTAAAGGAAACTTTAATGAAGGACTGAAGTAATGAATCAGAAAAGAAGTCAATGATAAATCACTATTTTGTAAACTGGGGGGGGGGGGGGGGGTGGGGAAGTATTTTGTTAAGCATTTCTCTTCATATTGAGGTAAACTTTTATTAGCGTGATTTTCATGGCTATAGTTTCTCCGTTTTGTTGGTGTTTTTCTTCTGTAAATGGAAATATTGAGGAAATATATATTAACTGTGTAAGAAAACATGCAAAAACATTACATGTCCAATTTACTTGTAATAACCTCACAGTATCAAATTATAATGTAGAAAATTCAATAAAGTACAATTTAATTGCCTTCAGCATTATTTTAACTCAAAAAATTCACTAAAGTATCTTTCAGAACCAAATCACTGAAATAAATGTCAAGCATTTTTTCTTGGGTAAGATTACGCTTGCTTGAGCCAGCCATCTTTGAACCATGTATACAGTAGGATCTGTATGTAGAACACCTGTAGAATGCAGGTTTTCAAACAAAATATACTTTCATGTGTTTTTCTGGTCTCATGTGCCATCTAGTGGATTTTTTCATTAATTAAAACATCCAGCTACATAGTACTGCAAACGAAATTCAAGCATAGGCTATCATTTTTCTGTGTAAAAAATATACTTCACTGTGAGCATAGCCCATTGTGATTGTTATATGCGAAAGTGCGAGCATAGCCTGCAGTTAGACCAGAAAGTGTTAATCAAGTGTATTTTCATAATAACTGCATATTTAAACTGGTGTAAGTTCTGTAAGTTTATTGAAATGTGCAATGTTAACAATTATGTCTAAGAGCACATAAAATACAAGTAGAAATTATGTAGAATTTGAACCTGAGATTTTGTTGTACGGAGACCTCCAGTTTAAAGAAAGTGAAGTTTTTTTATGATGCATATATTAATAAATGTATGTCACAAAGTTTGGAGTGTGTGCTTCATTTGGGAAACATAAAAGCTCAGTTAGGTAACTTCTTTTTGAGAGAATAGCTAAAGCAAGTGTATAATGTTTTATTCTTCCAGGACATTGTTAAGCCTGAAACAAAACAAGTGACTGTGGACCAAGATATCACTGACAATAATAGAAACATTCCAAATGAAGTTATAGGAAAAGGAATGGAGGAAAAAGAACTGGAGAAGCATGTAGGATTTGAAGTAGAAGTTGAAGAAGAGCTAAGTAAAAGGCCAAATAGGTTACATCGGCGAGATACTCCCCATCATTTGAAAAATAAACGAATCAACATGAACTTGGATCAGAATAAAGTGGCTTCCATTATTGCTCAGGTAAAGTGTAATTAAATACAATTGAATACCTGTTTAGCAGTTTGCAGTGCTCCAGAAAATATGTAAATAGAAAGAAGATTAATGTGGTGTAACTCACTTATTCCTGTAAGTCAGAACAATAGTTTTTCCAAAATTGAAGGGATTATTAAATTCTTCCAGGTTTCAGTATTTTTGTGTAAGACAACAGCTTCAACTTGCACACATCTATGACTTAAGTCTTGTCAAATCTTGAATCTTTCATGGAAATGTTGAAATCATCAAATCTCCTTTTCTTTGCCTAAGAGAAGCCACCTGAACTCAAAACATTATATAGCAGCATGTTTTATTGACCCAAAGGAGATAAAAATGCTTTTGGGGAAATGTTCACAGAACCAGAAGAAGTAGCATCCTTACTTATTGGAAAGCTGTATTCATGTTTAAGTGATGCAGGTGTAATGGGTTGGCTATAAATGATACAAATCAAAAACCTGTGGTGTAATAGCCCAAGTAGGTCAAAGCCTGCCAACATAACTGCTGGCCTCATGCCTACATAGACAAGGTAGAGGTGGGCGATCATTCAACCGATGCGAGGTGGAGATGTGGTCAGCATCTTGGCACCTCCAGCTGGAAAGTTGGCTTAAACAACCAGGGCTGCTACCTAGTGTAGCTCCTCACTTTGCTGAGTAGGCACTGGTCCTCTACCCAGGACTTAAAATTCCCACCCCTCAGGGGTGGGATCAATCCCAGGTGCTTTCTGTGGCAGGAAACCAAAGCATGAGCGTTTATTTTTCAGGTTTTTATAGCTTTTTGCCATTTATTTGCCATGTCATTACAAGCATGTGGATGATACGAGAAGCATATGTAGATTACTGCAATAGGCAAGAGACAGAAGGGTTAACTTGAGTGAGAACAGGAACAATTAAGTTAATTGGGAGTCGATTAATAACACAAAACAACACTCACTTTTAAATTTTCCCGGAACCGGTTTCTGAGGCCTTCCCTCTATCTTCAGCCGGACATCGACTAGTTCTCATTGGTGTAGCTGGCAATATTTTGTCTTCGGTCTCCTCTGGTGGCGGTTCGAGGAACTTGCTGAACAAATCTTTCTGGGGGATGTCGAAATTGAATACTTTGTTCCTATTTTTTGAAATAAAGATTTGTTCCCATGTGGACAGTTCTTCTTTTCCTGTTGTATGTTTTAGTAATTTTGGTTCTGGATTTATGTTGTGGTTTTTTTCCCAGAAATGCGTGGCAACTGCTGATTTTTCTAATTGTTTGTATTTTATGTTCCTAAAGTGTTCCTTTGCTCTTGTTTCTAAATTTCTTTTGGTTTTTCCAATATAAATTTGACTACAGTCACAGCATTCAATTTGATATATACCAGACTTCTTGTTAGATGGAATGGCATCTTTGATGTTTGAGCAAATTAGGTTTTTTAAGGAGTAATGGTTCACTGGAACTAGTTGAATGTTTTGTTTTTTGAAGACTTTTTTGAATTTATCAAAGGCCCATGGATGGTAAGTGAATTTTTTGAAGATCATTTTAGTTTCTGTAGCTGAGAGGGTTGTGGTTTCCTTTAGTAGTTTCTTCTTTTTTGCTAAGTTCACTTTTTTGTCTACTAGTGATTTGGGAAAGTCATTTTTCTGTGCTATTTCAATAATTTTGTTGTATTCTATTTTGTATTCTTCTGCTGTGAGAGGGATGTTGATCAGTCTGTGTGCTAAACTATTAAAGATTGCCTGTTTGTGGGATCTTGGATTGTAGCCATTAGCTTTTATGTAGTTGTCTGTCTGTGTTGGTTTTCTGTAAATGCCAAAGTTTATTCTATTTTTATTTCTGATTATTTTTAGATCTAAAAATGGTAAATACTCGTCTTTTTCAACTTCTACAGTGAACTTGATGCTTTTTTCTTGAATATTTGAAAGTTTTAGTGCATCACTGATGTGTTTTTTTGGCACTATGGCAAATATGTCATCTACATATCTTTGCCAGAGTTTGAACATCCATGGGAAACCTTTAGTGATCCTTATTTCTAGTGCACTCATGTACAGATCGGCCAGGAAGGGTGATAAGGGGTTGCCCATTGCTAAACCAGAAGTTTGATGGAAATATTTTGTTTGAAACTGGAAGAAATTCTGTTCTATGCATAAATTGGTAAGTTCGATGTAATCTGAAATTTCAAGTGATGACATTCCAAGTGATTTGAGCCATTTTTCTATCAATGTTGGGAGTTGTTTAACTGGTATTGTGACTTTGTGGGTTCGTGAAATGAAAAGTCCAATTACACCACTCAACAATGTTCTTTATTTCCACCGACTTACAGTTAAACACTTGCCAATTACACAGAATTACTTGCTGCACACAATTACAATTTACCAGTTCGTCCGTTACAATTTCACTGTACTCGCGGTTACGTAAGCTCCGGTACACATTCACAGTTACGCACAGTCTTCCGTTGCACAATCTTTCCGTTCATTAACACGTCACTAACACTGCCTTCTTACACCAAGAACTGTCCTCAATCACACTAACCAACCAACTGACTGACAGACTCCCTCTGTCTGTCTGTAACTCTCTTTATATAGGAATATCGCCGGTTTCTAGTGACCAGGAGAATGTTCCAGATTACGTAATTTCTGGAACACAGGTGAAGGAGAAACAGACCGCACAATTATGTTTCTTTCCCCAGTCGTCCGTGTCACCACTATAAGACAAACGAGGCGAGGGCGTGGCTAACCGAACCTTCCCTGTCGCCCGCTTTCAGCTGCTTCACAGGGTGTTCCAGCGCTCTCGTTACACTGCTCCCTTCTCAAAGCTGTTCGCCCCGAACAGCCCCATCGTAGCGTGCGAGGCGGTCCAGGTGTACCACCAGCATCTGCTCGGAGTCTCAGCCAGAAGTAGCGCTGCCGTAGTTTGTGAATCATTCGGTTCGCTCCCAGGTGTCCTCCTGAAGTACCGGCGTGCACTTCCTCCAAGACTTCCGGGACCTTGCTCCGGGGAAGTACCAACTGTCCTCTCTGCGCCTTCCCATCGGTTGACTCCCATACCCGGAACAGCACGCCCTCTCTGGTCTTCAACGAGTCCCATCGGGCCCAGTGCGACTTGTAGGTGGCGCTCCTCGGTGCGATGTCCTCCCAGGTTGGTCTCGTCCCTGCGTCCACTTCCCTCAAGAGTGGCCCCAAGTCTTCGTCCGCCAGCTGCTCCCTCCTCAGGCCTGCGCTATCCCAGCCTTCAGCAGGCACTGCCACAACTACTCGGACTGCTGCGGCACGCTCCTCCTCTTCCACTCTTGTGCGCTCGTGGCCGTCCTGGATCTGCGATAGGACACCTCCAATGCCATGGTCGCTGGCGTCGGTGTCCACAATGAAGGCGCCACCCGGTTGTGGGAAACCCAAAATTGAAGCACTGCACAGGGTCCCCTTCGGGTGCTGGAAATCGTCTTCGGCGTCCTCCGTCCACACATAAGGCCGGTTTTCCTCCGTCAGGCGGGTGAGGGGTTTTGCGATGTTGTCGGCCTTTCCCTGTAAATCATTAAGGCGGTCGTCTACTTGACCCTTCCGTTTGCCCAGGTTCGCGACGTCACCCCTCACGCCGGCCAAACGTTCCTCAAACTTTGCGGCGAGAGCCTCGTTCGCCGCCTTCATTTCCGTGGCCAGACTGCCATTCGCTGCTCTCATTTCTGTGGCCGCTTCTATTTTTGCAGCGAGGTTTTCATTTGCCGTCTTCATTTCCGAGATTAGCTCGGCCTTCATTTCTTCCATCTTCCCAGCGATGTTGTCGTTGGCCGTCTTCATTTCTTTCAGTTCCGCCTTCATTTCCATCATCGTCTCCAAAATTTTCTCCAATGCCGCGTCCATGGTTGTAATGCTCGGTGATGTTATCTTCCCGCTTCCTGACACCAGTGTGACTTTGTGGGTTCGTGAAATGAAAAGTCCAATTACACCACTCAACAATGTTCTTTATTTCCACCGACTTACAGTTAAACACTTGCCAATTACACAGAATTACTTGCTGCACACAATTACAATTTACCAGTTCGTCCGTTACAATTTCACTGTACTCGCGGTTACGTAAGCTCCGGTACACATTCACAGTTACGCACAGTCTTCCGTTGCACAATCTTTCCGTTCATTAATACGTCACTAACACTGCCTTCTTACACCAAGAACTGTCCTCAATCACACTAACCAACCAACTGACTGACTCCCTCTGTCTGTCTGTAACTCTCTTTATATAGGAATATCGCCGGTTTCTAGTGACCAGGAGAATGTTCCAGATTACGTAATTTCTGGAACACAGGTGAAGGAGAAACAGACCGCACAATTATGTTTCTTTCCCCAGTCGTCCCTGTCACCACTATAAGACAAACGAGGCGAGGGCGTGGCTAACCGAACCTTCCCTGTCTCCCGCTTTCAGCTGCTTCACAGGGTGTTCCAGCGCTCTCGTTACAGTATGCTGGGAAACAGTGATTTAACGTCAAATGAGACTAGTGTGTCTTCTTCATTTAGTTCAGTATCCTTAATGTGTTCTATAAGTTCATAGGTGTTTTTGATGCTTAGGCTATAGAATTTTGGAAATGAGTTGAATTTGTTTGTTAGCCATTTTGCAAGTTTGTATGTTGGTGAATTTATACTGCTAACTATAGGTCTCATTGTTATGGATGGTTTGTGTATTTTGGGTAAGCCATAGAGTCTAGGTAAGGTTGGGTTATCTGGTTTAACTGCATATTTGTTTGATATTATACTTGATTTTGCTATTGTTTTTTCAAATGATTTTATGCAAGCTGTTAATGGATTTTTGTTAATGGTTTCATATTCACTGTTAGTTAGCATTTCTTCCATTTTTTCAAGGTAATCAGATTTATCCATTATGACTATTTTGTTACCTTTGTCTGCCTTGGTGTATATGACGTTTTTTTGTTTCAATGAACGGATAATATTTTGTTTGCTCTTCTGAACGGATCTGGTTTTTATTTCTTCCAAAATATTTTCACATTGGCTTTTAAGTGGGTTTTGTTTTGATACTGGTAGACACTGTGCCGAAATGTTTATATCTGCAATGTAGTCCTCAATTTCGTTTGAAAAACTTACGCAGGAACAATATTTCTAAGAGGGATAAGAGGTAGGGAAAAGGGAATTTATGAGCTGTGTGGGGGGGGGGGGGGGGGAAGAAAGCATAGAACACTATGTAACAGAATGTGAGGAGGTTGCAATGTGGAGGTAAAAGGTTTGGGAGGAAAAATGGGAGAAAGTAGAGAAGAGGATAGTAGTTATAAAAATGTTAACGGGAAAGGAGGAAAAGAAGGTAAGAAGTATTGGTGAGATCTTGCAGAAAGTAAAAGAAAAATGGGCCAGAAATGTAAAGAATATAAGAAAGGAAGATGAGGGGGAAGAATGGGACTAATTAAGTAACAAGGAGGCATGGAGGTTAAGAGCTACCTGGCAGAGCAGAAGACTAGGGTGTCATGTAAGCCAAGGTAGCAACAAGGTAAAGACAAATATATGTAGCCAAAAGTTGTAAATTGTAAAATTTTGGAATATGCACAATAAATAATTCATTCATTAATTGATTCATTCATTCAATTCAAAAAAGATTAAAGTATATTCCTTATGTAGTTAACACTATAAACGACCATACTGAATGGGGTACCATGCTATTGACACCATGTTCATACTGCCAACCTAGAGCTCTGTTGACCATGTTACAATGCCTGCTAAAGTATTATTCCTACTTGCACAATTTGTGTACACTATGATATGTGGATTGTTATTGTCTGTCGGTCCAACTTGATTGATGGCACAAGATGACCAAAATATTGAGTGAACAATATCAAAGTGTAAACTTAGCAGGAGTGGATAAACATACAAAAGCAATATTTTTATTTTATTTAATACAGTTAAATAAAGACTTCTCTAACTTGATGTCATGTATGGGAAAATGTTGTAATGAGCCATGTATTCCTGCTTCACCGTGGCATACTGAGCTAAAGCGTTGGTTCTTTGCCATAGAAGGTGCACAGGATCGATCCCATCCCTGGGGTTGCTGATTTAAGTCCTGGGTATAGGACTGGTGCCCACTCAGCATTGTGAGGAAGATGAGGAAATGAAATGAAATGTGTAGTGTTTAACACCCGCTTTTACTACATACGGCACCGCAGGTGATGACACTGATGATACATGAGATGAAGATGGAGCACCGGTGGAATGAGATGGCGGGGGAAACCGGAGATCCTGGAGAAAACCCACCCCAGCGCCGTGTTGTCCACCACAAATCTCACTTTGTGGACCCCTGGGATCGAACCCGGGTCGCCTTGGTGAGAGCCAAGCGGTCTAACCACTGAGCCACGGTGCGGCCGGAAGATGAGGAGTTACGCTAGATAGCGGTCCTGGTTGCATAAGCCAATTTTCTATCTGGGGGTGCTGAGGGGCTGACCACATCTCCACCCTGTATTGGTTGGATGATCGCCCACCTCTACCTTGCATATATTGGCATGAGGCCGGCATTTGGGTTGGCAGGCATTGGCCCACTTAGGCTGTTTAGCCATGGGTTATGCTTTTAATAATGTATTCATGGGAGACCAGTGGAGCAGGCTTTTGTGAAAGAAAAGGACAAAAGAAAAATTAAGGAGCAAAATGTATAATTTTTTATGAGGATACATTTTCAGGAGAAACAAAAAACTGGTAATTTAAGGAATATTTGCTGTACTTTCTTCAAATTCACATATATACTGAAGAAGCACATGACTCTGGGAGGAACCATGATTTTGAAAACTAAAAGCTGCAGTGCTGGACATTTTGAGAGACATTCAATTAAAGGAGACTTTAATATTTATTTTTAGTTTATTTGAAACATTTACAATATAGCTTACATATTCTAATCAATCTTGTATTAAATGAAAAATTTTGGACTCAGTCATTAGGTTTACAATTGACTATAGCAAATTCCCCATCTTAACATTCAAAAGTAGTATCTTGGTCACTTTGCAATCATGAAGCTGTAATAATACATTAATTTAAATTAATTTACTTATTTCTTTATGCTAAGCAAATTAAAGTTGAATATGACATGGCTTGAGTCCAGGCTCATTGTCTGTCATATCCATTTTAAATTTTAAATGCACATATTTTTAATATATATTACTAAGAATCTAATCATTACTGTGGGAAACTATGTAATTTTATTTCAGATATTCTGTTGTATAACAGAATCCATTTAATATTCAAATATCAGTGGTGTTTTGCAGATCACAAAAATGTTACATGATATCAAACAGTGAATTTTAGTCTAAAATTTGTCCGTAAAAATCTATTACAATAAGCTACCTTTGGTCACCTGCAAATTTCAATGTTGTACAATATTATTATTTACATGAATTTTGTGCAACCCATTGACTCATGCTGGAAGCTGAATGAAAGCTTTAAGGAAATTAACAAATTCCAGCTAATAATGAAGGACAAATTGAGCTGAGCTATATTTACTATTGTTTTACTGGGTTCAATATTGGTATTGCCATTATTAGTAGACATTTGGGTTACAAATCTTAATTTCAGTTAGTTTTGACATGATTTACTACCACATAATCATGGACCAACATATCTTTAATGTGTGTTTATTGATAATGAACAAACCAAATCTCAACAAATGAAGCAAATGACTGCAAATAGCAGGGTAGGCTGTGTCCGAAAAGGTTAATTTTTATATCTCCCAATTTATTACACTTATTCTGTTTTTGAAAGTAATTTAGCTTATGTTCAAGGTTTTCTATAAGGTTGGACATGTTACTTGATGGACATACAGATATTCAGCAGCTTATTTTGAAATTCAACAAAAGGTTTGTTAGCAGGGGATAGATTTTATGATAGTAAGAAAATTAAATATTTATATATTACAACATTTTTACTGTTATAATACATGAGGCAGGAAAAGAAATCTGGATAAGAGGGAGAGAGGGTATAAAAGAAGGGTAAAGATTGGTTTGATGGACAATGTTTAATAGCCAACAGGTTAGTGAAACAAATTTTGTAAATAATAAAAATAATTACATAAAAAATAAAAGTTTGAATCCTGTTTCACATAAATTTGCTTTTTTTAATAGTTGATTTACAGGTAAATAAATATACCCTTAAATAAAGAGGAATTTAATAGAGATTATAAACAGATTATTAATACTGCTTTAATTGATGGTTTTAATAAAGATTTTGTATACAAACATGTAAATATCAAAAGAATGCTAATGATGTTTCTCATCTTAAAAAGTAAAAGATTATTATAATTTTAAAAACATTTACATATAAACCTTGGGCAAATAAACAATTTCAATTTTTTTTAAAGAAGTTGGTATAACAGTGGTACCCCAAAATAAATACACCATAAAACGTGTGACATATTTTTCTAAAAAAATACATCATTTCAGACAGTAAAAAATCTGGCATTTATCAGTTTAACTATTTAGAGTTCGATCAGATTTACATTGGTATTATCCAACATAATTTGGAAACCAGAGTGAAGGAATATTAAAGATAAATAGATTGATAAGTCAGAGGTGGCAGATCATTTTTGGTCATTTAACCATGAAATTAGTCCGGAAGTTACTTATTAGAACAATTGATTGATTTAATGGTTTGGGAGAAAATATTTGACATGAAAAATAGAAATTGCATGATGAATTTTGAAATACTGCCATTAGATTTGGTCAATAAGTTTGTTTTGCTGCTTAGTAGATGGCAGGACAATAGCGAATTATCTGCCGCCTAATGGAAGTGACCAAAAGGTAAAGTCATTTTAACAGTTGAGGCTGTTAAGGCTGTTGAGGCTGGACACATCACAAAACTAGTTCCGGAGGATTTGTCAATTAAAAAACACAGAGTGAAGTTTGTTGCAAATTGTTATAATTTATTTATAATAGTGAAACAAATTCTGGATAAATGGGGAGAACAAGGAGATCATATATCAAAAGATTGAATATTTACTTTGTAGATGTTTTTATACTCTATTGCTAGAATGAAAAAAGATAAAGTGGAGTAAGGAAAATTAAGAGTACTATAATTCGGTTTTAAAGAAAGTTAATGTCAGCAAGGAATAAAAGGGTGTTAAATCAATCTACAATATTTATGTGAATCAGCTTAGTATTGATTCAGAAATATGCAATGCCAGACCTTGAAATTAATAATAGTCATATAGAAAGCTTGCATTGCATAATGAGAGATGTAAAAATCATAAAATAAGTGAAATTAAAGAAAAGAAAAAAAGTATGGGGTGTGATAAAAAATATGGGAATATTTTATAATTTTTGGGGCTATATACGTCCTAATTTCAGAATTGTTTATTTATCTTGTCAGTACACATGTTCGTAATGTATGTTTGCATTTTCAGCTGTTTTAAATATTTATTGTTGACAGTTGAAAAGGTTGTACCTCTGTTTATAATGCTCAGCATATTTTTATTTTTGAGAAAGATGGATCAAAGAATTACCATTAAATTTTGCTTGAAAAATCGAATAAAGTATAGCACCAAATTTGGAATGTTGACTATGACTTTTGACAGATCTACTATTAGTAAGTCAGGAGTATGAGTGGTATAAAGCTTTAAAAAAGGGTTGAGAAGATGTTGAAGATGACAAGGACTCTGGACACTCTTGCACATCAATTACTTATGATACTTGTGACAATGTGAAATAAGTAAAGAAAATGGTTAATGAAAATCACTGAATCACCATCAGATATTTTGAATTTTTGAATGTTTTGGGCAAAGTTTAAGCTTGTTTTGAAACTGTTGAAACCTGTGCAAAAATGACATCAAATAAACATTGCTCAGGAAGGTGTGAAGGCTCTTCTCTTTGTTTTCTTTGGTTACAATGATATAATGCATCTTGAGCTGCTGCTTTATGGTCATATTGTTAATGAGGAATACTACCTGGATGTTTTGTGCCATTTGCATAAAGCAGTCTGAAGAAAATTACCATATTTGGGGCAAAACCACCTATGGAAATTGAATCAGGATAATGTACTTGCTAACATCTCAATGTTCGTTTGTAATTTTTGCCTCCCCCCCCCCCCAAAAAAAAAATAAAGCTGTAATGTTGCCTCAGTCACCATATTTGCCAGACAGGGCCCTCTGCAACTTCTATTCTCAAGGCTAAAGAGAACCATGAAATGGTCATTTTGCCACCATTGAGGAAATAAAGACGAAAAAGCTGAAGGAGTTGAACACCATAATGAAAAGTGAGTTCTGGAAGTGTTTCCAAGACTTGAAAATGTGCTGGCACTTTTTGTATCTGAGGGGGATTTCTTTGAAGGTAATAAAGTTGATGTTGATGAATAATATTCTTTAAGAGAAAAGAAAATTTCTGTTATCTTTTGATCACCACTCATAAATAGAGCAGTTATTAAATATAGAAAGCATTGAAAGAGAATTTCTCAAAGAATGTCATGATGCAAGTAGGGTAAAATACGACTGGCTTGTTCAATATACAATTTAGTTAAAGGAAAAGTTATATATGCCAAAGAATTAGTTACACATTTTATCTGCTTTTGAAGGGAAATGACAAAAATGGTGGAATGGGGTGACTTATACTGAATCCTTTTATGGTTGGCATTTGTGGGTACCATAACAAGACCTACCCAAATACCTGAAGTTGATAAGTTACTCTGTAATGTATGAAGTAATTTACTATGTTCAACAACACAAACATACATTAATCAAAAACAGTCAGTTACATGATCATCAAACAAGACATAGGGAAAACTTACACATTCAACAATATAGAACTAATTTAGCAAAGAATAGTGCACTTCACAATGGTATAAAACTATGCAATAAATTACCAACAAATATAAAAATTATCAAAGATAATAAAGTATTTAAAAGTCAGCTTGGGTCATTCCTGTTACATAACTCGTTTTATTCAGTGACTGAATTCCTAGACATGTAATGTACAGTTATTAGTTTGAATCTCTTACCAAATCAGGAATCTTAATTTTAAATGTATTTTAGTAAATTGTATATTAATCATTTTAGTAAATTGTATATTTATCATTTTAGTAAATTGTATATCAACTTGACAAAGCCATGAAAATGTAAAAATGTTTTTCAAACGGTGAATAAAGAATACAATACAATACAATAAGTTTTTCGGTACCTCAATATTTGCTTGAGAAAAAAGTTGCCTAAATGACTAAGTAATGGTGATCCACAAACTCAGTGCCCTGTTTCTGAACAAAATGAAGGCTTTGAACATGTAGTAGCTGAGTGTAAAGGGAACTGATTTTTGGCAAAAGCAGCTATACTCTATTCAGCTTAAAGCGTGTATGGATGTCAACATTGCACCATAGCACAACTTTCAGAACAAGTGAAATAATGAAGCATAAATGGAAATAGTTTGTTACTACTTTGCATATTTTATACATTCAAGTAATGAACAGGATGAATAAATACCGTAATTCAAGTTCTAAAACATTTAAACATGAGCTTAAACATTTTACTTCCATTTATTGTCATGTAGTATTCGGTACTTCCTCAATTGTATTTATACTGCAGTAAAGCCATACTTTGCCACCCGTCCTGTTAGTATTATGTGTGCGTGCTTTGAGTTACTATGAGTGAGGTTATCAGTTCCTCAGAGTAGTGTAGAGGAGCATAAAAGTGGAAAGCTTCTAAAAGTGGTGAATAGACTAATGAGTTAAATGTGTTTAACCTTTTCTTTCAATGTTCTGACACCCTGGCTGTGAAACGTAACTAAACTGACGTCTGAAGCAACTGGTGTATCTGTGAATCTAAAAAGAAAAGGGAAAGGGCATGTAGTGTTTTTGGGCAAGTGAATGATTTTGTTAAGAACGCTATTCGCTTTAAAGTGCATAGTTTCTTTTTAAACAATGAGCCTCCTATTATAGATAAAGTACTTTGTTTTAGGAACGATGACCTAAATCTTCCAGATTTTAAGAACACCACATTCTACACTTTGCTGAAAGATGTTGAGTTTCAGTTTCCTAAAAAAACAAAATTAACGTGATAATATACTAGGAAGACACTGTGGTGTGGAAAAGATATTACCTGAGATCTGTGAGACAATTTCATGTAGAATTGCACACAATTTATTACTTAGACGAAACCTGGGTAATTGAGGGACATGTCACTTCAATCACTTGGACAGACACAACTCTAGAATCAAAGAAAGGTGCATTTTTTTTCTGGGCTTTGCGAAGATTTAAAAAATCCAACTGGCAAAAGTAAGCACCTCATCATTTTGCATATTGGCAGTGATAACAGGTTTCCTAATGGGAGATTATTAACTCAAGATTAACGTAAGTTTTTATTCACCAAATTTGATTTCATAACTTTAGCAGTTTCTGTAATTACTTGATTTAGTTTATTCAGTAAATGTGAGCCGAGTGATTTTCTAACCCTTCACTGCTGCAGTGAAAGATGACGGTTGTTATAAGAGTCACATGTAAACAACTGATGGCAGAGAACTTCAACCACATGTTTGTTGGTGGAGTTATACAAACCTCAATGTTTATGTGCTTTCCCACTTTAAGCCTGGAGAGATTTGAATAAAAACAAATGGTGATATATTTTAATATTTGATAATGTTTAAAAAGTTATTGTAAATTATATACAGAAAATATATTGAATATGACTGACCAAGAGCTTGTGATGAATGCCTTCTCATATTCACATGTATTAACTTAACATAAATATAAAAAAGTTGTTACTTTCTAATATTACTAACCATTACATAACAGCAAACATGAATGAAGCCTTTGAAATATAAGATAGCAGAATTTTACCAATTAATACTGTGTTGGGCAGAATTTTACGAGTAACAAAAGATTGATACAGGTGGTTGGTAACACTGGTGTTTTGTAATATAGCATAATACCAGAAGGTTATGTGCTTACAATATGAGAAGTCTTTTTATACGTCTTTTATGGCCCAGCATTTCTGCTAGTGTCATTGATCTAGCTATCTGTTTGATGCTAATTGGCAAGAAACACTTTGCATATTTTCTACTTTCCCTATCTGGCTTAAAGCTGTTAGTAATTGTATTATCATCATCTTGGCGAAAATGTAAGTATCCTGAGAGAGCAAAGGCTGTTGTCCTAAAGCCCTGAACTTGGCTTAGCAAGTGACCTGTCATGTGATATGGTGTTTACAAGAGAGTTGGCAATGAAGCTATTTTGAACATAATTTACATATTGCGGAACACTTCAGTTTTCCAAATATCTTTATCTATATAAGATATCAATTTCCAGTGATAAATCTCAAAATGGTGCTGCAGTTGTACAGTTGTACCAGCAAGGTTCCTTGTACTACATGGCAAAGCATTGAAGCATATCGAAAAATATGTGAAACAGTGGAGTTCTTTATGCAAGCCTAACGCACATACATGGCAAGGCAGTATATGTACACACTGTTCAGATGCAGTCATGTCTTCTGGACAGCAATGTGTCATACATTGGCAGGTGCAAGAAATTGTATATAATGTGATTGAATATTGTGACAAGGAGAGAGAAGAAGGAATTAAAATCCCTTTGTATCACGCGACAAAATAGGTGGCTGAAATGGTGATTTACGTTTGTATATAATAATTAATCGCCGAACTTTTATATCAGAGACACAGCTTCCAAAAGCTCTATTTGTATTTCATCCAAGTTACTAATATTTTGCTTTGTTATTAAACAACATAGTAAGTGAATGAGGAGCTTGTTGGTGAAGGTCAGTACCCCTCAACGCTTTGCCATGTAGTAAGAGGTTGTCCAAATTTCAAAACATTTATTATATCAGGGTATGTTAGACACAGAAAATACACAGCCTAAGCATAAAACAGGATGGCTACAGAGCACCTCTACAGCAAAGAAAGGGATTTTAAGTTTTGCCTACTAAGGATGACAGTGATAGTATGACAGTAGTAGATCAATATGTTGTAAGGTTGGCGTATCCAATTGGACTATATTCAAAAAATTGAAGCAAGTGAGCCTGTGACCGTACACCATTCAGTGGGTTCAATGACTAGCTTTTCGCAGCTGATTCGTGGAACAGCACCTCAATTTTTAGCGTGTTGTTACTGATGAAATTATATTTACAAGAAATCTGATTTTCAACTTTCATAACAAGTATTAATATACTGTGAAAAATGCAGTGAATTTCTGATTGAAACCTAAATCTTTCTGTGGTTGTTAATATGGCTAGTTATTTAGCATTTTATTATAAAAAATTGTGCCTCATTTATTGGAAGATATATATTAAGTTAAAGAATGGTTTTTCAACTTGTTCTAGTACTAATAAACCAGTTGTTTGAGTACTGCATCTCAAGATTTGCATACAACTGATATATCTAGATTCTCTTTGTAGGTTGATATCTGATGAATAGTATTTATCGCAATAAAAGTTGATAATTGTTACAGGCTATCAATAAAAAGAAAGATGACGATGTGGATAAGGGAACCTTCTATCCAACTCCTCCTGAATCCGTTGGAGACCGCAGCCAAGGTAATATTGTTTGGTATAGTTGATCTCACTTGGAATGCTTAATGTATCTTTTTAATATTTAATGTTGCAGTAAAATTAATCCTTAACTATTAACCATATGCAGGAGGCAAAATGTATTTACATGTTAGTAATGTTTTCATACCTGTGAAAAGATCTAAAACTTCGAATGCATCTGATCGTGAAAGAGATTACTGTTATGGTTGTGAATATGTACACAAATTCACTTCTGCTTGTGAAATACAAAATTATGATTAGTGTTCCTCACAAGAACATAGGCAAGAAATTAAGTAATTGAATGTATAAAATTATTTGTGGTTGGTTTATTGACACTCGTCACAAATAATTTTATATTAATTTTGACGTCACTGTTACTAAATTCCTCCAAACACACATTAATTGAATGTAACTTTCTCATCATTCTCATTTCAAATGAAACAGTGTTTATAATCAATCAAATCACTGTATAATATTTTTGAGCAGACTGCAAACTTATGAGAATTGTGGATGAGTTTCAAGAGATTACTTCAACAGTAAAATATGAGGGATGTCAAAGAGTCTCCAGACAGAAATGTATTAAGGATTGGAAACTTTTCATTATAAGTGGTATAAATCAAATATTTGAAGCACCAATACATATTTGAACACTAATTAACTTTGAGTGACATGTATCAAGAGTAACTGCATCCTTATTAAAATTAGGCAAATGAGTCAACCTTGTGTACACTTTTCTCTACTTATAAGTTTTTTTTATGAAGACTAGTTTCTGGGAACTTCTTCCCTATCCTCAGTTCTGTGTTCAACTGATGGTGCAGCTGGTGTCTGCCTTTGGCGTGGTGTTGTGCAAAATCTGTTAACCTGATAATCTGTTAAGTTTGGTGACATCCATGGCAGGAATTTCAAAATTCATCAGGAGGTTCTGTTTCTTAGTGACAAATATGTTTTCCCAAAACTTCAGTTCTTGAGGTTCCTTTGCCTGTTTGATGTGCTATTGCAGACTTGTCCATGTGTTTGAATTTAATATTTCTGAAGTGTTCATTCGATCTTGTATCTAGATTTCTTTTTATCTTCCCAACGTATATCTTTTCACTATCCTGGCAGCTCATTTGCTAAATACCTGATAATTGAGTTTTTGGTGTGCTATTTTTCAGAGGATGGTTTAGTAAGTTGCGGAGGGGCTAATTTTACGTTGAAATTCTTAAATATCTTTTCAGATTTCTTAAGTATTTTGGATGAAAGGTAAATTTGTTGTATCTGGTGTTTGGGTTTTCTAGCTTTATTAACATAGTAATTTCCTTGAAGTTTTTGTTTCTTTTGTGTCTGTAGATCAATTTGTTGCTGAAATTTGTGTTGTAGTTGTTAAATTTTGCAACCTGGTGTATGTGTGTGTATTCCTGTTTATATTCTGTTTTTGTTAGCAGTATGTTGATTAATCTGTGAACCAGGCTGTGTAAGACTGTGTATTGGTGTTGTGATGGGTTAAATGGGTTATGTTTAATGTAATTGTCAACACGTGTTGCTCATCTTTACATTCCAAATTCTAATCCAGTTTGTGTTCTAATGATTTTAAAATCTAGGAAAGGTAGCCATCCATCCTGTTCTACTTCAATGGTGACAACTGTAGATTTTAAGCAACTTTATTGCATCATCCATTAGTCTTTTGAGAACTATAGCAAACACATCATCGAGATATCTATACCAACATTTGGAAATTTGTGAAAAGGCTTTAGTAATATGTGTTTCAAAATTACTCTTGAACAGATCAGCTAACAATGGAAAAAGAGGGTTACCCATGGCCAAGCCTGCAGTTTGTTGGAAAATCTTACTGGGGAACATGAAGCTGTTTTGTTCAATACATGGAATGGTTAGTTTGATGTATTCTTCTATTTTATCATCTACAACATTGCTTTTGGATAACCAACGTTTCATCAATTTTGTTATTTTTTCAACTGAAATGCTTGTGAACAGAGATTTTATATTGAAGGATACTATCACCTCCAGTTTTTACAACCGTGTTTTCAATTTTCTTTATGCCATAGCACATCACTTTTGGTTTGAGAATTACAACATCAAGCACGAAATAGAATTGATCAAAGAGGCAAAGAAACCTTTCGAACTGCAGATTTGGAAAAACATATTCATTAATAAGTAAGATAATCTCCTGATGAATTTTGAAATTCCCATTGTGGATAATTTCATCAAACTTACCAGATTATCAGATGGCAGTACAACAACAAACTGAAGGCAGTCACCAGTTGCACCATCAGTCAACCACAGAACTGAGGATAGGGAAGAAGTTCCCAGAAACTAGTGTTCATAAAAAGCTTATAAGTGGAGAAAAGTGTATACAAGCTTGACTTGCCCGCCTCGGTAGCGTAGATAGCCGCGTGTCTGCCTCAAGTACAAAAGATCCCGAGTTCAAATCTGTCAGGGGGAGTTACCTGGATAAGGTTTCTTCCGGAGTTTTCCCTTATTCTTAAAGATGAATCTCGGGTAACTCTAAGCTGTATGGACCCCGGGCACATTTGAGCATCATTTCACCTATTTCATCCATTGTCCGATATGACTTGATGTTGGAGGATGTAAATTAAAAAAAAAGCTTGACTCATTTGCCTAATTTTAATAACAATGGCACTCCACTTTCTGAAATGCTTCTTTTTATTCTATAACTGCATCCTTCTTTAACCTGCTTGCCTGAATCAGCTGGTTTTAAGTGTGAGCTTCCTCTGTGGGAGCAGTGTTCTGCTTAATATTAAGGTCTGCTAAGCAGGAAACCAGGCATGTTTCCATATGTAATGTTCTTCCATGCAATCTATGGATGTTTGGACGTTTCATCACTTACATAGTTTGAGCTTAGTACATTTTCTTATGAATTTTCTGCTTGCTAGAATATTTTTTTTTTGTACATTAAACATAATTTTATGTTTATAAGTTGATCAAAGAAGTTAAAAATTCATTGCTGTTACCACAACTTGAACAGTGGATATTCAGCTTTTGAACATTATACAACATTTGCATTATACAGAATGTAACAAAAATGTATGTAAGAAAAATTGAGAAAACATTTTTTGCAGATAGAGGATAAAAAAATGTTAAATGATCATAGGTCCAGAAATTGTTTATTTCCTTTTTAGAACACCTTCTCTACAGCTAAATCCCATACAACAACACTCAGTGACAAAACGGTGGGAAAACAGGAAATCAAAGCACATGTTCAAAGGTCCTCCATTAGCTCCAATGCATTTGTCAACCCAGGTCGCATGAACTGCCTAATGCGCTGAGTTAGGCCTAGAGAATTTTATATTGTCTGACAGCCTTCCACAATATGAGCATGAAGAGTCTCTACCTCTGGAAACTGGAGTTGCATAAACAAGAGATTTCAAATGTCCCCACAAATAAAAATCGAATGGGTTTAAGTCAGGTGAGCGTGGAGGCCATGGAATTGGTCCACCTCTTCCTATACATCTATCAAACTACTGTTTAGAAATTGGCAGATAGAAAGCCTGAAATTACGAGGAACTCCATCATTCATGAACTGATTACCAGTACCTGTCAAGCAGACTACTTACTGTACTGTAGCACAATGACAACAATGGTGAAATGTATCACCTCCACCCAATTTAACCAGATGTAAAAGCAAATGTTTACTACTGTACAATTAAACCATTGTTTTGCTGTGCAGTTAGCTACGTATTACACATCTCACCATGTAAGCAGAGTTATAGAAAAGGAGCTCTACCATGGAGATAAATAATTTCCATACTTATGTTCATATAACATTTTTTTATCCTTTATATGCAAGAAATGTTTTCCCAAAGTTTTGATATACTTTTTTTTACATTCTGTATATACATACTACTGCTGTGCTACCATATCAAGACATCTAAGCATGCCCTAAATGAAGTGGCAAGCTTATTAATTGGTTATGCAATGCAATGAAAGAACATGAGGTTCTTTAATGTCTAACTGTGGACAGTGCTTATCCCTTTGCTTCATCATATGTAGTTAAAAGTTGAAAGGAAGGAAACAAATTATGACATGCTTAAAATGTTTAGAATCCATAAGTATACACAAATTAGTTTATTTTTTTGGGGAGAGAAAGAGGGAGAGGCAGGGCAGGAGAGGGGAGAGGGCGGGAGAGGGAGAGAGTTGTAAACTCAAATTTTGCTTTGTGATACTGTAAACATCATCTGTAAAAATTGTTTCTTATAACTGAAGTCCTTTGAATAATATTTGAAATTGATGAACTCCTCTGCTGCATTTTCACTGAAGTTTCTTGCAGTACTAATGCTGATAGACATTCCATGGATATTGAACTCCATAAGCACTTTTTGATCCTCCTGAGTGTGAAGAAGCATCTTTCAGCTTCTGCCGTAGTTATAGGATAATTAACACAATTTTGCAGAGAGAAAACTGTCACTCAAGTCGGACTGAAAAGTTCAATGCCATGGCCGGAATTTGAACCACAGATCTCCTGTCTCCATTCAACTGCTCTTAACCATTTAGCCACCATGGCTACCATGCCAGCATGACATTAAATTCTCCAACTGATTCGTATGTTTTCTGGTAAACCAATAGGGGTTCTCATATACAATGAGATACACACCTTTCTGTGGTGACTTACTATGCTGTAAGTACTTAAGCCCAGGCTTTATAGTTACCACTATTGGGTTAATTGATATAAATTTAATCATTCTTCTATATAGCTGTGTGTAGGATAAGATTTGGTAGCTAAAGGATTAAGAGCAACTGGACAGAGACTAGGAGACCCTTGGTTCAAATCATGGCCATGGCATTGAATTTTCCAGCCTGGCTCTATACAAATCTTAGCCTACACACAGCTAGTATGGAAGAACAATTAAATTTCCATCAATTTCACTCAAGTTTTTAAATCTCTTTTCCATTAGAATTTAACCCTGTTGGTTCAAGACATTTCAAGGCAAGTAGAGATCAGGAATACTGGGCATATCTTACAGCAAACACTTCTAATCATTTTACGATTTCCCGCCTCACAGAAAGAACATTTTTCATCATTCAGATGATAAATACTATGTAGCACAACATTTTCATCCAATATAACATAAGTCACCATTGCAGTTACCAAAGAATTTGTTTATAGAGTAATAAGTAGGGGTGGGTCCTCGATACTTGTGATACCTTGATACTCACGATACTTGCATGGTATCGACATTGAATGGTACTTCAGAAAATTTGTTGGGTACATTTTCGATACTTTGGTGGTGATTCTGAAATTTTTATTTTATTTTAGTCACAAAATATTATAGCTGCAAGTAGAACTTTTCCAAAACCTGAGAAATTGCCAGGAATGTTGTACCTGTACAGTAACATTATGCAAGAAAATAATCAAGTGTCAAATTCAGTGCCAGTTACCAGTTCTCAGGAACATTTAAATGATGATTTGTCACCTCCTCTTTCTAGTGCACTGGATTACTTGAAAACAAGTTTAAAATTTCCAGAACTAGAAAAAAATTAGATGCTAAATATTTGTGTACTCCACCTGCAACAGTTATCTCTGAAAGACTATTTAGCATACCAGAACTCATATGTGATAGAAAAAGAAGTAGACTTGACTTTGAATGAGTGAGAATGCTAGTTTTTAAAAAAAGCTTATAAAAGTGAACTATTTTGCTTTCAAATGTCTAATGTAGAGTTGAAGGGGGGGGGGGGGGGGAACTGATGGATTTAAGTTTTGTCTCATTAAATATGTGCACCTATTTAATTTTATTGGCATTACACAGTTCTCCCAACATTTTATTTTGTATTGAAACTAAAAGTGGAAATGACTGTTTCGGATATTGTGGATAATATTGTGTATCGTATCGAGAATCAAGTATAAAGAAAAACTGTTATCGACCCATCCCTAGTAATAAGCCCTTTTACATTTATGTATATTTTAAAGAGAATTTATTAATTCCTTTTTGATATCTGACAGTAACCTAATAGGATCAGATAAGGCATTCAGTGTTTTGAAGCTTTCCCATACATTCCCTTTTTAATACAAACTGCAAATATACCTTTTGTCTGATACTGGAATTGTGTGCTTGCTTAAATGACTTAAAAATTCAGTTGCAGTTTTGGTGTAAAACATCATGCATGAATATATTTACTTGTTACAGTTACAATTCCCAGACTAATAAATAAATACCTGCAGGATGCTGTGTAATGAGCTCTTGGAACATGTGTGTATTTTTTTTATACAGATGAAAAGTGTTTTTACCATCTACAAAGTTGTTGTAGGAAACAATTTTATATATATAGTGTTTATTTATTAATTATTTATTTATTTATTTACTTACGTAGCTGTCTAGATGCAGTTCTCAGCATTTCCACTTTTCATGAAAAATGAAGTTTTCACAGGAGCATTCTCCATATATAAAACTGTCAGTAATTTGCTAAGGTAGAAGCATATGTCAATATTCTCTGCTTTTATAAGGGTGTGAAACATGTAATAAGATTCGCAACATTTCCTGATGGCTTTGAGATGCATTTTGCAAAATTTCTTTGCAGCCAATCAATGACTGCAGATGGGATGATACAGACCATGTGAGTAGTTTATTGTTCACATGTGATGTTTAATTGTGTTTTATATTAGGAAGATTAATAATCACAAAGAAGAGTCTGGTGTCAGCAGTGGTCAAGTGGATACATTAATATGACACTCAACAAAGATACACATTGGGAGTGGAATTGCAAGTTTACTGCATAAGAATAATATGCTTAGTGAAAGTAGAAATGTTGAGTGTAAAAGGTACTATAATGTAATGGTAACACAAATGTAGCTAGTACTGGTGGTGTCTGTTTTATTGATAATTGGAGGACTAGAACTGGATCATCTATTGCAGATGTTGTTGTTGTTGTTGTTGACTAATGGCACTGGGGATTAGTTGATTTGCATCATTTTCCCCCTAGCTTCCCAATATAAAGCCTGTAGGTTCCCACTTTTGAGACCATTACATTTGTCCAAATGGTGTTGGTTCATGATGACATCCTCTTTACAGATAGTACATACTATTGCAGATGTTAAGTATAATTAATGAGCTATCTGAGCCATAGACAATGGAGAAACAATTTAAGCACAAAATGTATTGCCGCTGCCACCGCCACCGCCACCGCCACCGCCACCGCCACCTCATTCTCATTCTCATTCTATATTGGGTGTGAAATGCCACTTAATGATTGTGAAATCGAATAACGTAGATTAAACGTGGAATGTTTGGAGTTAAGAAAGATAAGAGGCAGAAATCTTTTGAAAATATAGACAAGCACATATAAATTAAATTACGTTGATAAGAAATTGTAGAAGCACTCAGGTTTGGCGTAAAGGAGAAAATTCAAAGTTAACCCAAGTGTGTACATACATAACCATAAGTGTATATAAAACCTTTCCGTTGTGCAAGAAAATAGTGTATATAACATTTCATGTAACAATCATCTGTCTTTGCTGTAATAATTGTCGGATGTTAATATTATTAGAGTGAGTGCCATAATTATTTTTCAAAAATTATAAAAAATTTATTTGGATAGGTAAAGTGTATTTTAGTCCAGTTTTTGATACCTTAAGCCTTAAGGTAACAAAATTCATTGCATTAATATTGTGAAATCACAAAAATGTGTTACAAAAGGGTGCACGTATATACATATTGTTTGGCTACAAAGGGGTTGATGTTTCCACCAATAAACTGTTCAAATAAAATGTAAACCTTATTTATTGTGAATCAATTAAATGAGATATTTAATCATTTTAATTTAGCTGTTAAAATATATAATGTAGATGTATAGATCACTTTTAGTTTAACAGTAGTAGGAGATAAAATTTAAATGGACACAGTTCTGCTTGAAGAACAAATAGTAAGTACTGCATCTGCAGGAAAGTGTTGAAAGAAACTGGGGAGGGTAATACTCAAATTGTACTAGAATGTAAGAAATTATAGGGTCTGACATAATGTATCTGCAATTTTTGTGAGATGTTTTGGTACAATAAATTCATTTAAGTCATAATCATGATGTGAAGTGCTATTATGCCAGGACAAAGTTGGAAGAATGTGAGAAAACTAGGAAATTGGAACTGATGAATGGTATAACTTTACATTTTTGCATTTGCAGGTTAAATATTTACATCACTGTGGTGCATATAAATGGACAAAATGTGGAATTGCTCGCATTGCATAAGGTTCCTCATTTTTTCTACTCATACCTCAAAGATATTATGGTTCAAATACAGTATTTGTGATTGTGTATTGGAAAAATTTAAAATGTAAGGCAGCATGCAGTAATATATTTCATTAGTAAATTTAAGCTTCAGCTCATACAAAGAGGCTGAAATTTCAAATCAAGCCATATTTGATATAACACCATCATCTAAAAGTGGCAAGAGAAGATCGGTTACATTCATAGGCAATATTTTGTGTTTTTGGATTAGCTGCTGTTTTGATTTATCTGTGAAACTTCTTACTGCAGATATTGAAATATTCTGTATAATGCTAAATACAACAGTATTTTAAAGGTAATAAATATAAAATCAAAATTAATTACATTTGCAGTAATGCTTATGAAGGAACAGTTAAAACTTAAATTTATTCTGCATGGTAGTAACTGCAATATAAGAAAATATTTTGTTCATAATTATATTGTAGCTAACATTACTGAATTAATATTCTAGCATTAATGAAAATATACAGCTCTGTATGAAGTACACATAAAAGGCTTATTGCGTCTTATTTTATTAAAAAAAACTTCACGTAAGTCCTGTTAAAAAACAGGAACGTAATTGCCTTCCTCTCTCAGAATATTTCCAACATAAATGCATTAGACCACTTACAACAGCATGTCAAAATTTAAAATATGTGGAATGTTCTTTACAATTAAAATCTTCTCATGTTGAAAGTTTAAGTTTCGTAGTTAATGTTTTCAGTAATTTAATCTTCTCTTCAATGTTGTGCCTCTCTTTCCAGAAATGAAAAGCAACTGCAACTGCCAATTTTTCTGTTTGTTTATATTTTATGCTCCTTCTGTGTTATGTTAATCTGGTTTTTAAATTCGTTTTTGTCAATCCAATATAGGAGTTGTCACAGTCCTTATAATCTATCCTACATATACGTGATTCTTGTTCTAGTGCTATTGTGCTTTTTAAAGGATTATTTAGGAAGTTTCTTGAGTGAAAATCTGTTTTGTGGTGCTAGTTTGATGTCATAATTTTAAAATATTTCTTCAGACTCAGGAAATGCTCATGGATGAAATGTAAATTTTTTTGTATTCCCAGAGTTTATTTATCTTTTGAGGAGTAGTGATCTGTTTTAATTTGTTTTGTCTATAGTCCCAATTGATAATTTTTGTAGTTGAATTCACCCTGTTGTTACTTCAAATAAAGTTCTCTTAGAATAGCTTTCACGCTGTTATTACTTTCCCTACTTATGGCGGCTCTACCATATGCTAGAGCTATTAGCTTTTCTTTCTTTCCTGACAATATATTAGTTAAATGCTCCAGAGTGAAAGAAGGTACACAATTCTCATCTTTTTTTCTTTTTTTTTAAATTTACGTCCACCAACGTTAAGTCATACCAGACTGTGAATGAAGTCGGTGAAATGGTGCTCAAATGAGTCCGGGGTCCATGGAGCTTAGAGTTACCCGACATTCGTCTTGAAGGATAAGGGGAAACCCCAGAAAAAACTTTATCCAGGTAACTCACCCTGACCAATATTCGAACTCAGGACCTCTTGAACTTCTCATCTTGAAGTGACATTTAAATACATCCCCAGGAACCTTTCTTGCACCATTTGGTTATGTTCATATGAGAACACCAAAACCCCCCCAAGTTTCTTCTGACACATCTGCAGTGCCACGACTGCTAAAACTTAGTACCATCAGGCTCATTTTAAGGTTTAGATCAGTACATCATTTTCATCTGACATTAGTTTTAATAAAGTTTTTGTATGTAATGCCACTAAAAATAGAGTAAATTTTAAAATAATTTTAAGTAATGTGTTAATTGTTCCACTCCCAACTCATACAACTTTCTCACTTCTTAATTTATGATTGTGTTATAATTAAAAAAACAAATGTGGACATTTGCATTTTTGTATTTTTTTTCTTACCTTTTCTTTTGTTTGTATGTTTAGATTTGGATGCAAGTATTGAAGTGAGAGAAGAGCACTACACAATCCACATACATAGAACATCAACAGGTTTGGGGCTGTCAATTGCAGGTGGTCGAGGATCAACTCCTTTTAAGGGAAATGATGAAGGAATATTCATTTCTAGAGTGAATAAAGGAGGACCAGCAGATCTTGCTGATCTTAGGGTAAATAAAAACTGCAGTGAACCTAAATCCAATGTAGTACTGTTTGCTCTAAAAATTTAACTTAGTTATTGTTGAAAAGTAGTAGCTGAACATCAGCAAACTTTAATGAATGTAAACCCCAGACAGTACTGTCAGAATATTAGTTTAAGCTAAATTAAATTTTGCTTATAGTGAAAAGTGATAGCTGAACATCTGCAAACCACAGTAAATTTTAACTCAGTATATTGTGATTTACACAGTTAGCTGGGTAAATTTTAATATTGGTTATTATCAAAAAGTGAACATCTGGAAAGTACAATGCATGTAAATAATATACATAGTACTTTCTTAAGATGAGTCGGTACTAGTAACACTAACATCACTCTTTTTTAGTCTCTGTTAACATGTTTTGAAAACATAGGTTCCCCTCTTCAGAATGTGTCCAACTGACCCATGTTGTTGTTTCTGTTGTGTAGGTCGTCTATCGTGATAGCATCACTGTTGGTGACATGTACTTCCAGAGGTTACTTGGTGGCAGTAAATCAAAATCCATTAACTGTTGTTTGTGTTTCAAAATGAAAATCTTTTCCGATGTGCCTAATTTGGCTGCATGACTGGTCGGTTTGATTAGTGTACGTAGTGTTATGTTTGATGTTATGGTTGGTCGTCCAGAAATGGTGCCATTTGTATATATATTTTAATTATCTCATATGTTTCTTTAGTCTGGTTTCTAGATTTATTTTTATTTTACCTACGTATGCCTTATTACAATTGGAACAATTGCATTTGTAAATTCCAGCTTTTTTGTGTTGTGGTATTGGGTCTTTTAATCTATGACAAAGTAATCTCTCTATAAAAGTGAATCGAGAAGATATTGACACTTTGCTTCACTCACTGTTTTTCACAGGACATGTTTCAAGAGGTGTTGCTCCCATCTTCAGCTGAGTCTGAACTAGTGCAAATTGTAGTGGTTTCCTCTTTCTCAGTATCGTCAATAGATGGCATCATGCATTTGTCAAAGATGTCCTGTGGTGGCTTTGAGAAATACATCATGCCATCTATCGACGGTACAGAGAAAGAGGAAACCACTATAATTTGCACTAGTTGAGACTCAGCTGAGGATAGGAGCAACAGCTCTTGAAACATGTTCTTTGAAAAACAGTATGAGTGAAGCAGTGTGTCAATATCTTCTCGATTCACTTTTATTTTAACTTGTGCTTCACTGTCTCTACGTTTCTTTCAATTTTTGAATTTCAATTGCTTTTCTTCTTGGATGAGATTTGTGGTGTCTTTGATATGTTTCTATATATTTTGTTGTTGTCGATTGTTACACTGTTCTAACAGTTGTTTCAACAATTGCTCTAATTGTAACAAAGTATATATAGGAAAAACAAAAAGAAAGCTGGAACATATGAGTTGTTTAAATGCAAACAAATGGATAAATTTGCAGTTTCACACCATTTCTGGATGACCAACCATAACTTCAAATCAAACATTACACTAATCAAATTGACCAGTCTTGCAGGAGAATTACAGACATGGAAAAAGATCTTCATGTTGAAACACAAATGACAGTTAATGAATTTTGATTTACTGCCACTAACTACGCTCAGGAAGCACATTTCACCACCAAATGATGCCACCATTATAAATGCCCACCACAACAGAAACAATTTCACGGGTCAGTTAGACACATTCTGAAGATGGGAACACATACTCTCGAAACATGTTAACAGAGATTAAAAAAAAATGATGTTAGTCTTAATAGTACCAACTCACCTTAAGTAAATGCATCTTAAAATATCACTGTTTCTAGCTTCTTCCACATATAAATGCATAGTACTGTTTGCACAGTTGTTAAGACTAAATTTTAATCTAATAATTGTAAATAAGTACAAACTTAATGTCAGCAAGCCATAGGAAATATAAACCAAATACAGTACGTTTTGCACATGTGTGGGCTGAATTTTAGTTTTCGTATTTTTTAAATGTGGTCAGTCGAATTTGTGCAATATGTTAGCTGATTTAAATGATCAGTATCCTCTATCTTTGGTTAAAATTAATTATTTCAGTGTAGTGGTAATGTATCATATTCATCTCAACAATTGCATAGGGATCTAGATGACACTGTTTCTCTTGTCTAATGCCATTTCTTCCTCTGTGAAGCAACACTTTTCGGTGAAGAGCACTTTGGAAAAGATCCCCGGTTGTTAACCATTGCTCTAGAAGACCCAATTAAGAACTGCAATCTGCAACCATAGTGTGGTTGTGCCAAGACCTTTGCCTTCAGAAGTTGAAAAGAATGGTGTCCGTCTTTCTGCATTACCTCACAAATGCTGACATGATTTGGGTTCATAATACATGTAGCAGTGCACATACTTGCTGAAGTGTTCCTTTGAATCCGTGTAGCAATTCTTTATTGAAACTTGGTTTGTGACAGTTTCTTCTTGCTTTGGTATCAGGCCTGTGCACCTCCAAGTAGACACTGTAGACACTGCTAGATAGACTGAAAGGTAGAATGATATGGTTGTTGCCTTTGACTGCATATTCATTTAGTTACAGTAACACAAGAGTATTGATGAAACATATGCTATTAGTCATAAATGTAAGCAGATATTAGGTGCATATTTGCATACCTGTATCAGTTATCCTGCCTATTATTTGCTACAAGGTAAATGCAAGAAAGTATAATTCTTCCTGTGCAGTGTGTTCAAACATTCCTTGTGAGTATCTCTATAACATGTACTTAACCCATTCAAAGAAATGTAGCAAATTAAAATTAGATCCACTCCAAATAACCACAGACTTTTTGAAGGATGGGAGGCTAGAAGTTGTTTAATCTCTTGTATGGAGTTTGAATCTAGCATCAGTTTGTCAGCTGACTAGGCTAATGATTGCAATATTATCACTAAAGACTGGAGACATGTGCATTTTTCCATAGATATACTGTAGATGGATGGTACTGTTATTGCTCATGCATGTAAACAACTGCAGGTAGGTACAGGCTGACCAAGACAACTGCCTCACTGCAGCACAACCTAGAAGTATCATAACCTATGCATTCTGTAACTGCACTTAAACTTTTATATATAGTGCCATTTACTAACTATAATATTATCACAGCATGCATTACACTGGGTTACACTGTACATTCATAAATTATTAAATGTGACATTTTTACGCCTATCAGTGAAGCAGTTTTTAAACAGTGAAATGTAGAGGTGCAAATGTAAAAAATTCTACCCTTTCATCTGGCATGTTTTCCTTCTTACTAATTTTCAAACTTTCACACATAGGTTGATAATCACTACATTTGTTTATAGAGCATTCTGGAATTCAGCTTTCACCTTTTCAATACCTGGCACAAGAGCTGTCCTATTAATTGAATTAGCTAAGAGTTCTGTTATGCTTATGCTCTTGTAGATTTGTAAACCCCATTTTTCTAATTTTGTGTTTTTATTAACTGGCATGACCCATTCCTTAGGAATACTGTATGCCATTTTTGTTACATTATATACAACTTTTACAATATATTGTATTTATAGTGAGAATGTTCTCTTAGAAGATTTTACATTATTCTGATTTGCTATTCTAATCTTTTCTGCTCAACTTTTGATATATAGGTACAATTAATTAGCAACTTTAATTGAAATGTTTATGCTTCATTTGCCTACTGTATATCTGTGAAGTTTATGGATTTAACAAAATTGGCAGGACATTTTATATGTGTGTTAATAAGTTCCTCTTTGGTTATGGGCCACACACATAGTCTGCTTTGTATTTTCCTGATCATGTCGTTTCTTTGTTGGTTTATGATTGGACATCAGAATATTATGTGATCTACTGTTTGGTCCTCTTCTTGACATTTGCATATTGGGCTATTTAGTAAAGCAAATCGAGGGTGGTATGATTGAAGCTTTCCATGTCCTGTGGCAATTGCTGTAAACTCTTGGCAAATAGGCAGTTCTTGTTTTAACCTGCTTCTCACGGATGGGAAGAATTATTTAGTGATTGCTCCTTTTCTTGATGCTGTTCATTGTAGTTGCCATGCGTCAAGTCCAGTGCCTCTCTCCCTGCTTATCAGAGCTTCTTTTGGTGTTTTATTATAGTTTATTTCACTATCTTCCTGAGCAGCCTCCTGTGCTGGTTTGTCTACTATTTCATTCCATATATGCCCGAGTGTGCTTACACCCAGCCAAAATGCAGCATCCAGTATGATTTTCTCAGGTCGAGGATTTTAGCTTTGATTGCCTCAGTCAGGTAATTGTGTTTCAAATTGCTTCTAAGGAGACCTAGTGTTATCCTGCTCTCAGTGAGCAACGCAACTCGTTTATCAGCGTACCCTTAATTTTCCAGTTCATTTAGTTTTTTCAGTGCCTGAAGAATTGCAAGTTGCTCCGCCTGGTTATTTGAACATTGAACATGCAGCTTGAGCTTTAGCTGATGGGTCAACATGCAGTTTATAAATATTACTGCTGCTGCGCCAACTTTGTCTCCCATTTTGCTGCTGTCTGTGTATATTTCAAATTTGTATGTACTGTTGTTGTCTGTCTAATGTATTGAAGGAATTTCTGCCAGGTGTCTCCAGTATTGCATTTGTAGTGCATCATATACCTCATTGTTAGCTGTTGTTGCCAGAGAAGTGCTCACCTTTCCTTCTATGGTTGGTTACTTGTAGAGGTTGTGCACAAAAGCAGCACAAAAGCAAAACAGGAAAATGCGAGGTCTAATCTTGGAGAAAGCAAACAACACAAAAAGCCAGCCCACAAACAAACAGAATCATAATCTCTCCAATCTGAATACTGGGGAGAAATCAGCAATTAGAAGCAAATTTGTGATCTTAGAAAAAATAGAAAGGGAAAGCGGTAAACCCAAAACATACAGGAAAATACTTAAATCACTAAATAAAAAAGATGTTCTTTATATATAAGCAGACAAAGGAAATAAGATGGTCATCATGGACAAACAGGACTACATTTATAAAATGACAGATTTATTGGCAAGTGATGAATTCCAGGAAATAAAGTCTGTTCCTTTAAATAAGTGTGTAAAACAGTTAAATGAAACAATAAGGATAAAATGATAATAGCAAAAGAAATAACACAAAGTTAGAAACCAGACATCCCTACAGGAGCTAACATATATGGATTACCCAAAATTCATAAAACAGGAAATACAATGTCCCAATCATTAATTAACAACTGTGCAATGTACAAATTTTTATTTTGTATTTTGTATTTCTGTTTTTTTGACGATGCTATGAATTACTTTGTAATTTTTACAGCAGATAATAAATGAATGAATGAACAACATAAACACATCCAGCTACACAGTATTAAAAATTCATTGGAATCCATCAACAAAACTTGGAATTTTCTCCCACCGACCGAATGGTGTCTTTTAACAAACATCTGCAATGAACAGTCCTTTTTTACATTCAATGACAAATTTTTCAAACAAAAATCAGGACTGTCTGTGGGCAGCCCATTGTCCCCATTTCTGGCAGACCTCTTCATGAGCTTTTTGGAAACCCATATCACAAAGGCATTCCCACTAATTTTCAAACATTGGTATGGATAAGTGGATGATATTTGGGTGATTAGTAAATGAGAAACAGTGGATGATGTGTTAAAACTACTTAATTTACAGAATCCTGCAATAAAATTTTCCATAAAAAAAGAGTCAAAATGAAATCCTTTTCTTAGATTTGAAATTAATCAGAAAACATACAAAACTAGAATTTGGCATACGTAGGAAAGAAACTCACACAGAAAATTTCATAAAATCAGATGGATGTAACCCAAGATAACACAAGCATGCGGTTATCAACAGTTTAACTTACAGGCTGATTAATGTATCCTTAAACAAGATGGAATATATCAAAGAGTACAATAATATAATTCACATTGCAGAATGCCCGCCTCGCTAGCATGGATGGTAGCGTGTCTGCCTCATGTTCAAGAGGTCCCGAGTTCGAATCTTGGTCAGGGTGAGTTACCTGAAAAGGGTTTTTTCAGGAGTTTTCCCTTATCCTGAAAGACGAATGTCAGGTAACTCTAAGCTCTATGGATCTTGGGCTCAGTTGAGCATCATTTCATCCATTCCATTCATCGTCCAATATGACTTAACGTTGGAGGATGTACATTAAAAGAAAAAATGCAGAATACAATGGATTCAGTGCTGAATTGGTCAAAAAGAAAGTTGATAAATTCAAAAGACAACAAAGATGCAAACAAGTAACTACTCTTTCCCCAATCAGCAATAAAACTTCATACAGAAAATTTTCATTTATCCCAGAGCTACATACCTTTTCCAAAAAGTCTTCAAAGAGCACAACATTACTTTGGCCCCACAGAACAAATTCAGTGTACAGTGCCTTTTGAAATCAGATAATACAAAGGAGATACCCAAAGACAAAAAAATCAGGTGTGTACCGGAAAAACTACAAAGGCTGTTTACGTAGAAAATGAAGATAGCTACAGTGAAGCAAGAAATATTACACAAATAAAAATATTTGCCACTTAGGCCTCACTTATCGTAACAAATTGGTGCTGACACCTCCTTTCAAATGGAAATCGATTTCACAAACAAATCGTTTGCATCCTCAGTCCACAGATAAACTCCGTTGTCGAGGATAATAGTTACTATGCCTTTCTTATGTCTTTTTATTATTACCAACATCTGAAAACGAAATAAACTTAAAAATAGAATCAACTGTTGGTGTTTCGAAATTCATTACGCGACATTTATTTTTTAAAATAAATATTTTTTCCCACGCCATTAAATCTATCAGACCGTTTAATTGTTTTAATAATTTCATTTCAGGATTTATTTCATGGTTAAATGACCAAAAATGATCTGCTACGGCCGATTTATCTGTTTGTTTATACCTAATGTTACGAAAATGTTCTTTTGTTCTAGTTTCCAAATTACGTTTCGTGTTTCCAATATAAACCTGATCACAATCTAAACAATTGATAAATACCAGATTTTTTGTCATTGGGAATTTTATCTTTTTTAGAAAAATGTAGTAAATTTTTAATACTATATTTATTTTGAGGAACAACATCGCGTAATGAATTTCAAAATACCAACAGTTGATTGTATTTTTAAGTTTGTTTCGTTTTCAGATGTTGGTAATACTAAAAAGACATAAGAAAGGCATGGTAACTATTATCCTTGACAACGGAGTTTATCTGTGGACTGAGGATGCAAACGATTTGTTTGTGAAATCGATTTTCATTTGAAAGGAGGTGTCAGCACCAATTTGTTAAGATAAGTGAGGCCTAAGTGGCAAATATTTTTATTTGTGTAATACAAAGGCTGTGACAACTTTTATATTGGAAAAACTAAAAGGAATTTGAACATTAGGCTTAAAGAGCATTTTAAGAACATCAGGAACAAAGAAATAGATAAATTGGTGGTAGCGTACCACTTTTGGAATGATAATTACGATATAGAACAACAAATCCACTTATTAGAAAGTGTTTAGGATCCAGCTGCATTAACCACATGGGAAAAATTCTTCATAAAGAAATATGAAGGAAAACTGTTTAATTTTGACACCACCTTTGAAGAGAACCCAAACTACAAGTTCATCAAATACTTACAGAGACGCCCCTATCACCTCCAAGGAGTTCACCAAACCAACATGCAGTAGTCGACATTAGCTGAAAATGTTAGGAAGGTACTAACAAAATGCGTTCTAGGTAAATACTAGCAATAAATGGAGCATTGAGTACTAGTTTGACTCAAAGTGATACAAATATAGTTATTTCAAATGTTCTGTTGTTTATCAGATTGTGATGGCGTAAAGGCCTGGAAGGGATATCTGTGAAACAACATATAACAAATCACACAGAAAATGAAGCTAGTCACAGTGAAGCAACAAATATTACACAAGTAAAAATATTTGTAACAGAATCTCCACTTAACTTAGGAAGTTGATGTTAATAATTCCTTCTTCTTTATAAGATTGATTTCGAAGGCACGTCATCTTCGTGTTCAGTTTATTAAACAAACTATGTTTAATATAACAAATTATGTGTGGAAATTAGTACAGTTAAATGTTCATTATACAAGGCCAATAAGATTAAAATTTTTGGAGAATATTTAGGAAGATTAATACAGAAATATATCCTAGTACTCAAGAAAGGAAAAATATGATATTGAAATGTAAAATGTGGGGGACACATTACACAAATAACCAAGGAGCTGAGTCTAATGGGTTCCTCTATGGATGACCATTATGACACATTGAAATTAGGTGTGAGGGATTTTTTGTCAGGTTGTAACAAGTTAAACAAAAAACATTGGAAAGTGCAAATGATGATTGTTCTTTTAATAGTTCTTTGTAATTCCAATATTCTAAAATAAAATATGTATAGCTTTAAGGAATATATATATATATACACATTTGAATTAAGGAAAGTGAGATATAAATGTTGCAGATGTAGTAATTCAAAATGTATGATATGAAAGTATTTTGCAATAAATGTATTTGCTTGTTGTAGGTAGGAGATAAAGTACTTGCAGTGAATGGGCATTCAGTGGTAAATGTTGACCACTATGAGGCAGTTGAAATTCTAACAGCTTCTGGGAATGAGCTAGTCCTTGATATTGCAAGAGAAATTCCAAGGCTTATTCAAACTAATACAAAGGTAAGTATGTAAGCATGGAAATTCTATTTTGAAATATTCAAATCAGATAGTATGTAATGACTAGGCTGAGGATTTCGTAAGTGCTAATTCCAGAACGAATGGAAATTAAGGTGCACTTAAACTGGACTTTAGGCAGTGCCGTCAGATGTTTCACGCTTGTCCCCACTCCCTGTACAGTCTGTGTGCATAAACATTACACTTTATCCTGCTGTCTTCAATGGTGGAATTGACGTCAGGTATTATCACTTTGCACCTACATGTCTACTGATGTAGAACACAGCTTTTCACAGTATAAGGAATGCCTTACTGCAAATCGTAAAAGATTCACCTTCAGCAACTTCAAGATGTGCATGGTGATCCACTGCAGTAGGTGCATGCACAGAAGCAACTATCAATAAAAATGTAAAACTTATGGAGGATTGTATCTCTAAAGATACAAGCTATAGTTACTGTTGAAAATGCATAGCATGCATATTAAAATGTATAAAGGCATTATTTATTAAAACAATATTCATGTTCATATTGCACACACGCACACGCGCATGCACATGCACATGCACACAGTTCATATGCACACAAAACAAAATGACTCACAAATTAGATGCATTCGATGCAAAGAAAACCTTTTCCTACAGGGAAACAAAATAGTGAAATTTCAATTATTTTTTAATATTGTCTCTACTTTATGGATAATGTGGTTTTATATTGCCGTCAATGTGCTTTGAGCTAGTTTTTGTTTCGCTAACATAACTTAATAAATATGGAAGGTACGAATTAAGCATTTATTTATTAAGTATTTATTAAGCATTTTTTTCAGCATTAAACAGTTTAAATGAGTTGTGCTGTTTATTGGTTGTCCATTCCTGGCCCATGCAGGGTTTAAATGGCCATCCTAAAGTGGTTAAAAACATTTCAGTGATATATTTTTATTGTTTTCCATCATTCCCTGAATAATCTGGATTTTCGTTAAATTGGATCGTTCCCTGTCTTAGTTGATCCGGGTAAACGAGGTTCTACTGTTCACATAAAACCAATAAGCAATGAACAATATGAAGTTAACATTTTGTTATAGAGTAAATATTGGAAAATCAAAACGTTATCCATGGATAACATAACAATGATTATTTACACTCTCTTAGCTGACGATAAAAATTTTATGAGGCAGGGAAGACCTTGTTGACAGCTTTAACACCGTTGTGAGAGGATGTTTCATATAGCCAAGTCTACATATGGACTATTTTTTCTACATTATAGGGATATATGCTGCCATTTAAATACAGTATGCAATATACTATATCAAAATTTAAGAAAGGATGTTATGTAGTACCTAATCCTCAATTTGACAGCAATAAAAGATAGAGCTTAGAGAAAATAGATCTACATCTACATGAAGTTACTACATGATAAAGGAAAAAGCCATATATGGTAATACCTGATTTAGCCCACTGTAAAATTTGTGCTCATCTGTGAAACCTGAAATACCATTACAGGTGCACTAAATTTCATGTGCTCTCCTATTGGTAACCGGAATGGGATGGCTCAGGCAGTATTGTCTGTGGCCTGCATTCAGGAGGTCCAGGTTCGATTCCCATGGCCAACCTACCTTACAAATGGGCTTTTTCAGGGTTTTTTCTAGGTTGCCAGGCAAATGCTGGGTAGGTTAATTAAATTCCCTAAAATTCCTGTTCCCTCCATTTCACCTCTTATTATTTCACACCATCTTTCAGCTTGTGGTCTCTTTCAGGGTAGAAGTGTTGGTGGGATTCTCAGTGCTGCATGGCAGGAGATGTTTCTGGTAAACACTTCTGGTAGGATGGTCTCCGGGCCGGCTTAGTGGGCCGCTTCACGAACACGGTGGGTGGGACACCAGCTGTACTGGCCTGCCAGGGAATTTCAAACTGGTCAATTAGTCAACTGCACTGTCGTGACTCCTTCGGATGGCCACCCTGTCTCCTCTCACTTCATCCTTCCTTCCAGGGATGCCCAACTTGAAACATAGGCATAATAGCTCATATCGGGTCGCAGTGCCGAATCTCCTCAGTATCATAATCCAATCCTCCTATTGGTATACTTCTTCCAAATATATATCTGTTTGTCTTCACAGGATGATTTCTTTTGTCTTTTTATGTATCTCACTATCACCGATATATCTTTTACAATTGTTATTAAAGATTGATTGTTTGCATGTCCCTGAAGGGGTGCATATGAGTGAGAGAAAGGGGAGAGACAGAAAACGAGAGAATGCAACACATGTTGAGTGGGAGAAAGATGGCGAGGTGGGGGAAATAAAAAGCACAAGAACTTATACTACACAAAATATAATTATTTGTAACAAAACTTTGGTTATCTTTAAGGAAATTGATGAAAATAACCAAGGATGTAAACAAGAGTTGAGGTCACTGTTACTAAATTCCTCCAATCAGGCATAATAGTTTATGAAACTAGTTTTACACACTTCTTGAAATTCTCATCAATTTCCTTAATTATAAGTGAAGTTTTGTTATAAATAATTATATTTTGTGTAGTATTTGTTTCTTCGCTGTTGCTAGCTTCTATTTTTTACGTATTAACAAGAACTTATTTTTACATTTTGCGCTATATTGAAAGATTCCAAAATTATGAAGCCAGGTGAATAGAGCTCAACCAGTGAAATGAATATGCAGAACAAGCTAACTCATTCATTCAACTTGTGTGAATTGTATAGGGAAGTGATTAGCACAACAGGTTATTGCTGCTAACAAAGATTTGTTAGCAAAAGGTGCACTACACACCAACTGCTGCAAGGTCATAGTAACAATTATCACTTCCTTTGATTTCTGGGGATAAGTACCATTTGGCCTGCAAATCAACTGACACATAACTGTACTAATGATTTATGAATTTACAATTAAATTTTGCATTTAAATAAAACAATACACAAAATGAATTGATATAATGTAATCATACAGGGTGTAACAAAAGATATTGCCTGTGTCAAATAGCTTGAGCTTTGTTTACTTGTAGCAGTTGTAGGAATTACGCGTGTTGTGATGGCTGACTATAGGCTGCGTGTTAAGTTGTTAACCTAGTTGTGTGACGCATGAGATGCATGAATATCATAGTAGAATGTGGTGTCATATCACAAAGTGGGTGTGTTTATTAATAATTTTCAAACATGGAAACTCCAAAAAAGACACCTTGAAGGGTTGTAAACTCCCAAAGCAGAAGGATTGTTCAGAACAACTTAAGCAGTATGAAAAAGTGAAGCCACAATAAAAAGGATCATTAAGGAATTTGAAGAAGCTAGTGTTTCAGATAGATGAGTTACTACTCTAGAAAAACAACTTAATTGGAAAAAAAATGAGAACATTTATTTCAGTGATGGATAGAAAACATTCTGGTGAATATGAAAATAAATGGGATTTAGTTTTAAAAAATTTAAGAATATGCGGCACATTTTAGTGGAACAGCAGGATATAGATTGCTGTCTTATCACTGCAATTTAAACACCATTGAACTCATACAGAATATCATGAAGCAAAATAGCAGAAATGTGTATTATTAATTTTTAGATGAGTCGTATTTATTACACATCTGCTTCACTTTCGTACCTATTTTGAGGACATGTTTCGCAAATCATCGTTTGCATCTTCGGCTCTTGTGCTACTAAAGCTTGATCCAGTGGTGTGGGTAATTCTGGGGTTGCTGCTGCCATCTGTTGATTTAGTGATGAACTTAAATGTGGGATTCTCTTCTGGCGGGATTTCAAAGTTCATAAGTTGGCTTTTATGTTTTTCCATGTATATCCTCTCCCATATGACGAGTTCACTATGTTTTTGTACGTATTTTAGTAATTTTGTGCTATCTTCAATTTCATGATTTTCAGACCAGAAATGAGCTGCTATTGCGGACTTATCAATATTTTTGTATCTTAAGTGCCTGAAGTGTTCTTTCTTTCTAGTGCCTATGTTTCTTTTTGTCCTCCCTATGTAAATTTTTTCACAGTCTTTACACTTAATCTTGTAAATACCTGACTTTTCCTCTGGTTTTATCTTATCAGTATTATTACTGTGAAGTAGGTTTTTAATGTTGTAATTGTTTTTTGGTACCAATGTTATATTGTATTTCTTGAATATTTTTTGGAACTTTTTTGTGGCCCATGGGCCACAAGAAATTAGATTAGATTTGCTAAATTTACTTACCACCCCTGGGCCACAAAAAAGTTCCAAAAATATTCAAGAAATACAATATAACATTGGCACCAAAAAACAATTACAACATTAAAAACCTACTTCACAGTAATAATACTGATAAGATAAAACCAGAGGAAAAGTCAGGCATTTACAAGATTAAGTGTAAAGACTGTGAAAAAATTTACATAGGGAGGACAAAAAGAAACATAGGCACTAGAAAGAAAGAACACTCCAGGCACTTAAGATACAAAAATATTGATAAGTCCGCAATAGCAGCTCATTTCTGGTCTGAAAATCATGAAATTGAAGATAGCACAAAATTACTAAAATACGTACAAAAACATAGTGAACTCGTCATATGGGAGAGGATATACATAGAAAAACATAAAAGCCAACTAATGAACTTTGAAATCCCGCCAGAAGAGAATCCCACATTTAAGTTCATCACTAAATCAACAGATGGCAGCAGAAACCCCAGAATTACCCACACCACTGGATCAAGCTTTAGTCGCATAAGAGCCGAAGATGCAAACGATGATTTGCGAAACATGTCCTCAAAATAGGTACGAAAGTGAAGCAGATGTGTAATAAATACGACTCATCTAAAAATTAATAATTATTTCGCTTCACTGTGGTGTTCCAATACAGTTAAATCTCGATATATAGAAATGTGTATGTTCTATGACTTTAAACACTATTAAATATAACCAGACAATGTTTAAATGACAACACTGAAGAGGATTGGAAAAATGCATGCATCAAAATTAAGTCCACAAAATAAGAATACTGACATTAAGATGCCTTCATGGAAGAAGAAATAGAAAGAATAGTAATCAATGATGATTTGGATAGCAGTGATGAAGAAGTGGAAGCATATACCTTAGTTGGTTTTATGGATTCCGCAGATGATAATTGTAGTTCTATCTATACAGCAAGTGATGCAGATGTAACAGCTGATATCCATCCTTTAGATTAGATTAGATTAGATTAGATTTATTGTCAACCTTGGGAATTACAAGAATTCATGGTATCGTCAAAATTAATAAACACGAATACAAATAAAATAATTAATTATATATAAGTATAATAAATTACACACCCAGAAGGGGTTCACGGAAAAGTATTTACAAACTCATCAACTGAGTAAAAACAATGTTGCAATAGCAGATGTTTCACCTTACGCTTAAATGCAGTTTCTGAGGTGCTGAGTTTAATATTATCGGATAACTGTTATATAAGGTGATTCCAGAGTTTCTTATGCTTTTGCTGAATGGTGAAGTATAATGTGTAACCATGCTCAGTTTATGCCTATTTCTAGTGAGATAATTATGTTTTTCAGAGTTTGTGTGAAAATAAACCAAGTGTTTTCTAACAAACATCACGACTTCTAGTATATATATATATATATATATATATATATATATATATATATATATATATATATACAAGGAAGTGGCAATATATGGAGTGATTTGAATAAATTGATACAAGAATCCCTTTGTTTCTTTCCCAAGACAGGAGTCTTTAGACAGGAGTGCCACAGATGGAAGCTCTACTGATATAGCAAGTGAAACAACTATGCAGGAATCGGAATCTTCACATCAGAATTAAATACCTAAGTCAATTTTATTTTGCTCCTTAGCATAGCACATTCTCTGCCTTCAATAATGTACATATTTTTGTGACATATGCTGTCCACCTCTCCTCCCCTCTGATAGCCAGCCATGCTGTGTAAATAGATAACTGTGCCTCCACTGCCAAGTATCTTCTTAAATGTCCCAGGTAATATGTCAAAACTTTGGGAATACATTTCTTGCACATAGAGAATAAAAAAAGGTTATATGAACATAGGTCCCAAATTATTTCCATGTTAGAGCTCCTTTTCTACATTTCTGCTTACATGGTCCGATGTGTAATACACAGCTGTCCTGTGGCCATAAACCCATAACAGTACAGTGGTTTAATTGCACAGTTGTAAACATTTGCTTACGTCTGGTTAAATTGGGTGGAGATTATGCATTTCACTGTTGTCATTGTGTTACAGTGCGCTTATTATGCACTGGTACTCAGTTCACGTACAATGGAGCTCCTCATTTCAAGTTTTCTGTTCATCGATTTGTGAATAGCAGGTTTTCTGGTAACTGGATAGGAAGAGGTGGACCAATTTTATGGTCTCCATGCTCTCCTGACTTAAACCCACTAGATATTTATTTGTAGTGACATTTGAAATCTCTTGTTTATGCAACTTCAGTACTGAATGTAGAGACTCTTTGCGCTCATATTGTGGGAGGCTGCCAGACAATATGAAATTCTCCAGGCCTAACTCAGCGCATTAGGAAGTCCATGCGATGGTGACTGGATGGATGCGTTGGAGCTAATGGAGACCATTTTGAACATGTGCTGTGATTTCTGTTTTCCCATTGTTTAGCCATTGAGTGTTGTTGTATGGAGTTCTGCTCTAAAAAGGAAACAAACAATTACTGGACCTGTATATATTCCTATAACATTTATTTTATCCTGTATCTGCAAGTAATGTTTTCTCACGTTTTTGACATACCTTTTTGTTACATCCTGTATAATGCATATATTAATACTGATATTATTGTTGAAAATTGCCTACTTTGCTCTTTATTAACCAAGTCTATTTGATGGTTTTATAAAAGTAAAGTTATTAGCAATGATTTCCTTTTGCCTAGCAAGGATTTCCTCGATTCAAGTCTTTTTTCCAATATTTTCAACTTCTTTGCATATAGCATTTTCTTCAGATGTTATGCTTTGGGCATAAGTATGCCATGAGGCAGACTGAACCGATTCATATTGTTTTTTCAAGAGCTTTTGAAAGTCAATCTAAATCTTAATGCATTTTCTTGAATTTAAGTGCTTGTCTTTCTTTGCATTAAGCTCCTTACTTTTAACCTCAATAAGCTTCTCCATACTTCCCATCTCTTCTTTTGCTTCTGTTCCTTCCTTTCTTTTGTTCCTCCTCCAAAGCTTTCTGCCTTTTACATTCTTCTAATATTCTCTATATGTTAATAGCCCAAAATTAATGGGTCGGTCATTGGAACAAGGTGTGGGGATTGCCATACTAATTAGAATCATCTTAAATATCAAGACTGCCTTTAAAAGTACGTCTGTCATTGTTGACTTATCCTCACTGGAAACCTGACTTTAAATAGAAAATTTCCACACTATATCTGCATACCAATTGTGTGTGCATGCATGTGAGCGAGCGAGTTCCTTTTTCAAGGTTCTAGAGTTCAGCTTATGCTACCATGCGATAATCATTATATATGTTTTGTTAAACAGGCTGTAAAGAAAGAAACCTCTCTGGCAGCATCTGTATGCACCTCTTAGAGTATTTCACAACCAAAGTTCATAGCCGTAGGCTTATGCAGCTGTTTCCATGCAGTGATATAGTTATTCGAACTCTGTTGGTTATCAGAGTGATTTCTTTTAGCTATTGGGAGTTAATTGAATAGCACATTTCAAATTGTTAAATTTCAGTGTTGGCCATGGCTTATCTTTGCAAGGACATTTGAGTAATGTACCTACTGAAAATATGAATTTATCGTTTGTAAAACAAGTCTTCATTTACTGTGCTAAACAACATTTTGTTTGTCCTTCAAAACTTGTCTGGGTTAAAGAGATCTGGGTTAACAAGGTTTTCCAATGTGTAAGGACTATGATACAATGAAGCACAAAATCAATATAATTTTGAGTTGAACTAGTACTCAAAATTATATTAATGAGGTTTTACTGTAATTCTAAAATCTGCAGAAACATAAAGACAAGATAACATTATCATATAGAGCATTCACACTGGGCATGTGTAACCATAGTAAAGTTTATAATATTGTGTCAAGTTTTTATGAGTCATGTGTACTAGTTAACTTTCACAACAAATTGTGAATACAAATTAGTGCTGATGGCTATCCACTGATTGTTTATTTTATCAGCTACCTGAAGGAGCACCTCCATCTCCAGCCTCAACACCTACCTTCAGGCAGGCCTTGGATTCAACATGTTCTAGTGGCACAACAAGTAGGGCACCCAGTGCAGCATCCCACACATCAGCTGCAACGTCTGGGTTTGAAAGTTCGGGCAAAGGAGAAAATTACATTAACATAGATCACAAAGCAAAATCTGTAAGTATAACATTTTTCTTCCTCTCTTAATTGAATAACGTATTTGTAAGACAGTTTATTTGCCTCATCTGAACTAATCTTGAAGTATATCAAAATTTAACTGTATTGGAACACCACAGTGAAGCGAAATAATTATTAAATTATAGATGAGTCGTATTTATTACACATCAGCTTCACTTATGAACCTAATTTGAGGACATGTTTTGCGAACCATCGTTCACATCGTTGGCTCTTATGGGACTAAAGCTTGGTCCAGTGGTGTGGGTGGTTCTGGAGTTGCTGCTGCCATCTGTTGATTTTGTGATGAATTTAAATGTGGGGTTATCTTCTGGCGGGATTATTAGTTGGTTTTTATGTTTTTCTATGTATATTCTCTCCCATATGACGAGTTCACTATGTTTTTGTACATATTTTAGTAATTTGGTGCTATCTTCACTATGTTTTTGTACGTAAGATAGCATTTTGCAATGCTGCTTACATCAAGAGAATTCATCATTGTCATTTTTTGTGTTGTCCAGGTGTTAACAAATTTATGATATGCTTCAAAATGTCGTAATGTGCTATTTCTTTTAGAAAGTCTTCTTCTAGTTTTATCTATATGTCTCATGCAGTTTTCCATCAGTTTATTTGGGAAAAGTGGTTTAGTGTCAATCAGTTTAAAAGTACTATTTCTGTTTGCAACATAATTTGAGCCCACATTAACTCGATTGGATTGTGTTGGCAGTGGTAAGGGGGAAGGCGAATTATCTCGTGTCTCACTTCAATTGCAAATTGATGCAACTGATACACTTTATCCTTGTTTTTAAATGGAAGAACAACTGAATAATACTGATTTGAACACTTTAGAGTAAATAGAGGTTACGAACCATTCATAAACAAACACATTATCTGATGACTCTCATTCTGCATATGCAGCATTCTACAGGCCAGCAGAAAGTGCACTGTTTGCTCTCTATCAAATTTAAACAAACTCCTTGGCTTATTCAAAGTAATTATTTTATCATGTCATGTCAAACGTTTACATCTCAGTTCTTAATAATTACAAATATACTTACACACATACATGCCAACCAATAATGATGTTCATTACAGTACTTAAGTTGCACTGCATTGTTATAATATATTGGTATTTTATTTATTTGTATTAGAAAAACTGTTTGATCTAAAAATATGGAGTTTACATGGTTATGTTAGAACTATTACTTCCTACCTTCCTCGTGGATCACTTTTTGCAAAATTTGAGTTTTTGTCATAGCGCAAATAGTATTTATTAGAGATGGGTTTGCATGGCCCTTGTCACACCCCACTTACGGGAATGCAGTATGACAACACTGCAGGACTCTGGATTGGTTGCTGGCCTAGTAGCATTCAAGGACAAACATGCACATACTCTAGTAGACTGCGTGACATATAGAAAAATTTTCAAAATATTTCAGTTTTTCATTCTGATCACCGAATATTCATATTCTGACATTACAATGACTTCCATTGTCTCTGCCTCCATGGAAACTGAACTGCGAAGGAAGCATTCTACTCCTATTTTTAATCAGTTGGCTATTAGGGGCGATGCCAGGTGAGATGAAGTATTGGCTTGACTACATGAGAGCCTCATATAAACATACGTTGTGATGCAGATCAACTCAAACACAATCCCCATGGTGGGCTTCACAGGAAACTTCCGTTACCAAGATGGATGAAACTACAGCAAAATTTGGTGTGAAGTTTTCAAAGAGGTCTGTAAGAGGTATGTGAAGTTCCCCAAACTAGCTGAACTAATCATACTTTTATCTCTTGATGGCTTCACTCCCTACAGCCAGTCACAAATAGTTTTTTTTTTTTTTTTTTTTTTTTTTTTTTTTTTTTTTTGTGTGTAATTTACGTCCTCCAACGTTAAGTCATATCAGACGATGAATGAAATGGGCGAAATTATGGTCAAATGAGTCCGGGGATCATGGAGCTTAGAGTACCTGACATTCGTTCAGGATAAGGAAAAACCCCGGAAAAACTTTATCCAGGTAACTCACCCTAACTGAGATTCGAACTTGGGACCTCTTGAACGTGAAGCAGACACGCTACCGAGGCGGGTACAAATAGGAGTGAATTCTTCCCTCCACAGTTCAGTTCCCCTGAAGAAGGAGAAATGGAAGTTCTAGAAATGTCAGAGAATGATCATTTAACAACCAGCGTGGAAGACCTGTAGTTTTTTGAGGTAAATATTCTGTAAGTTAAAAAGTTGTTTGCAGCAAGTTTGTGAGTGCTATGATGAAACTGTTGCCTTTGATACGGTGGTCAGCTTGTATTTTTTCTATAAAATCCATACTCTATTTGTACATTACAGTAGAACCTTGTTTACCTGGATCAACTGGGACCAAGGCCAATCTGAGTTATGAAAACCTGGTTTATCCAAAGAATGATGGAAAAATGATAAAAACATATGCAACTTCACCAGTCACCACACTTTCACCTAAAAACAAATCCACTTTATGTACTGGAATAGCCTATGTATTTGCACTGTACACAATATTGCTACAGACTGGTCGGCGGTAAAAAAGACGGTGAGTTTCAGCTTTCTCTTATTTAGAGTATTGCATAGTGTCGCGGTAACGGGCATTGAAGTTTCAGCGCAAATAGATAAATAGATGGATAGGTTTCACGTAGCTAACGAACGTGTGTAAACAGATATTGCCGGCAGGCAAGATAACTGAGTCAAAGGCCTCGCCGGGTAGATTAAGTTACGTTTCTGGAAGGTAATAGAATGTTCGAACTATGTAACTAGATGCCTTGTTTACAGAAACTTCTAGTGATTGACAGAACAGTCTGGTAATCATGAATGGAGATATAAAAGGGATTGTGACACGCTAGCAGGACAGTTGTGGTTGTGAAACAGTTGTGAAATGAGAGATAGCCAGCTGTGTTGTAACGAGAGCTAAAGATGTAATCTGCTGTCACTGTTTGTTATTGTGATCGACCTTGTAAGACTGTGTATATGTGATTTAATGTTCTTATGTGAGAATTGAATAGTGTATTTCAACGAAAATAAAGGAGATTTTTAATTTCTGCAACTCGGCCTTTTAATTCTACGAACCCACAGAGTTACAATATGAACAGCTCGATCTTGCATCCACTTTTAGTATCAAAAGTTCATTTGGCAATGTTTGGGCTTGACACTCGAAATAAAGTTCTCTCTGTTTAATATAAAAATTATTTGTGGTTGGTTTTGCTACTGCTTGTATGTGGGTCATAACCACAGCTGGTTCATCAACACTGTCTGAATCTGAATACACTTCATTTTCATTTTCAGTAACACTGCTTGATGCAATAATACCTTCCTCTGTAATTGGTTTATAACCTCTGTCATTATTTACTGCTTCTTTGTTATCATTGGAACAGCCAGCCATATTTTTAAAAATATCCACTGTGGTTCTTGATGTTGGTACTAATGACATCCAGAGAAATAATTCTGCAGAAGAAGTAATGGGAGAAGTATACGATACCATGAGAGCAGCAAAGAAGAAGTTCCCTGGAGCAGTTGTAGTTGTGAACAGTATAACAAAAAGAAGAGAAAAGTGTCCTTTGCTTATACAAGGTATAAACTCAAATATTTGGTGGGCGTGTAATGGTCTAGGAGCCATATTTTGTGATGTTAACAAGTACTAACGTGTCTAGGAAAGATGGACTCCATTTAAACCGTAAAGGGTCATATTACCTAGGGAAAATCATTAGTAAAGTAATTCAAATGTGCAAGAAACAGGAAGATGATCAGTCTAGATGGTGAACTGAAGCTTGAAATCAAGTTACCAGAATGTCCTCAAGCTAAGGTGAGTGGTGCTACTGCAACTTCAGGTATGGTACATATGTGCAGCAAAAATTAACCCCCTTACACTTAAACATGCAATGTCTTAAAAATAAAATAGATGAATTAGATGTATTACTGGCCTCGCAATTCAATCAGGTTCACTTTTTATGCCTAACTGAGCACTGGATGCATGAACACGAAGTTTCATTGTACAAAGTTAGAGGTTTTGGAATTGGAAGTGTATATTGTAGGAAGGTATTTAAAAATGGGGGAGCTGCCATACTAGCCAAAGATAGCATATCATTTAAAACAATGAACAAAACAGATTACCTTAATGAGGAAAAATGTTTTGAACATGCTGTCACCGAAACAAATGGTAAGAAAAGTAAAGTAACACTTGCCTGCATATACAGAGCTCCAGATGGTTGGGTAAAAACATTTGTAGGAAATATATCGAGATTTAACTGTATTGGAACACCACAGTGAAGCGAAAAATTATTAATTTTTAGATGAGTCGTATTTATCACACATCTGCTTCACTTTCGTACCTATTTTGAGGACATGTTTCGCAAATCATCGTTTGCGTCTACGGCTCTTATGCGACTAAAGCTTGATCCAGCGGTGTGGGTAATTCTGGGGTTGCTGCTGCCATCTGTTGATTTAGTGATGAACTTAAATGTGGGATTCTCTTCTGGCGGGATTTCAAAGTTCATAAGTTGGTTTTTATGTTTTTCTATGTATATCCTCTCCCATATGACGAGTTCACTATGTTTTTGTACGTATTTTAGTAATTCTGCGCTATCTTCAATTTCATGATTTTCAGACCAGAAATGAGCTGCTATTGCGGACTTATCAATATTTTTGTATCTTAAGTGCCTGAAGTGTTCTTTCTTTCTAGTGCCTATGTTTCTTTTTGTCCTCCGCACGCGCGCACACACACACACACACACACACACACACACACACACACACACACACACACACACACACACACACACACACACACACACACACACACATTTTCCATGACTTCATCAAAGTTTCTCTTCCAACCCCCAAGCAGGTGGGGTGAGTGCACTGAATTTGCCCATTGGCAAGAGAATTTGAGTAATGTACCTACAAAGAATAGTAATTTATCATCTGTAAAACAAGTCTTCATTTACTACGCTAAAAACATTTTTTTTTTCTAAAACTGGTCTAGGTTATCTGGACAGGTGAGTTAATGAGGTTCTACTGTATTTTGTTGACATTTTTGTGTCTAAAAGATGTAGTGTTATTTATTTCCTTTTCTAAAATGAAGATCTAGAAGTTTGTCAGCCATCTATATTTTCATTTGTCACAGTAGCAAATGCATCACCTATGCATCTGTTTCAGATCTTAAATGTGGAAGTGTTTTAGTGACATGAATCTTAGTGGCTGATGTATAGGTTTGCCAAAAACTGAAATAGTGTGCTAGTGATGGCTATCCTGCTTTCAGTTGATAGAATTTTCTATTGAAGAAAAAGACTGCTTAAACAATACATACTTTTGTATAAATTAATATAATTTTTATATTTGTTATGTTTTGTCTTAGCTTCAGCCGGATAAGAAAGTACCTGAACCCTTACAGCCTCCAAAGAATGCTGAAGTTTGCAAGCTGACCATACACACTACATTAATTAGAGATCAGAATGGTCTTGGGTTCAGCATAGCAGGTGGAAAAGGATCTCCTCCATATAAGGACAATTCTGAGGTAAAGTAAATGTTGCTTAATAGAAATGTGATTATTAATCATGTTGTAAATATATTTTTATATTAGACTTGACAAATATCAGTACCTTAAAGAAAGCATCATATAATAGTTCCACAAAAATTTCATCCATTTGTATGTATAAGTGAAGAAATGGGTATGTGGTATTTAAAAGTGTCAGTTGATACTTATTGTCTAAATAATTATTCAGTAATTAAGTTTTTACTTCTGAATCATAGCACATTCCCATAATTAAGTAGCCATTGTTAAACCTTTATTATTTTTATTCATTATTCCTAGTTTAGGTCAGCTTTTATATTAGTTTAATTTTTCCTGAGTACTTTTTAAAATAAAAGTGTAACTTTTTCCATGTCTAACAATTGGTACCAAATGTAACATAGTTATCATTCACTATAAAATTGAATAAGTGATTTGTGCATTATAACTATTATAAAAACGTGAGTGTATCTGTTTTAATGCTCATTTTGAAAGAAAAAAAATGGCAAGTGCAAAATGGTCTCTGTGCTGAAAGTTGTACTAAGCTATACTTATGTATACATTGACACTCAGTGTCATTGTAAATGGGTTATTTGTGTCTGAAAAAATGGTTGAAACTCAATGGAGATAACACTTGTCAGTTTGTGTGGTGGTATTAGTAACATGTGTTATTTGTGAATCCATATGCTCATCACTGAAGTCATTTGCAATGTTGTTACATCCAGCATACTTTAGAGTAGTTTATACATTCACTTCCCTCTTCTTTTCAATCAATTTCACACAAAATGAGAAGAATCTGTACTAAATTTATTGTATTATCACATTATTTCACTATCTGTCTGTGTTTATTTCAATGTCATCTTTGCACATCATCCAAGTTACTCTAAAATAAAAGTGGAACTATGCTGTTATCTAAGGTTTTAAAAACATATTTTTTACAATCTCAATGGCAATAATTACTTTATAAATACAATAAAACTTCTTCCCACTTGTTTAAAAATTCTTCTTGCATGTAGAATATATTCTCAATAGAGAGTTACGTTCTTCAGTTCTTTTCTGAGTCTGTTTTACACTGTACCTTTTTATTTCCTCTGGTAATTTGTTATAAAGAAATACCGAGAGTTGGATTCTTTCTTATGTAATTCAATTCTATGGCCCTGTATGTGAAAGTTTTTGCTTAATCTAGGTTCATGATTATATACAGTTGAACCTGCTTTATATGTAACCCAGTTACATGTAATTGGTATTTATACGTAAATATTTGTAGGTCCTAGAAAAAATATGATTTAGAAACTAGTTAATTGAACCTTAATATAATTTTGAGTCGAACTAATACTCAATGCTCCACTTATTGCTCGTATTTACCTAGAATGCATTTTGTTAGGATCTTCCTAACATCATCAGCTGTTGTCGACTAATGGACGTTGGTTAGGTGAACTCATTGGAGGCGACAGGTGCATCTCTGTCCGTATCTTGATGAACTTGAAGTTTGGGTTTTCTTCAAGGGTAGTGTCGAAATTAAACAATTTTCTTTCATATTTCTTTATGAAGATTTTTTCCCACATGGTTAATGCAGTTGGACTTTGGACACTTTTTAATAAGTGGATAGACAAACTCATGGAGTACATGCAAATATGGCTTCAGTCCCTACAGTTAGATCAAAACATCATAGAGGAATACCTTCACTTAACAAATATTTGCATTGAACAGTCATTTTTTACATTCAATAAAAAAAATTTCGAACAAAAATCAGGACTATCTATGGGCAACCCATTGTCCCCATTTTTGGCAGACCTCTTCATGAGCTTTTTGGAAACCCATATCACAAAGGCATTCCCACTAATTTTCAAACATTGGTATAGATATGTGGATGACATTTGGGCAATAGTAAATGAGAAACAAATGGATGATGCATTAAAACTACTTAATTTATAAAATCCTGCAATAAAATTGTCTATAGAAAAAGAGACAGGCAATGAAATCCTTTTCTTAGATTTGAAACTTACTAGAAAACATAGAAAACTTGAATTTGGCATACATAGGAAGTAAACACACACAGAAAATTTCATAAAATCAGATGGATATAACCCAAGACAACACAAGCATGCTGTTATCAACAGTGTAACTTATAGGCTGGTTAATGTACCTTTAAACAAGATGGAACATATCAAAGAGTACAATAATATAATTCACATTGCAGAATACAATGGATTCAGTGCTGAATTGGTCAAAAAGAAAATTGATACATTCAAAAGACAACAAAGATGCAAACAAGTAACTACTCTTTCCCCAATCAGCAATGAAACTTCATACAGAAAATTTTATATCCCAGAGCTACACACCTCTTCCAAAAAGTCTTCAAAGAGCACAATATTACTTTGGCCCCACAGAACAAATTTAGTGTACAACACCTTTTGAAATCACATAATACAAAGGAGATACTCACAGACAAAAAATCAGGTGTGTACCGGATAAACTGTAAAGGCTGTGACAACTTTTACATTGGAAAAACTGAAAGGAACTTGAACATTTAGGCTTAAAGAGCATTTTAGGAAAATCAGGAACAAAGGAATAGATAAATGGCGGTAGCGTACCGTTTTTGGAAGGAGAATCATGATATAGAATGAGAAATCCACTTATTAAAAAGTGTCCAAGGTTCAGCTGCATTAACCACGTGGGAAAAAATCATCATAAAGAAATATGAAAGAAAATTGTTTAATTTCGACATTACCCTTGAAGAAAACCCAAACTTCAAGTTCATCAAGATACTGAGAGAGATGCACCTGACCCCTCCAATGAGTTTACCAAACCAACATCCATTAGTCAACAACAGCTGATGATGTTAGGAAGATCCTAACGAAACACATTCTAGGTAAATACTAGCAATAAGTGGAGCATTGAGTGTTAGTTCGACTCAAAATTATATTAATTTTGTGCTTCATTGTATCATAGTCCTTACACATTGGAATATAATAGAACCTTATTTATATGTAATGCATTTATATGTGATTCACAGTTATACATTTTAAATTTGAGTGAAATACAACTGAGTTTTACATAGTTAAATTAGCATCTTCAAAGAAACTCAATGTATTTTCCTTATCACTGCTCACAAAGACAAAAGCTGAGCAGGCTGTTTTCAGTCACTGAAACAAAAGACAAAGACATTAGCTTGTACACATATTTTGGTGCAACAGCACCTAGCAACAAATAAGAAGTAATAATTTTTGGTATCTGGTGTTGACTGTTGAACAGCAGTTTTGTTTTTCACTTCTCAGTGTCTTTTAATCATCCATGAAGAAAGGAAAAAGGAAATGCCACACGCTATAAGAAACCTTATCCAGATAACTCACCCTGACCCAGATTTGAACTCCAGACCTCTTGAACACAGGCTGTGAAGGTATTGCATCAGAGTGAAAGTTTTAGTAAAAAGGCACCAAGTTCATCAATTTGTTTTGCAAAATAAGTTGTATGCACTTAATGCAAGAAAAGTGACGCCAAATTAACTGAATACTTTAAAGCGGGACCAATTATTAATAATCTTTGGTTGTGCATATCTTTATTGTCCTTATTGTTTTATACATGCAGGGCCATTGTATTACTTTTTAAAAAATGATGCATTATGAAACCTCATTTGTACATAATTCTGAGTTATAAGTAGGGCCCGGATTTTGATGAAAATTCATCTTTTTTCTTAGTAGTCCTAGACGATGTTTATTGGAAATCAAGTGCATTCTGGAACAAATACATTAGATATATATGGTTTTTATAGATCATCAAAATGCATTTCTTCCACATTTTTATAAAAGTCATTTTTTAACATTTAAATGCATTTTGCAGTTATTTTCTTATTTTTTCACGAATTTATAGGGCATTGTCATCTGTAGCCCGCATTCGGGAGGCCCAGGTTTGATTTCCGTAGTGGACCTGACCCTGACCCATATTTTATATGAAATAGTAACTTTTTAAGTGCCCGCCTGGATAGCATACATGGTAGCATGTCTGCCTCACGTTCAAGAGATCCTGAGTTCGAAACTCGGTAAGGGTGAGTTACCTAGATAAAGTTTTTTTCCGGGTTTTTCCCTTATCCTTCAAGACGAATGTAGGGTAAGGCTCAGAGGACCCTGGACTCATTTGAGCATCATTTCACCCAATTCATTCACCGTCTGATATGACTTAACGTTGGAGGACGTAAATTACAAAAAAAAATTGTAAGTGTGGTAAATGTATAATTAACATAGGTCAGCGTACTAACAGTGCTGGCGAATTTATGAGCATCAGTTCGAGGAATTGCTGATAACATCATGCAATACATGTGGATTGCATCCACAAAAAAACGTCACATTCAAAATGTGGAAAAAAGACAAGCGTCTCAGTTACTCTTAAAAGAAACGGCTTCAATGTCAAGTAACAAGTCATCTTCCTTTTATAAAGAATTATGTGAAGTGTTTGTTAGTGCAAATATTCCGCTAGGAAAATTAATTCCAAATTACAAGATTTTCTTGAACGTCACACGGTCATGCAATTCCAAATGAATCAACTTCGCGTAAAAGTTACCTACAAAAATGTTATGAAGACACGTTAAACCCAGTATGTGAATGTGTGAATGAGAAAAAAAAATTATGTATCAATTGATGAGACAACCGATTCAGAGGGGCGTTATATGGCCAATGGTACGTTAGAAACAACTAGTGCCAGACAAATGTTTCTTCTAACCTTATAGGTTATGGAAGCTGTTAACCATTGATATGTGCAAACTGTTCGATAAATCCATATATTTATGTGGCCTAGTGGAATACAGCATGACAACATGCTCCTCTTTCTAACGGATGCGGCGCCTTACATGGTAAAGGCGGCAAAATCGATCCAATTATTTTACAGTAAGATGGTGCATGTTACGTGTTTGGCCCATGATTTTCATTGAATTCATCATGGTAGAACAAGTCACATCAACATTTCCAGAAATCGAGATTTAACTGTATTGGAACACCACAGTGAAGTGAAAAATTATTAAATTTTAGATGAGTCGTATTTCTTACACATCTGCTTCACTTTACGAAAGTGAAGCAGATGTGTAAGAAATACGACTCATCTAAAATTTAATAATTTCCAGAAATAGTTACACTAATTTCCACAGTAAAGAAAATATTTTTGAAAGCGCTAACCCGAACTATGTATTTCAAAGATAAAGCCCCTAATGTAGCTTTTCCCGCGGCACCAATTTTAACATGCTGGGGTACATAGTTAACTGCACTGTGACAATTTTCAAATAGTGAGAGAAGTGGTGAATAGCTTAGATAGAGTAGATTCTAAGGCAATTTATAGTACACAGGATCTGTTTTCTGATACTCAAATCCAAGGTAAGTTAGCTTTCATTAAATCAAATTTTACATTTTTGACGGATACCGTAACCCACCTTGAAGAAAGTGGCATTACATTGGATAAGTCGATTGAGTTAGTGAGCATTGCAAAAGAGAGGATACAAAATGTAAAAGGTGAGATTGGGGACAAAATTAAACAGAAACTAGAATTTGTTTTGGACAAAAATAAAGGATACCAAACAGTTTGTCACATTGCCAATATCTATCAGGAGAAAACTTCAGAACTGATATTTTTGAACAGGATTTAACAGGCAGTGACATAGTATTTTTTCAAACATGCAGCTATAACATCTGTGGAAGTGGAGAGAAGTTTCTCAAAGTATAAAGCAGTTTTAGCTGACAATCGCCGTTCCTTTACTTTTGATAACTTGAAGATGACCAATGCTAAGTAAGATATGTTTTTGCTAATGGCTACAGTAACTTATTGTTTCATATTTTATAAAATTGAAAATGACCTGATGAATTTTGAATGTATTTATAATTTATTAGCAATAATTGCATTATTTACTAAAGTTAATTGTAAAATGTGGTTATTCGAACCATACATTCATTATGTGTCTGTGACAGTTATTAATTTATTATTATGAAAGAAATTATTAATTTTTGTTTAGTCATTTTTTTTTTTTTAATTTCATGTGCATTTTTTATTTTTTAAGGGCATTTTGTAGCCTATTTTTAAATAAATTTTAGGTCATCAACTTCCTGGCCCTAGTTATAAGTAATCTTTCCTCTTCCCCTTGATATTATATAAATCAGGTTCACCTGTATTTAATTAGATGTTTTACAGTTATGCTGATATGTGTTTTGCTCTTTTCTGTAAAGTAAATGTCTAGTTATTCCAATGGGTAAGGACTATGATACAATGAAGCACAAAATTAATATAATTTTGAGTCAAACTAGTACTCAATGCTCCACTTATTGCTAGTATTTACCTAGTTAAGTTGATAAAACTGTTTGTATTTGGTGGCTCTTTGTCTTCATATTGTTGTGCCATATAATAAAGTGAGGGTATATGCATTGATAATAAACAATCTTTAATGTGGTCAATTTATTAGCTTTGGTAATGTTTAACGGTCACACCGTGGCTCAGTGGTTAGACCGCTTTGCTCTCACCAAGGCGGCCCGGGTTCGATCCCAGGCGACTGCAAAGTGAGATTTGTGGTGGACAACACGGCGCTGGGGTGGGTTTTCTCCGGGACCTCCGGTTTCCCCTGCCATCTCATTCCACCGGTGCTCCATCTTCATCTCATGTACCATCAGTGTCACTGCCTGCGGTGCCGTATGTAGTAAAAGCGGGTGTTAAACACTACACACACACCTGGTAATGTTTATGGAACTCGTAAATTTGAGCTGACTTTATTTAAAATTTTTAGTATATTTTTATTCCAGATTAAGGGACAAATCTAGTCTTTACTTGAGGGACAGTTATATTTAAATCTCATTTCAGTGCCAATGTCAGATTCATAAATAAAACTCACTTGAAAGTAAGAGGGAAATTTAGGGAAAATTGAGTTTGATTCAAGTACTTGTTAGTGAAGACCTGTGTTTATTTGAGATTCACTCAAAGCACTTTTAGAGTATTGATAACTACAAGAAATATTTAGAAAATGTTATTAAACATGTTCAAGATCTTCACGGGAAACCAGACAGGTTAAAAGACGATTAGAAATCGATGTTTCGGGATAGTATTGGTAGTGTTTTGTCTTTGTTGTTATATCCACTTAGGCATTTTGTGGTTATAACATTTCTTAAAATAGCCTGATGATGGGAAAGATGTATGCTCCCGAAAAGTCGATTTCTAATCGTCTTTGCACCTAGCTTGTTTCCCGAGAAGATCTCGAACATATTCGTCACCAGGAAACCTTCAGGTCTTATTTTTGTTATTAACCACTTCACTGATGGCCATTTAAACCCTTCAGGGGTCGGAAACGGATACCCAATAAACAGAACAAGACATTTAAATTGTTAAATGCTGTAAAAATGCATCATAAATACAATTCCATATCTTCCGTATTTATTAAGTTATTTAAACGAAACAAAAACTGGTTTAAAATCCATTAAAGGCAGTATACATCTACAGTAACAAAAAAGTGGAAACTGCAGTAATAAATTGTTCAAATTTCACTTCTTCGTTTCACTGTAGCAAAAGCCATTCTTTGTGCCGAACGCGCCTAATATTTGAATCATTTTGTTTTGTGTGTATACAAACCAATGTATGTATGTTACACAAGCGACTTCTTCGGTTCAAGTTTAGTTTATTTATGCTATACCAAGCGATAGTCATAGGAGTATATGTTGCGTTACACTGGAAAGAAAACTTCTTGTCAGCATCTGTTATTACAGTGTTTCTCAACCAAGGTTTCTGCTAGCCTTATGCAGCTGTTTTCGCGCAGTATTTTAGTTATTTATACTCTCTCTGTGTTCAGAGTGATTTCTTATAGCCATCAAGAGCTAAATGAATGGCACATTTGAAATTGTTAAATTTCAATGTTAACCATGGCTTATCTCCGTAATGTAGCAAATAAGCTTCTGATATTACTGTAGAAAATCTGAAATATTTGTTGTGCGATTATGAAGATATTTAGGATATAGGTAGCAGTGACGTGTACTGGTCTACAGATGACATGTTAGCTACTCCATTGTTTGGGGGAAGTCGCGAGTCAAATATGGGTGATGTGGATCAGCTATTACTAGCTATCCCTCTTTACGAAAAACAGTTAAATGGTAAAAAAGTATTTTTATGCCACAGGATGTAACCATACACAATTGTTTAGTAATTTTCGGAGCTGTAAGTTCATTCAAGACATTCACCTACCTGTACTTGCGCGTATAAATAGCTCGTAACCTAATTGAGTATTATAATACTCAGAGGCCTCTTTATACTAGGGGTACTAAATTCACCACGACATCACCCCTCATACTTGAGAGAAAACACTTTCCTAAAAGCATACCACCCACAACCAAAAAAGTCGCAAGCATTTCGAAAATGTCTAGTGTGTTGCGAAAAAGAAGTTCGCAAGGAAACCAATATTATTTGGTGTGAATCTGCAGATGTGCCCTTGGGTGTTTATCGAGGTTTGGAGGTGTACAATTAAAAAAGAAACCTTTAAGGGTACATTTACATCCCTAATAGAACTAATTTAAATTTATTGTAAAATAGGAAGATTAAAATAAATGGTGTTAAATGAGCATTAAATGCATGTATGCGCAGGACGTCTATACACGTCCGTATCGGTTTGGGGCATTTTTACTTGGACGTCATATGACGTCCATATCGGTGAAAGGGTTAAACATGTTTAACAGCATCCAGACATGTAATGGCCACAAGTATGAAAGTTAGTACTATCCTATGTAATTTGCTAATTCAGAATTGTGATGTTTGTGTAAGTTTAACAGTGTTAAGATTTACTTTAAATGAAATGCAGAGATGAACTTGCAGCTGGATGCCATTCAGAACACTATTGTTAGTCACAGTTGCAAAACAAAGAACACAAGCAATAAATAACAATGCTCTGTTTGTCTGTGCTGGAATTCAGCATTTTTTGTTTTTGCATTCATTATTGCCATCACAGAAATGTGAATGTATTCCCAGCATGTTGCTCTTAAATAGCATTCTAATTTGGAATGATTGAATAACAGTTTTTCTTGGTACTTGATACTCGATACAGAAGCACAATATTTTCCACAATACCCGATACTCAATACCGTCATTTCTACTTCTAATTTCAATACAAAGTAGAATATTGGGAGAACTGAGTAAGGCCAATGGAATTAATTAGCTGCACATATTTAATGGGACAAAATTTAAAACCATCGGTGTACTTGTTTCTTTATTAGACTTTTAAGAACATAATGCATTTTTGAAACAGTTCATTTTTATAAGTTTTTGTTCAAAAATGCTAGCATTCTCACTCATTCGAGGTCAAGTATCTTATTTTTCTGTCTTATAAGAGTCTTGCTATGCTGAATAGTCTTTCAGAGAAAACTTAACAGGTGGAATACACAAATAGTTAGCGCCTAATTTTTTTAGTTTTGGAAATTTTGAATTTGTTTTCCAGTAATCCAGTTCACTAGAAAGAGTAGGTGACAAATCATCATTGAGATATGTAGTGATTTCATCTTGGGAACTGTTAACTGGCAGTGAATCTGACAGACGATTATTTTCTTGCATAATATTGCTGGCAGTTTCTCGGGCTTTGCAAGGTTTTGCTTGTGGCAGTATTTTGTGATTTTAAAATAAAATAAAAATTGCAGAATCACTATCAAAGTATCAAAAATGTACCAAGCAAATTTTTTGAAGCATTGTTCAATGTCAATACCATGCAAGTATCGTGAGTATTGAGGTATCGCAAATATCGAGGACTCATCCCTGATTCTAATATTTGTGGTGATGTTCACAGCTATATAAAAAGTGTTTTTCTTAACCTCTGTGCAGTTATATAAAGTTGCCAGTGATGTCCACCTGAAGATCATTTTCAAATGCCAAATTAGTAAAAGCCTTTTAAGGAGCGCAATGACAGAACAGGGAGTACTTTAGCTGTTGTGAGTATAGAAAATGAAACGCGCTGCAAATCCAAGTTTAGAGAAAAATGCAAGCAAATCCATGCCACCAAAACAGAAACACTTTGGAAAGTTTCAATGTCGATTTGATGACCTACTTAATGTAGTTACTTGAATTTAATTTAAATTCTTCTTTTAAAAATATATTCATAAAATTTGTGGTTGGAATTGTGTAACATGCAGTTAACTGTAAACTTCAAATATGTGTTAGTATATATGAACAATCCAATAACTTGCTAGGACTTATTAAATATAAATTTTAAAAACAGGCTTTATGTGTTGGATACTTAATTGAGAATGTGGATTATTATTTTAAAGAAATGTAAAGTTTGTTTAAATTAAGCAAGAGTGAAACTCAAAGTATTGTGACTTTGTGGGTTCGTGAAATGAAAAGTCCAATTACACCACTCAACAATGTTCTTTATTTCCACCGACTTACAGTTTAACACTTGCCAATTACACAAAATTACTTGCTGCACACAATTACAATTCACCAGTTCGTCCGTTACAATTTCCTTGTACTCGCGATTACATAAACTCCGATACTCATACACAGTTCGTACAGACTTCCGTTGCACAATCCTTTCGTTCATTAACACGTCACTGACTAACTCTTACACCAAGAACTGCGACTGTCTTCTCGCTCACACCAACTGATTGACCAACTCAACACAGCACAACAACTGACTAACTCTGTCTGTCTGTAACCCTCTTTATATCGGAATATCGCCGGTTTCTAGTGACCAGGAGACTGTTCCAGTAAACGAAAGATCGAGAAACAGGTGGAAGGAAAACAGACGCACAATTATGTTTCTTTCCGACCACTGGCTGTCACCACTATAAGACAAACGAGGGAGAGGTGTGGCTAACGCGGTCCTCCCCTACCTTCCGTTCCCAGCTGGTTACAGGGTGCTCCAACGCTCCTGTTACAGTATAAACTTGAAAGAAGCGTAGGGACAGTGAAGCACAAATTAGTACAAAATTGAATCGAGAATATATAGACACATTGCTTCACTCACACTGTTTATTCACAGGACATGTTTCAAGAGCTGAGTATCAGCTGAGGATAGGAGCAAGAGCTCTTGAAACATGTCCTGTGAATAAACAGTGTGAGTGAAGCAATGTGTCAATATATTCTTGATTCAATTTTGTACTAAGAGAGAAACTACATATATTTTTGAAGGCCCCAACAATCTGCATTCACCCTTTTATTCTGGTAATTTAATTTTATAATTTGCTTTATATGAAAGCTGTGATTGCAATATTATTTTTAAATTTTAAATTACCATCTAATTTTTAGTGATGTGTTTTATTCACTTACAGCCACAAATTATTATCAGTCTACTTTTATTTGACATAGATTATATTGACTTACTGAGGTTTTATGAATTTTTCATGAAGAATGCACTGATGAAATGTTCAGATTTATACAAATAGAGCTTATTGTTCCTATACACCAGTGGTTTTAAATCATATTTCTGTTTTTCCATGACATGTTAATTTCAACATAAATATATCATTATGTTAGTAGGTAAAACTGTTAGTCAATAATAAAACACTGCTACAGGGTGTATCATAGAGATTTCTCTTTGTAAATAGTAGATAAATATGTATTCGTTCATGTTAAAGTTGTATGAATTTAATTATTTTGTCGATATTTCCTAAATGGATTTCATTTTCCCACTTTTTTTTTTTTAAAACATCACTGTGTTTGTGCTTTCATATTTGTTTCTGTGGAGAAAAATCTTATGATTGTTCAAAATTTTAACCTGCAAATGAAAACCATGAGGCAACACATCCCCCTCTAGCATTTGAAGTTAACACTGGTTCTGGAAAAGACAAAAATGATCATCTATCAGAGTGTGTTTGTGATTATTTATTAGGCTTACAGTGAGGAAGTAAAACACTCAAATGAGCAAAATATGAGTTCTCTCAAGTAAACACTATGGATTTGCTCCTGTTTTCAAATTCCTTGTTCATACACACAAGAAATTTAAACATGTTTTGCAGACTACAAATGGCATCCTTGAAATCTGCTGACATCTGATGGTGACTATGCAAAGCATTAGATAGATCCAGCAATATATGATCTGTTGGTAACTAAAGTTTAATCTCATTTCTGGAATCGTGCAGTTAATGCCCACATTACTATAATGAAAGCTTAGGAAAGTAATAGTTATTATTAAAGAAGTAGTTGAGCACAAGTACAATATTGGGAAAACTTCAGATTTTGGCATAAAACAATTCTGTCATAATGGAAAAGCTATGCAAGAATAGAGGATATCTAATCTCCATATTGGAGAAAGCTCATTTCTGACTAAACAAATGTTTTCTGTTGACATGGATAAGATCTAAATTTATAACAAGTATTTTTAAATTGTAAGTGCTTTGGATGTTGTATAGAAATATTCTATACATAATTTGATATTTTTAGGTTGTACCTATATATAAATCTTAACATTTAACACCCACTGAATTTCTTAAACCTTTTTGCAGGCTATTTATATTTCTCGTATAACAGAAGGAGGTGCTGCTGAGAAGGATGGGAAATTAAAAGTGGATGATCGGGTTATTTCAGTGAGTATGAACTACTCTTTTCTTTTTCTTTTTTTTTAATTTTTTTAATTTTTAACTTTATTTTATTCTTTTTTGTTTGTTTTTGTTGTGCTTTGGTCATGGCTTGGCAAGTAAAATAGCTTGAGGGTATGCTTGTTAACTTGCTTGCAAATGACACCTGCCTGAAATCTCACTCCGTTACAGAACTAAGGCAATTTGCTCATCTATATAGAATAAGTTCCTAAGATAATTTTATTCTTTTCTTTCCTTATTCCTTTTCTGGGTTTTAGTTCTTTTTATTTATACATTTTTTTTAAATCACAGAAAACAATGAAATTCTACAAACCCCTTATTAGTTAAGTTTATTCTTTAATCTCAAAAGCATCATTTGCACAGACTGTTTAGATATAAATGCTTTTGCATACCTATTGCACATTAGTGGAAGTAGCTGGTGTTATAATTATATAAGTAATGAGATTGTGTGTGACGGTGTGAGGACTCAGTGTGTGGTGTCTCTTCCTCTACAGATTAATGGTGTTGACATGGAGGGTGCTCGACATGATCAGGCAGTGTCTATGCTGACTGGTCTTGAACGGTTTGTCCGTCTGGTGGTGGAGCGAGAGGTGTTGGTTCCTCAAGAATCCCTGGGCAGCAGCCCATCCCCTTCACCTAGCCCAGGTTCGGAGAAGTCCCCCCGTGTCTTTGGTGTCCCTAAGCCTTATACAGGGCTTTACAGTGCAAACAGCTATATGGCAAACCGTCCTATATATGGTGGATACCGTTGGCCACTTTCAGAGCAACAAACAGAAAGAACTAGTGGTGCAAATTATGGAAAATCTCCAGCTGTACAAAGTGAAACATCTCAACCATCTGTGAAAGTGAAAAGCAGTGAAGTAAAACAAAATAGCATATTGTCTCATTCAGTACCTGTTAATAACACAACCGATTGTGCTAATAATGTAAACAGTGAAAGAATGGAACGTCCACAGCCAGCTCCTCGTCGTAGTATGCAAACTCAGTCAGTGGATAACTCTGCAAATGCAGATAGAATGCCGTTATCAAGAACATCATCAAATGAGGCACCAATTACCCCAAAATTAATCACGAATGAGGATTTCCAAGCTATGATACCTGCTCGATTCCTGCAGTCATCTACTTCAGCTAGTTCTCAAGATGTTCCTGGTCCCACAGTGACAGTGACTATAAAGCAACCTGAAAATGTGCCTGGAGATATAAAATTTCCACCTGCTCCAGTAGCACTTGGAAAGGTGACAGAAACTATCACAAAAAGTACTTTCACAGAGACAGTGGTTACACGTGTTACAGAAAACAAGGAGATCTTACCTCTTATAATTGAGGTTAGTTGAAATATAGAATAAGTATGCCTATTATCATTTAATTAAGCCATTACAGTTGTAGTGTAATTATAGTATATATATATATATATATATATATATATATATATATATATATATATATATATATATATATTCATCCTGTCAAAGGTGAGACATTTTATCTAATCTTCATGCTATAAGTAGCCTTATTTCCTTTATATATAATTAATTTCAACTGTTGAAATTTTTACAGTAGAGCTAAGGAACATGATTCTTAACCCATTAACGTCCAGTGACCTATTTATAGACTGCTACATATATATTTATTTACTTATTTTACATGAATTATCAAGAGTATTTTCACCATGTATTTCATCACTAAAGCTATCTAATTATTTGAGCACATTGTCTTTTAAAAGTTTATTAATTTACAATAGTAAGGTGCTAACAACCACAGCGTGTGTGAAAGTATACTATTGCATTACACAAATATAACTATTTGTAGCAATAACTTCACTTATCTTAAGAAAATGATGCTAATTTTTCTTAACAAAGTGAAGTTTTTGTTACAAATAGTTATATTTGTGTAATATTCATTGCTTCACTGTAGCTAGCTTCATTTTCTAAATAAATACATTATTGCATTTTTGTTGTTACGTTTCCCTCCCAGATTTGTGTAATACCATAAACTGTTGATAAAGGTGTGTATTATTGCATCACACACAGAATCCATAGCTGTAAGCAAATCTAATACTGAGAATATGAACTGAAAGTCAAACTATCTCTTTATAGACTGGTTGATTGTGGGACACTGGGCGAATAGGACAAACAAAATATATTGCTGTTATTGTGTATGCTGAAGTAATACATTAAACATATCTTTTTAATATTTTTGAAAAAAAAATAAAAAAGGTTTGGCGTTAATGGGTTAAGTTAGAAAGAAGTAAGAGAATTGCAATCAAGACATTTATTCCTATATGTAATCTGCACATTGTAAAATTGTATCCACAAATTTTTCAACTACTAATTCTCTCTCAGTAATTGTTCCTTCTATGCCACTTATTAACACTTAATTTTTAATAGGTTTTTATTAATATGTTTTCAATATTATTCCCAGCATTTCTCAAGTAGGTATACTTGTTAATAATTCAAAAGGTAAGTTGCACCTTAAACTGCTATTGTAGGCATCTACTAATAGATTAGTCATAAGTTATTTAATGATCTGTATTTAGGTATGCTCTAGCAGCTAACAGAGTGCTCAGACCAAAGCTGTAATCATATTGCATATTGCATGGGTCTGTACTAAGTAGTATTGAGGTAACTGGCATGATATTAACATTTATTGGCATTTATTGGTAGCATAGTACTTGAGGAGGCACACAGAATGTTGTGTTGTAGGTTAAGAATCACACATTAGAATCAGATTGGAATGCGCGTGTGTGTGTGTGTGTGTGTGTGTGTGTGTGTGTGTGTGTGTGTGTGTGTGTGTGTGTGTGTGTGTGTGTGTGTGTGTGTGTGTGTGTGTGTGTGTGTGTGTGTGTGTGTGTGTGTGTGTGTGTGTGTGTGTGTGTGTGTGTGTGTGTGTGTGTGTGTGTGTGTGTGTGTGTGTGTGTGTGTGTGTGTGTGTGTGTGTGTGTGTGTGTGTGTGTGTGTGTGTGTGTGTGTGTGTGTGTGTGTGTGTGTGTGTGTGTGTGTGTGTGTGTGTGTGTGTGTGTGTGTGTGTGTGTGTGTGTGTGTGTGTGTGTGTGTGTGTGTGTGTGTGTGTGTGTGTGTGTGTGTGTGTGTGTGTGTGTGTGTGTGTGTGTGTGTGTGTGTGTGTGTGTGTGTGTGTGTGTGTGTGTGTGTGTGTGTGTGTGTGTGTGTGTGTGTGTGTGTGTGTGTGTGTGTGTGTGTGTGTGTGTGTGTGTGTGTGTGTGTGTGTGTGTGTGTGTGTGTGTGTGTGTGTGTGTGTGTGTGTGTGTGTGTGTGTGTGTGTGTGTGTGTGTGTGTGTGTGTGTGTGTGTGTGTGTGTGTGTGTGTGTGTGTGTGTGTGTGTGTGTGTGTGTGTGTGTGTGTGTGTGTGTGTGTGTGTGTGTGTGTGTGTGTGTGTGTGTGTGTGTGTGTGTGTGTGTGTGTGTGTGTGTGTGTGTGTGTGTGTGTGTGTGTGTGTGTGTGTGTGTGTGTGTGTGTGTGTGTGTGTGTGTGTGTGTGTGTGTGTGTGTGTGTGTGTGTGTGTGTGTGTGTGTGTGTGTGTGTGTGTGTGTGTGTGTGTGTGTGTGTGTGTGTGTGTGTGTGTGTGTGTGTGTGTGTGTGTGTGTGTGTGTGTGTGTGTGTGTGTGTGTGTGTGTGTGTGTGTGTGTGTGTGTGTGTGTGTGTGTGTGTGTGTGTGTGTGTGTGTGTGTGTGTGTGTGTGTGTGTGTGTGTGTGTGTGTGTGTGTGTGTGTGTGTGTGTGTGTGTGTGTGTGTGTGTGTGTGTGTGTGTGTGTGTGTGTGTGTGTGTGTGTGTGTGTGTGTGTGTGTGTGTGTGTGTGTGTGTGTGTGTGTGTGTGTGTGTGTGTGTGTGTGTGTGTGTGTGTGTGTGTGTGTGTGTGTGTGTGTGTGTGTGTGTGTGTGTGTGTGTGTGTGTGTGTGTGTGTGTGTGTGTGTGTGTGTGTGTGTGTGTGTGTGTGTGTGTGTGTGTGTGTGTGTGTGTGTGTGTGTGTGTGTGTGTGTGTGTGTGTGTGTGTGTGTGTGTGTGTGTGTGTGTGTGTGTGTGTGTGTGTGTGTGTGTGTGTGTGTGTGTGTGTGTGTGTGTGTGTGTGTGTGTGTGTGTGTGTGTGTGTGTGTGTGTGTGTGTGTGTGTGTGTGTGTGTGTGTGTGTGTGTGTGTGTGTGTGTGTGTGTGTGTGTGTGTGTGTGTGTGTGTGTGTGTGTGTGTGTGTGTGTGTGTGTGTGTGTGTGTGTGTGTGTGTGTGTGTGTGTGTGTGTGTGTGTGTGTGTGTGTGTGTGTGTGTGTGTGTGTGTGTGTGTGTGTGTGTGTGTGTGTGTGTGTGTGTGTGTGTGTGTGTGTGTGTGTGTGTGTGTGTGTGTGTGTGTGTGTGTGTGTGTGTGTGTGTGTGTGTGTGTGTGTGTGTGTGTGTGTGTGTGTGTGTGTGTGTGTGTGTGTGTGTGTGTGTGTGTGTGTGTGTGTGTGTGTGTGTGTGTGTGTGTGTGTGTGTGTGTGTGTGTGTGTGTGTGTGTGTGTGTGTGTGTGTGTGTGTGTGTGTGTGTGTGTGTGTGTGTGTGTGTGTGTGTGTGTGTGTGTGTGTGTGTGTGTGTGTGTGTGTGTGTGTGTGTGTGTGTGTGTGTGTGTGTGTGTGTGTGTGTGTGTGTGTGTGTGTGTGTGTGTGTGTGTGTGTGTGTGTGTGTGTGTGTGTGTGTGTGTGTGTGTGTGTGTGTGTGTGTGTGTGTGTGTGTGTGTGTGTGTGTGTGTGTGTGTGTGTGTGTGTGTGTGTGTGTGTGTGTGTGTGTGTGTGTGTGTGTGTGTGTGTGTGTGTGTGTGTGTGTGTGTGTGTGTGTGTGTGTGTGTGTGTGTGTGTGTGTGTGTGTGTGTGTGTGTGTGTGTGTGTGTGTGTGTGTGTGTGTGTGTGTGTGTGTGTGTGTGTGTGTGTGTGTGTGTGTGTGTGTGTGAGAGGGGGGGGGGAGGAAGAGAGATTAGTCATTACACAGAATATTAAAAGTATGGTTTTTCATAACTTGATGCATTACTTAACTATTTTAGCAAACTCTGTATACCGAACCAAAAGAATCTTTGCAGATCACTTGTTCTTTCACACTAGCTGTGTAGAACTATGTTTTAAAAAGTAGAATCAGACTGGAAAATTTAATGCTCTAGCCGTAATTTGAAACATATGTCTCCCAGTCTCCTTCTGGTTAACTGACTTAAAAGTGCACTAAACTAAAAAGCTGGAAACTTAAATTACATATAGCATTGCAAGTCACCATTAAGGTATGTTATTTCTTATGATATCTCCTAGTGATTTTACGGAAAAAATGTGAGACAGTTTGAAATGTAATGTTATCCTGAAATATTGCCATGGTAGCTTACTGGTTACAGCAACCAGCAAAGATCTGGAGGTCTGTAGTTCAAATCCGAGCTATGGTATTGAATTTTTTAGTCTGACCCAACTTTTTGTAAACAGTCTTTCTTTTGATTCTGTATATACCAGAGTACCGATAGCTGTCTCACCAATATACACTCTATGAGATATCTGAAACAGGTTTCACCAAACATTGTTAAATTTTAATAGTCTTAAGTGACTTAACACTGAACTTAGTGCAAATTCTGTTTCATCAAACAAAGTTAGCTTTACTAAAATATTAAATTTGGGATTAATCTAACATCTCTGTAACCTTGTGTTAAGGCATTTACTAAATTTTAAGAGTTGGAAAATGGCTGCCACAAACCGAGCTGTTGATACAAGTGTGCTATATTGGATTTTTTCTGTGCTATTCTTAACCAAAGAAATGCTGTGTGTCTTAATAAATTTGAAAACCTCACAAAGGGAGATGTAAATGAAACCAACTGTCCAGGGTCCACTAATTGAAGTTGGTGCCGGTGTCCCTGGTTCCTGATGGTTTTGTAAATGAGCTCTATTATGAAATGTTGGAAAGTCTGACCAAGATGACGCAGCCTTCATTGGAAGCTAAGGATACTCATCAAGAAACAGGCCATGGAAGCTTACACATCCAAATGTTATTTTTGTTTATATGTGCTTGATCCTTATATATGTTGATGACATATTTATGCCCATTTCGGTTTCAAAATAGTTTTTGTAAATGTTCTTCACACCTGGTGTATTTTATGCTGCATTTTACATTATGAATTAGCAGCAGTTACTTGTTTGATGTGGGAGTAATGTGTGCTTTGCAGTTAAAATGTTTCACAGGTTTTACCTTAGGAGCACCCTTATCATTTAATTTAAATCTGTCAGCATTTTGACAATCCACAACTTTACAACTAGTTCTGTTATAACTGATCCCCCTCATAAGTGGCGAAAAATAAATTGGTTCCTCTGCACCTAGATTTTTCGGTTGACATTGTGATTGTAACCTTAGTCAGAGAAATCAAATGGCAGTTGCGTGTATCTGTAACATGTATGCTCCTGAAACAGTGCTGCAATGCATAGACTAAAGTGCAACACAGAACTTCAGAACTTGTCCAATTCAAGCACAGGAATCTTAAAAACTGCCATTTGCAGCTGTTTTTTGACATTTACGCTATGTTAGCTAGTAATCTTCTCAAAAGCTTTGATAAAATACAACAGTTTTAACATATTGTTAACACACAAGATATTAAAGTGTTTTTTTTTTTTTTTTTAACATTGGTTGGTGAAACAACCCCTTGGGGTTTTAGTTCTAAATATATTACTAAAATTTCATTAATTTTATTAGTAAAACTATGTGTATTCATGTGCATGTGTGTGTGATTGTATGTGTACATGTGTGCGTGTGCATGCAGGTCATACATGAATAAAAGAACTCAGTAGTGATAAAACAGAGTTAAAATCGATAGAAAGGATACAGATTATACAGTAGTAAACTACATTACCATGTAATATTCTAGCATATGATTGTGTTGTGTTGTATTGTGTTATGCTGTGTTATATCATAACAGCTGAGAACATGTAGCACATCAGATGAGAGAAATTTACACTTTTTCTTTGGACCAATTGGAATACATTGTGAAACAAAACCTTGCAGGATGATTGTCATCATCACTATCACTATGCTCACACGTACGCACTTGAGAGTTTGATGGCATCATCTCTGCTCTATGTGGGGCCGTGTGCTAAAAATCAGGTGCAGAGTATAACAGGAAGCACCCAAAATTGAGTCCAGAATACATTGGTACATATAGGCATAATAACACACCATTGTACGGGAGGGATGGTATACCCCTGGCAGGTAGCACCCGACACATGGCATACCTAAGGAGCGCCATCCCACCACACCTGGCACAGAGCTGATGAGGCATGTCCAGCAGCTACTTGCAAGTGGTTGCAAGTAGTTGCATGTAGCACTTCCCAGGCTTCAGTTTTGGTCATTGCAGGTCTATTCCACACCAGATTTTTGGTGCACATGGTTTATATACAGCAGGCATTAAACCATCAAATTTTCAGGTGCATACAGTGATAGTTCCCTTGTTAGTAATGATATTTTAGGGTTTATACAGGTGATTATAGTGAGTAACTTCCATCAGGAACCCATGTTCAGAAATGTTCCATTTGATAATTATATAAAATAATTTCTTTTGCTGACTGATGCAATTGGATCTTTAAGAGCCATATCACAAGTCATTATTTCTTTATAAGCATTTTGATAAATCCTATGCACAATATACATTTCCAGCATACATTATACAGATAACTTAGATTGAGCACCATTAGCCTTAATTTGATATTCCAGTCATATAGTTGGTTATAAAACACATAAGCACAGAGCATATGCTTTATATGGTAGTTATTTTCTGATTTAGAGACAGCTACTCAAGAGAAAGCCAATTGGATTAAAATAGGTTAGCAGATCAGCTGAAGTCCCGATCAAGAGGTCCCGAGTTCAAATCTCGGTCAGGGTGAGTTATCTGGATAAGGTTTTTTCCTGGGTTTTCCCTTATCCTGATAGACGAATATCGGGTAACTCTAAGCTTCATGGACCCTGGATTCATTTGAGCATCACTTCACCGAATTCATTCATTGTCCGATATAACTTACCGTTGGAGGACGTAAATTAAAAAAAAAAAAAAAAAAAAAATCAGCTCATAATCAGTCACTTTTTCAAATCTAAAACATTTTAAAAGGACTACATGGATCATATAGGAGAATCGTTGAGGAACATATCAAATGCCTCTATAATTCACTGTTAAGTTTTATATGTAAAGTCTAGGGGCTTGGAAATCTAATTTAACCAATTACAGCATATGATCCTAAAAATGGTTCTCGTTAATTTCTAGCACTCAGTAAAGTGAATGAGATTTTCAGCAACTGGCTTCATCTATATGTATTATTATTTCTGAATTTTCATGATACATTGACAACATTTTCATTGTGGGCCACACTAATATGCTTCAGACTCAGGTGTTTTTTTGCGGATGGGTAAATGTTAGCAATAAAGCAGTACACATGTTAATGTTCTATATTGTGACTTAGTGAGTTCGTAGAATTATAAGTCAGAGTTGCAGAAATTCAAAATGTTCTTTATTTTTGTAGAAATACACTGTTCAGTCCTTATGTAACAGCATTACGTCACATACACAATCACAGTCTACCAAGGTCGATGACCATAACAAACAGCATTCTGATTAAACCTGTTTACAACATCACTCTCGTTAAAACAACACTCTACAACTGTTTGCTCTCCTGTTTCCGACTGACTCTTGGCAAGTCGTCGCTTCCTTAAATACCTCATTGATAATTCGAGACTGTTCTGTAACAATCACTAGATATTTCTGGAATAAACAAGACATCGAATGTTCTGTCACTAGACGACACCCGAACCTTCCAGAAGTGTAACTTAATCTGTGCCGGCAAGTCCTTTATCTCCGGCTATCTTTATGTGCAGGCTCTTTGTGTACACAAGCTGCTCTTATCTCTTTGCACCAAACCTTTTGTGTGCGTCACTGCGTCACTGCTCCCTCCTCTAGGCTGGTCATCCCAAACAGCACTATCGTAGCGGACCAGACGATCCAGCTGTATCACCAACATCTTCCCTCAGGCCACCTTCTGGATGCGGTAGACCACGTCGTTAATCCTCTTCACCACCCGACACGGCCCTTGCCACAGCTGTTGAAGTTTCAGGCAGCGACCCCGGGTCCGGGTAGGGCGGTACAACCAGACTAGGTCACCCTCCTGGAACCCTTGGCTGTTGGCTTGCCTGTCGTATAGGGACTTCATGTGGTTGCTCACCTTCTGGATGTTCTGGCAAGCCATTTCATGCATGTCGTGGAGATGGTCCACCAGGTTCTCCACATACTTGGTAGCTGGCTGTTTTGCATCTGGGGGGGGGGGTGGTGGTCCCAAAGGCCAGATCACAAGGAAGGCGTAACTCTCGTCCGAACATTAAACTGGCTGGCATTATCCCAGTGGTGTCGTGTGTTGAGCGGTAGGCCAGCAAGGACAGTGGCACCTTGATGTCCCAGTCTCGCTGATGGCTGGCCACAACCTTCCTCAGGTGTTCTTCTAAGGTCTTGATGTACCTTTCGACCATGCCATCCGACTGGGAATGTAAAGGTGTGGTGCGGGTCTTGTTCACCCCAAGTCTTTCCAGTGTCCCCTTCATCAGGTTGGACTCAAAATTGGTACCCTGGTCGCTGTGGAGCTCTAAAGGCATGATAAATCGGCAGAATACTTGTCCACGAGGCAGTCTGTGGTTGTCTTTGCCTCCTGGTTCGGGATGGTATACACCTCCGGCCACTTGGTGAAGTAGTCCACGACCACCATTAGGTATTTGTTGCCTCGGTCGGACACTGTGAATGGTCCAGCTATGTCGACGGCCATCCTTTCAAATGGCGCTCCGATATTTTACTGCTGCATGCGACTTCGGCTTCTAGTCTGGGGGCCGCGACTTGCCGTGCACACGTGACATTGACGTCACCATTTCTGAGGGTCTGCTCGGAGCCTCAGCCAGTAGTAGTGCTGTCGGAGTTTGTCGATTGTTCGGTTTGCTCCCAGGTGCCCTCCTGAAGTACCGGCATGCACTTTCTCCAAGACCTCCAGGACCTTACTTCGGGGAGGTATCAACTGTTCTCTCTGCGTCTTCCCATGAGGCGATACCCATATGACTTGTAGGTAGCGCTCCTCGGTGCAATATCCTCCCAGGTTGGTCTTGTCCCTGCCTCCACTTCCCTCAAGAGTGGCCCCAAGTCGGCTTCCGCCAGCTGCTCCCTCCTCAGGCCTGCGCTATCCCAGCCATCCGCAGGCACTGCCGTAACCACTGACAGCTGCGGCACGCTCCTTCTCTTCCACTCTTGTGCATTGGCCGCACTCCTCTGGGCAGGGTCTTCGGGATATAGCATCTGCGTTACCTTGGCTCTTCCCTCTGCGATGTTCAGAGGTGAAGTCGTACTTCTGCAGCCTCTGTAGCCAACGGGCTGTCTGGCCTTCCAGGTTCCTAAAACTAATTAGCCAGATTAGGGCGAAGTGGTCAGTCCTCAGGTGGAATGGCTGACCGTACAGATACTTGTGGAAGTGTTCCAAGGTGTTTACCACTGCCAGTAACTCTCGCCGAGTGACGTAGTAGTTTTTCTCTGCCTTGAACAGGGTCTTGCTGTAGTAGGCTATCACTCGCTTGTGGCCGTCCTGGACTTGGGATAGGACACCTCCAATACAGTGGTCACTGGCATCGGTGTCTATAATGAAGGCGCTGCCTGGTTGTGGAAATCCCAAAATAGGAGCACTGCAAAGCGTCTTCGGCGTCCTCCGTCCACACATAAGACCGGTGTTCTTCTGTCAGGCGGGTGAGGGCTTTAGCGATGTTGGGGAACCCCTTGATATAACGGCGGTAGTAACTGCACAGCCCCAGGAAGCTGTGCAACTCTCTCTTATTCTTCGACCGAGACCAATCTTTCACGGCCTGTGTCTTCTCCGGGTCTGTTGCCACTCCACAGAGTCTGTGCACAGGCGTCTTCTGGTCCAGGTTCTTCGTCTGCTGGCCTTCCAGTTGTGCCTCCCTCCAGGGCCTCTCATATGTCCTGCTGCCCTTCCAGTTGCGCCTCCCTCCAGGGCCTCTCAGATGTCCTTGGACGCCACCGCTCTCTGGACCGCGTTCAGAACTTCTGCGGCCTGTCCCTGGAGGCTGGCTATTACGCGCTCGCTCAGCTCCATGACGTCCTCCTTTACGCCGGCCAACTGCTCTTAATACTTTGCGGTGAGGGTCTTATTTGCCACTTTCATTTCCGTGGTCAATTCAGTCATCTTTGCTGTCAATGTCGCGGCTAAATTGCTATTTGCAGCTTCCGTCTTCGTTGTTAATTCGGCCTTCATTTCTTCCATCTTCTTGGTGATGCCGTTAGCCGTCTTCATTTGTTTCAGCTCTGCGGCCAGGTTGTTATTTGCTGTGTCTGTTTTTGCAGCAACGTTGTCATTCGCCATTTTCAGTTCTGTTAGTTCCGCGGTCAGGCTATTATTTGTCGCTTTCATTTCCGAGGTCAGTTCGGCCTTCATTCCCATCATCTTCTCCAAAATCTTTTCCAATGTCGCGTCCATCGTTGAATGTTCCACTTCCTGACACCAGTTGTGACTTTGTGAGTTCGTAGAATTAAAAGTCGGAGTTGCAGAAATTCAAAATGTTCTTTATTTTCGTAGAAATACACTGTTCAGTCCTTACATAAGAGCATTATGTCACATGCACAATCACAGTCTACCAAGGTCGATGACCATAACAAATAGCGTTCTGATTACGCCTGTTTACAGCATCACTCTCGTTACAACAATACTCTACAACTGTTTACTCTCCTGTTTACGGCTGACTCTTGGCAAGTTGTCACTTCCTTAAATACCTCATTGATAACTCGAGACTGTTCTGTAGCAATCGCTAGATATTTCTGGAATAAACAAGACATTGAATGTTCTGTCACTAGACGAAACCCGAACCTTCCAGAAGCATAACTTAATCTGTGCCGGCAAGTCATTTATCTCCGGCTGTCTTTATCTGTAGGCTCTTTGTGTACACAAGCCGTGCTTATCACTTTGCACCAAACCTTTTGTGTGCGTTGCCGTGACAGTATTCTGAAATTCCTAAATGTTTCTCTTTCCTAAGTACTTAAATTATGTGTTCAGATATATTTTGGTTAAATAATTTTTGTTGGCTGTTTAATGTAAACATTTCAGTTTAATGTAAACGTTTCAGAGTGATCCAAAAAATTGGATCACTTTCACAATACCTTCTATTAACTCATTCATGGAAATTAATTACCCTCTTTGATAATTGATAAAAACATGATGTTTACCATGAGGGTAATTGTTCTTCCACACTAGCCGTGTGTAGACTTAAGGTTTGGATACGTAGAGTCAGGCTGAAATAATAATGGCATAGCCAGGATTTGAACCTTGGATTTCCTGGTCTCCGTCCGGTTGCTCTTATTCATTGAGCTACCATGAACAACATGCCAGCATAACATTAAATTCTTTAACGTGACAACACAATGCTTTGTTTGAAAATTGCTTAAACAGCATAATGCTCATAACTAAGAATGAAATAGAGAATGCCCCAGCATGCTTGCTCGTGAAATCAGCTTATTGCTACAGTGCTTTAGACCAGCACTTCAACACATATTGAAAAGCCACTTAAATATTACTTTATTGCACAAATTTGTGTAACAGTGTTTGTAAAAAAGTGAAGCTACTGACAGTGAAGCAATCCAAATAATATAAATAAAGTACAACACTTGGTAATCAACTCCACTTGACAATTGTAAAACAGATAAGTGCAGTTAGCTACCAAGTGTTGTAGTTCATTTATAATAATTGTGTAACAGTTTTAGGGACTTGACATCACTGTATGGCATAGAAGGATGAATACATTAACTTCTCTCCTCTCCGCTCTCCCCTCCCCTCCCATCTCTTCTCTTCTCTCCTCCTCTTCTCTTCTCTTCTCTTCTCTTCTCTTCTCTTGTCCCCTCTCTCCTTTCCTCTTTCTTTCTTTTGTAATTTTATTTTATTCCCACTTCTCATTCAAAGCATATGTTTCACTTCATTATTGCATTTCCTTTTTCACTCATCTCTTAACACCTTCACATCTTACCCCACTTGCTTTTGTCACACGGTCCATTGTTTCTAATTTCTTTCTGCTTGTTGGTTCCCTGTATAACCTAACTGCACTTCTCTCTTCTGCTGCCACCAACCTTTTCCATCCTTCCATATCCTAGTTACCTGCTCCTTCACACCCAACAAGTATATTTCTCCCCCATTATCTGATCTGTGCATTCAGCCTGATCATAAACTACATCTTCTCTACTTCCATGTTTATTTCTAATTGTTTTGAGGATTGCTCCAGTACTCCTTGTAGTTAGTAATCTCTGCCATGTCCACCTGCAATGTCTGTTGGGTGGTTGTTATCCCTTCTCTTTCATGGTCTTGCCTGTCAGCATTCATCTCCCCCTCTTCTCCAGTTCTGTCTTCTGCTTCACTGTCTTCTTGGTGTAACTTCCTACTTTGGCTTCCCCATCTTTTTTCCTTTGTTTCCCTGTTGCTGTATTTTGTTTTTTATGCTGATACTATCTCCATTGATGTTTGTGTTAATGTAATGTTCTGCGCTTCTGTATTTGTCAACAAGTGTAAGCTTTTATTGAATGAAAGTATGTCAAATGAAATGGACAATATAAATATTCTATTCCCTAAACAGTATTCATGTCTGATTTATACATACATACATACAGAATCAGCACACTCTGAAAGGAGATTGTTTCAAGAGGAATTTCCGGATTTTCATTTTCCGAATAAGAATTTGATTCATTAACCAGTAAATCATTTTCGTGAAATGGGAAGTTGTCTTGACAGTTAGCTTAGATATCTGTGTACAGTACTTATAGAAAAACTTTCAGGATAATATTGCACATGCTCTGGTAAGGTCCCCTAGAAAATAAATTTGACATGTTTCTCAGCAAATGGGAATTTCCTATGCCTCTGTTCGAATGGCTATGAAATCACTAAAGTTAAATCAATATAAAATTATTGCAGTTAAGAACTTAAACTGGTTGACCCTGGGAAAAGGTTGCAGTTTTATCAATCTTTTTTTGAATAGTTTGCATGACGGAGAAATTTACCTTAATCTAATTTTCTTTTTGGACAAGTCATGGTTCTACCTGAGTGAGTATTAATTTACAGAACAACCATTATTGCTGTTCTAAAAAGCCTAATATAATACACAAAGAAGCTCTGCATGATCACAAAATATAGGAATGTGGTGCACTATTAGCAGTAAGAAAATAAGCCCTCTTTCCCACCCCTCCCTCCTTCTCCAGGAAAAGATTAAGTAAGAGAGGTATGTGGAAAACATTTTGCAACCTTTTTATGAACAGTTGTTTGAGAGACAACATGCTTTCTCCCCTTTCATCATGGTGACAGCACACAGTCAACTTCCCATCACACAAAGTTATACGGATATGTACCCAAAAGAAGACAACAAACTTAAATAACCTGATAAGAAATAGGAAGACCATACATTTAAAACAGAAGAACTGTGAAAATAGAGATGTTTCAACACTCTACATGTAGAGTTCAGAAACATTTGTAAAATTATTTTAGGAATTTTAGAAATTATTTTAGAAATCATGTCAAACAAAATGAAGCTAACTTATGTAATACTAAGGGAAATTATTTATTCTTCCACACTAGTCATGTGGAGGGCAAAGTTTGGCTGTTTAGAGTCAGAATGAAAAAACTCAAAGCCATAGCTGGATTTGAACCACACACTACACATCTCCCAGTCTCTGTCCAGTTCCTCTTAACCATTGAGCTATCATGGCAACATGGAAAGTCAATGCCATACATTCTGACTCTGCCTATCCAAACCTTGCCCTAAACACAGCTACCGTGGAAGAACAATTAATTTCCAGCAATTGACCTAATAGTGGTCTAAACTATGAAACCTAGGATTTAAGTACTTACATCGTAGTAAGTCACCACAAAAGGAATGTATCCCATTGTATATGATATCTCCTAGTGGTTCACTGGGAAAAATAAGAGTCATATGGAGAATTTAGTGTCATGCTGGCATGTTGGCCATGGTAGCTCAATGGTTAGGAGCAACTGGATGGAGACTGGGAGATCTGTGGTTCAAATTGTGGTTATGGTGTTGAATTTTTCATTCTGACTTTGTCTAATACTAAAGGCTTTTGGCAATTTAGGAAACTCAAGTGGAAGAATCTTCATCAGAGAGGGAATAATAATGATAGAATATTAATATTTTTAACACACACAGTTAAGGAATATTAAAGGCAAAATATTAACTCCGATGAAATTGTTAATAGATATGATGACTACTTTAATTTGATTTTTCAAGTAGTACTTCAAAAGTTATTTTCAAAGCTCAAGCAGCTTTTATTATCATCATTATTATTATTATTATTATTATTATTATTATTATTATTATTATTATTATTATTATTATTATTATTATATTTTTTTGTGTAATTTCCGTCCTCCAGCGTTAAGTCATATCGGACAATGAATGAAATGAGTGAAGTGATGCTCAAATGAGTTCGGGGTCCAAGGAGCTTAGAGTTACCCGACATATGTCTATCAGGATAAGGGAAAACCCTGGAAGAAACCTTATCCAGGTAACTCGCCCTGACCGAGGTTCGAACTCGGGGCCTCTTGAACATGAGGCAGACATGCTACCATCTACGCTACCAATGCGGGCTCAAACAGCATTAATTAAAACTCCCTAAATGTAAAAGTAATAAATAAAAATTAAGTGAAATTTATTTATTTATTTATTTATGTATTGCTTGAGTACTTGAAAATACAAGTTTTAAGCATTGTCATATAATACATAATACAGTCACGTTAGCTGTAAAGTAGTAATGAAAGAGTAAAAGAGAGACATGCAGCTCATTCTTGTTTTACATATACACATATATTCAGATACATACATACATATATGTACATACACACATACCCACTCATACGCTATCACAATTCATCCAATCTGTAAAGAGTTCTATTTATAAATACTGTTTTAATTTTTATTTAAATAGGCTACCATTTACAATTTTCAATTCTTTGGAAAGTTTATTATACAACGTAGCACCTATATTATGAGGATCTTTATCACTAAAACTCTTAGTATGAGCATATATGTCTACATCATTTTGTCTTCTTGTATTATAGTTATGTACATCACAGTGTCTCGTAAGACCATTGGAGTTATGTACTGATATTAATACTTTATAGACATACAGCGAAATAACAGTAAATATTTTATGATTAATAAACAGCTCTTTGCAGGGATGTAATTTACTAACATTTGACATAATTCTCACACATTTCTTCTGTAGCACAAGCAACCCATTACTATGTACATTAGCTGCACAACCCCAAATCTCAATACCATATAGGAGATGAGGATATATAACTCCATAGTAAATAGTATTTAGTACATTCAGTGTTCTAAATCGAGAAAAATATCTTAACAGGAGTATGCCCTTGCTTACTTTATTACAGACCTTATTAACCGCTTCGCCGATGGCCATTTAAACCCTTCAGGGGCCGGAAACGGATACCCAATAAACAGAATAGGACATTTAAATTGTTAAATGCTGTAAAAATGCATCATAAATACAATTCCGTATCTTCCGTATTTATTAAGTTATTTAAACGAAACAAAAACTGGTTTAAAACTCATTAAAGGCAGTATAAATCTACAGTAACAATAAAGTAGAGACTACATTAATAAATTGTTGAAATTTCACTACTTTGTTTCACTGTAGCAAAAGCCATTCTTTGTGCCGAACGCGCCTAATATGTGAATCATTTTGTTTTGTGTGTATACGAGCCATAGTATGTATGTATAGCTACGCAAGCGACTTCTCAGGTTCAAGTTTAGTTTATTTATGCTATGCCAAGCGATAATATGACGAGAATATGTTGTGTCACACACTCACACACTGGAATGAAAACTCTGTCAGCATCTGTTATTACAGTGTTTCTCAACCAAGGTTTCTAGTAGCCTTATGCAGCAGTTTTCGCTCTGTATTTCAGTTATTTATACTCTCTCTGTGTTCAGAGTGATTTCTTGTAGCTATCAAGAGCTAAATGTATGGCACATTTGAAATTGTTAAATTTCAATGTTAACCATGGCTTATCCCGGTAATGTAGCAAATAAATTAGCTTGGGTATGATGTGTACAGGCTTCTGATATTACTGTAGAAAATCTGGAAGATTTGTTGTACGATTATGAAGGAGATCTTTAGGACATACGTAGCAGTGACGTGTACTGGTCTACAGCTGGCATGTTAGCTACTCCATTGTTTGGGGAAATGGCGGGTCAAATATGGGTGATACGGATCAGCTATTACCAGCTATCCCTCTTTACGGAAAACAGTTAAATGGTAAAAAAAAAGTATTTTTATACCACTGGATGTAACTATGCACAGTTGTTTAGTAATTTTCAGAGCTGTAAAAGACATTCATCTATCTGTACTTGCGCGTATAAAGAGCTTGTAACCTAATTGAGTATTATAATACTCAGAGGCCTCTTTATACTAGGGGGTAGCAAAATTCACCACATCATCCCTCATACTTGAAAGAAAACACTTTCCTAAAAGTATACCACCCACACCCAAAAAACTTGTAACCATTTCAAAAATGTGTAGTGTGTTGCGAAAAAGAAGTTCGCAAGGAAACCAATATTATTTGGTGTGAATCTGCAGATGTGCCCTTGGGTGTTTATCCAGGTTTGGAGGTGTACAATTCAAAAAGAAACCTTTAAGGATACGTTTACATTCCTTATAGAACTAATTTAAATTTATTGTAAAACAGCAAGATTAAAATAATTGGCGTTAAATGAGCATTAAATGCATATATGCGCAGGACGTCTATACACGTCCATATCGGTTTGGGGCATTTTAACTTGGACGTCATATGACATCCATATCGGTGAAAGGGTTAATATGATGATTCCAAGTTAAGTGCTTATCAAAAAGTATACCTAAAAACATAGTTTGTTTACTTTCATGGATAAGTTCATTACATATCTCTACGACAAGCTGGCTTTCGCTACATCTATGAGATACAGCAAAATTAACAATTTTTGTCTTTTTGATATTACATCTTAGTTTATTACAATTGAAATAATTTATAATTGCATATGTCATTGTCTCTATGTGTTTGATTGGCCCTGCTTTATCCCAGCACAATACAGCAGTATCATGAGCGTAATATAATAATTTTGTGTTTGGGATTGATGGAACAACGTTCGTGTATAATGTAAACAATAGTGGACCCAATACTGATCCCTGTGGTACCCCTCGTTGTACAATACCTGCGTTTGATTCATATACCTCTTTGAAAAGTCCATTTTTAATGAAATTTTGGTTCTTTACAATTGATTAGTTAGATATGATAAAATAAGTTTTTCCGCCAAGCCCCTTAACTCCATAATTGTTGAGCTTCTCAGTTAATATTTCGTGGTCAGCACAATCAAATGCCTTTGGTAGAACTAAAATTACTCCCACAATTTTGTTGTTACTTTCCATTTTAGCAGTACTATCCCTGAGAAACTCCATTGTGGCTGTTATAGTGGAATAGTTTTTACAGAAACCGTGCTGTGTGTTCCTGTCATTTACAGATAGTAATTTATTTAATCTAACAAGTGTAACTTTTTCAAAAGGTTTAGCAAGTGTTGAAGTTAAAGTAATAGGGCGGTAATTTGATTTTTTCATCTTTTTTGAAAACTGGGCATACTGTTTACGTAGAAAATGAAGCTAGTTACAGTGAAGCAATAAATATTACACAAATATAAATATTTGCTACTAAGGCTCCACTGATCTTAAGAAATTGATGTTAATATAATCAATCTTTCTTTCATATAATTTTAATCTATGTGATTGAGTTATCAAGTTCTGTTTTCCTCTAGTGTTGTAGTTATGAATAGCTGAATATTGAGGCAAAGACCTATTTCGTATATACAATATGGATTTTAATATAAAGATACTGGGAAGGGTTAGTATTGAAAGAGTTTTGTATGCTTCCTTACAAGGACTATACATTGGCAGATTGGCTATGTATCTGATGGCTCATTTTTGTAGTGTAAAGGTTTTTTTTGAGATTGGATTTATATGTGGATCCCCACAGCTCTATGCTATATGTAATAATTGAATGAATGAAAGCGAAATACACTATCTTGGCAGTTTCAGCTGATACAAATTTTGATATATTACGTATAACAAAAAGGGCTGATGATAATTTCTTTTCAATTATATTAATATGTTCATTCCATGTGTTTGGTTAGGACCTTCCTAACATTCTCAGCTAATGTCGACTGTTGATTTGATCTGGTGAACTCCTTGGAGGCGATAGGGATGTCTCTGTTGGTATCTTAATGAACTTGAAGTTTGGGTTCTTTTGAAAGGTGGTGTTGAAATTGAAGAGATTCCTTCCTATTGCTTAATGAATGTCTTTTCCCATGTGGTTAATGCAGTTGAAACCTGAACACTTTTTAATAAATGGATTTCTTGTTCTATATTGTGATTCTGATTCCAAAAATGATACGTTACTGTCGATTTGTCTATTTCTTTGTTCGTGCTGTTCCTAAAATGCTCTTTTAGCCTAATACTCAAATTCCACTTTGTTTTGCCAATGTAAAAGTTGTCGCAGCCTTTGCAATTTAGCCGGTACACACCTGAGTTTTTGTCTGTGGGTTTCTCATTTTATAATGTGATTTCAAAAGGTCTTTTTACACCGAATTTGTTTTGTGAAGGCAAAGTGATGTGTTCTTTGAAGACTTTGGAAAAGGTATGTAGCTCTGGGGTGGTATGTAAATTTTCTGTATGAAGTTGTATTACTGATGGGGGCAAAGAGTAACTGTAGTCGACATTAGCTAAGGATATTACGAAGATCCTAACGAAACACCTTCTATGTAAACACTAGCAATATATGGAGCATGAAGTACTAGTTTGACTCAGAATTATATTTTGTGCTTCATTCTATCTAGTTCTTACTCATTAAGAAGATTTATCTATTCTTCATATACATATATCAACACTGTGTGCACAATTACAATCTATATTCTAAGATTTAAATTCAGAGTGACTTTCAACACTACACCATTATGATAGCTCTTAAGGTTAATATATATTCAAAATGATAAAACATAGAACATCCACACCTGAATTAAAAAAGAAAGAGAAATGTATATGAATGCAAAGTTGCTTTCTTTTTCTCCTCTCCTTTCCATCATGTGGCACGTTTCATTGCAGCAAATAATACTACTTGTTTTAAATTTCTTTTCCTTTATGCTATTACATCACAGGTTCTATTTCCTATTGCATTTTCCCTATTAACTAGCATAAGCTTTTGTCTCAACAATTCTTCATACTGATTGATCTGTATGATGCTCAGTTGTTGCATGTAATTGAAACCAGTTGAACAAGTTGTGATTATGTATACAAATTTACAAATGTAAGTGGCTATCTTAATTTTATTCTTTACTCACTTCTAGGATAACAGCGCATGCTGTGGAGTTCTTTTAATATTTATACATTTACTGTAGTCACTTTTGCAGTTTTATTGCCCTCGATTCCTAAAATAATTTCTACCTACTTATGGCATTTCTGTCATCTAGTTTTGTCTTTCATCTATTTGTTTTCTTATTTATTCGATTGATTTATGATTTTTCTTATTGTAGTGAATACCTGTCCTATTGTTTGTGTATAGTAGTGCTGCTTTTTCTTTTTTTCCCTTTTTTAAAATCATTTAACTCCCCCCTGAACCCCCCCCCCCACAAAACAAAAAGCAAAATATCTATTGCTTCTTAAAGTCATGAGGTATAAAATACCTTATAATTTAATGGATCTGTGTATAAAAAAGGATTTACGAAGCCTGCATACGATAATAAAGCTATATTTGAGTTATACAATAATATACTTGGTGAAAAGGGTGTTGATGTTTCATTGAGATTGCCATGGTTGTGGTTTCTCCACATAAAATCTGTATAAATGCTCACCATTTAGAAACTAAAGTATTAAAAAACTAAAGTATTAAATCTGTTTATAATGGTTACACATGCGATGCCAATATTAAAAATAAAGTAAGATCATGGTTTACTGTATCATAATTGTGTCTGGTTGCCTAAACCAGGATGTATATTCCACATGTATTATTTGTTAATTCTTATTACGTCTAGTTATTCATCTTTGTACCAATATATTCTTAACCAATCAAACTAAAGTAATAAACTATTAAAACAAAACTAATATATAAATAAACTACTAATTCTTATAACATATCTTGCTTCTACTCTAGGATAATTATTGGAAGCCAACAGCTAATCCAACTGGTCTGTCATTTGGGAGCTGCTCTCCTTTATTTTTATCCCAGTTTAAACTTGAAACTACCAGGCATCCCTTAATCTAATTGTGTCCTTATTTAAATTTATTTAATCCTTTGCACCTCTTTTCAAGTTCCATTAATCTAAATAGGTTTAATTATTTCCATTTACTAAGTTTCTAAATTCCTTAATACATATTCTTCATAGAATATGTTTTTGATCATTATGTATAAATAAATTTAATTACTTACTACCCTAGCTATAGCAATACTGAGCAGGATGGCTCAGGCGGTTTCACCTGTTTGATCCGCATTTGTGAGGGTTCAATTCCCATGGCCGGCCTACCTGACCTATGGTTTTTTTCAGGGGTTTTCTGGGTTGCCAGGTGAATCTGGGTAGGGTAATTACATCCCCCGAATTTTGTCCCTCCATTTCATCTCTGTTATTTCACATCACTCATCTGGTGGTCTCTTTCTGTGTTGAAGGGTTGGCAGGAGTCTTGATGCTGCATGCCAGGATGATATGCCCATGGTAAACACTCCTCTGGTAACATAGTTTCTGGTCTCTGGACCGGCCTATTGGGCCATTTCAGGACCACTGTGGGCGGGATACCAGTTGTGCTAGCCTGCTGGGGAATTTCCACCTAGTCAATAGTAGGGAACCTGCCCTCTGCACTATTGTGACTCCTTGGATCAGCTGCTCTCTGTCTCCTCTCGTCTCATCCTTCCTCCCAGGGCTAGGTTCAATAGATCAATCCTAGCCGCAGTGCCGAATCACATCAGTACGATTCTGTCCTATCCTAGCTACAGCAATAGCAGTGCCAAAATATTTTAATAAAGGTCATGCTAGATAGTTTTGAATTATTTTCTTTGTATGTTTATAATCCAGCTCATTACCAGTGAATGCTAAATAATCATTAATGAGAAACAATTATGCCCAGCTAATATTATAAATGTACCAAAATTGTATAATTAGTTGTTGGACATGGTTGGAAGAGAATCTAAACAGTTATGGAATAAATGGGTGGAGCATTGGAAATACAATCAGAGTACAAGTTGCATTAACTAGCTGAGACCTGCAGCTCTAGTATTTTCATTGTGCAACTGTACATTCTTGTCACTGCCTCTCCCCTTACTTTCTTCTGATCACCAGCTCGATGATGCACTGTCAACAAAGCAGTGGCAACCTCCTACAAGTGCACTTGTATTATTGTCAACTAGTAACAACTAAGAAGATTATTTTTCTCAGTGTTAGTGGTGCCTTTTTCAAAGCAGTTCACTTGTTGGCCATAATGCAGTCTTACATTCATCAGCTTCACCCTTATTTTGTTGTATATGTTAAAGTTTCTGTGTTACGTAAAAATATAGCTTTTATATTCTTAAATAATTATGGGACCAAGGAGAACATACGGTTTAAAAATTTTCCTTCTGTGGTTACCTTTAGAATTACGGCAACATTCTGAATGATGGTTTTTTTATCATGTAGCATTTCCAGAATTTGGAAGTCTATTGGAGAAATGGTAAAGCAAGTTAGACTTCGGCACCGATATTTTACATCATTTTGCATTGGTATTGGCAGATTTTTCATCCATTATTGGGAATGGCCAAGTTAATTATAAGGGGTGAAGTATAAGGTTGACCATAAAAATCCTTTAGATTATTGTATAGTAATTTCATAAATAATGAAGGGAAAATAAATAAAATCCATCATATCACTATTTGAGTTTAAAAAGCCATCCCTGGTACTTTAGGTAAGCTTAGTAGTATTTAATAATTAGAATAAGTGCTAAGACCTTAAGTTTTTATTGATTTATTTGCCTTTTTATTTATTTTAAGGGTGTCTCTAATTAATGTTCCATTCACTGAGCTCTTTTCTTAACCAACTCTTTCCCAACTGGCCAGTTGGGAAGAGATTGAAAATGGAGGCCAGGGCCTTTGAAACTAGTCTCTCATAAATATATGAAAAAGTAAGTGACGAGTGTCAATAAACCAACCACAAATAATTTTTATATTAACACTCTATAGCTCTTTTATGGTGATTCATCTGTTGTATAACTAGAGATCTGTAACTTAAAAATAAAATGCTGGTCATTTTGCACAGCATAAATGGCAGGCATTTTATAGAGAATGTTCTCGTTACCTAAATGAACACTATATATTGTGTGTTTTTGTTCATAGCTGTGCTTCATATGCTTATATATTTAAATTTATTTGTAAACATAATATTCATTAAAGCTTACCACTTAAAAATATTGCCAAAAATGTATGGCTCCTGATGCTTGAAATATGCTTCATGTAATTGCTGTCATTAATATTATCTATTTAATGATTTTTTCCCAGGAGGTGACTCTTGCAAAAGAAGGAGGATCACTGGGCTTCAGTATCATTGGTGGAACTGACCATTCGTGCATGCCTTTTGGAGCTACTGAATCAGGAATATTTATTTCTCATGTAAGCCTATATACCAAACATTTGTATTCTTATTTCCAAATATAAGGATAGTTACTCTTAGTTAAATTTATGAGGGTTGTCTCAAAATTAAGTTACACTGTTTTTTAAAATCCCCACGGTAAGTGGGAAAAGTATGGGAGTCACAGAGAACCTTGTTTTGGGTGTAGTGGCAGCACTGTAAAATTCCTGGGCACTACATTTAGTGACTGAACATTAAAACCGCAGTAACAATGGAGATTGCACTTGCTCCTACTGCCGATTGTGAGGTTCGCACTGTAATCTGTTTTATGATGGCAACTGAAATCCGTCATAGGTTGTGCAGTATGTATGGCAAAGATGATATGTCAAGACCAGCGGTTTCTCCTTGGCATAAATTGTTTATTGAAGGGAGAACAACATTACATGATGGGCAACAAAAGGCTAACTTTCCAATTCCTGTTCTCCGGATATTGTTGACAGGGTTTGTAGGGTCATTGGCATTGATTTGAACTTCCTCATGTTGAAATAAGCCAGGCATCACTTCATAGGATCATTTTTGAGGACCTGTGTCTGTCGAAAGTTTTTGCAAGAACGAATACCTCACATGCTTTCAGAACAACACACGGAGCAGATAGTTGACACTGCATTGCAATGTTGCTCCAATGTTGCAATTGCTCAACATTGGAGCAGTTTCGATGGGATGTTTTCGGACATCCACCTTACTCACCGGACATTGCACTGATCTGTTTCCGCAGATGCAGCAACATTTCGGTGCCTTAAGGTGCTTCATAAATGATGAGTTACAACAAGAAGTGGAAATATGGCTAGCCAGTTTGGCAGCAAAGTGGTTTGACACTGGATTAAAAAAGCTATTATCACTGTACCAAAAATATATTGAGATTCAAGGGGATTATGTAGAGAAATCATTAATGAATGTAGCTTTCAAAATATACCCTTTTATCCTTTTTAAAACATTTAAACATTTTGTTTATTTTTTAAAAAAAAATAGTGTAGCTTACTTTTGAGGCACTCCTAATATAATTAACAGATAACCCCTTAAGTTATGACTAAGTATTTTATATCTTAAACAGTTAATTATCTTACATGTGCATGTAACAGTTACTGGGATAAACACCACAGTGTCCATTTCCACAAATAAGAGACCTGTTCATATAAATGCACTGGGATGTAAGGTGGTCATTGCTAGTATATAGATTCCTTTCCTGCATTTGTTGTAAGCATGCCATATTTGGTCCTTTCTATTAAAAGAAATGGTACACTTAAAACTATCGTAACAGCAAATCTCAGTTACAATATTAATCTATTGAGAAATAAGTTAACATCATCTGCATTACATTATATAGGTTCTAAATATTATATTCCAAGGAACTTTCAATGTGCATTATGTTTTTGGTTCATGTGTACTGTATAAATAAAGTTTCTGTGTTGTAGCTCTTTGGCATTTTTTCCCCAGGTATATTGCTTGGGATTGTAAATTAGTTTGTGTATTGGGATGCTTATTGTTTGAAGAAGGAGGGGGGGAAAGCAATGAGTCAGTATTTTAATAGAGGCACAAGATAATCGTGCTTCCACTTGTACGAAATTAATGTTTTGTTTTTTTCTTATATTTCAGTTGCATTTTAAGGTGACTACATTTTGTACTTTCTTCTTTAAAAAAATTAACACATACAGTAAATTATATGTTATTTATGAACACATATCACATTGTCATGTTTTACATACTCAGATTCAATTTTCATTCACATCATCTTTAAGACTTGTCACCAAGACATGTTAAAGTAAATTTTGGTATAGAAGGAAAGTAAAGTTAGTTATTAGAACTTAATTTTGTGTTTGTAGTGTATCAAATATATTTTTTATGTTGACTAACTCATTGCATGAATTCAAAAGACCACCCCTTTTATAGGAGGCTTTAGCCCTTCATGGGACCTTTAGGTCCTTCATTCATTTATTCGTTCATTCATTCATTCATTTATTTACTCACTCATTCATTCATTTGTCCACTCGTTCGTTCATTTAGTATATCAAAGCACTTCAAGCCACAAATTTAGCTTGTCATTATTTCAGTTCTTTTTATTTCTGTTTTGCTAATTAAGCTACCAAAAAGGAGTGGAGCCTCCCCCCCCCCCCCCTCCAATTTGATTATAAAGACTGCCATGAACTTAATAACTAGACACTATAAAATGGAAAAGTACATTCCTGTGAACATTTAGTACACACATGCAGACAGTGCTAGCTTAAAAAATGTTGCTAATCTAAAGTAGAAGAGCAGCCTTTCATTTTACGTCTTAACTTCATAGCAAAGTTGTAATAGTAGGGCTTAAGACTCACAACTGCTAAGGTCATTAGCGCCCCCTTTAATGCAATACCTACACTTCGTAATATGCTCCTGCAGGGATAACCGGCGAGCCGAGGTGATACCCGGCTGAGAATTGGGCACACACGAGCGACTCATGGCCATTTATTAAGAGGGGAACCGGCCCCTGTGTATGCTCCATGTGCAGTACGCCTCACTGTGCGGCATGTATTGCTCGATTGCCCGCAGGACGCCCGCGTTCGCCAGTCAGTAGGCTTGGGGACTAACTTGCTGGGTGTTTTAGGGGACGACCCAGTGGCCGTGGTTAAGGCACTGCTGTTTGTTGCCGAAATCGGTTTTAATAAACAAGTCTGACTTGCATTTTATATTTGTTAATTTTAGAGTTTTTAAATTATTAGTCTTGGGATGGGTTTTTTATGTACTTTTAATAGTTGAGTGTTTTTATTTTATTTTACCTTATAGCTTAATTTGTGTAGCTTTTAGGTTTTAGTGTTAACTTCGGGCCCAAATGACCTTGTTGTCGACGGGCCCTAAAACACCACACTCACTCACTCGTAATATGCTATCTAACTCAGTTGGGAACTATAAGACAGCTACAGTAGGAGTAAAATTTATCGTAGCAAGCTTCTTAAAAATGTGTATTGATTGAGATTTACCGTGCATGAATCTGTTCATTTGATTGTTCAAAGTTACTAATAATGGGCTTGAAGAAAGAGCAATTTCGGGTATAAGGATTTTGGTTTCTTCTGGTGCAGTTGTATCTGTTGATAATTGATAGTTAGAAATTAATCCTGGACCAGCGATGGAAGAAATAAAACTATATTCAGAAGTTTAAAGGAATAAACTAGAGTAAAGCTTATGGGTATGGAGCATAAAAATAGGGGAAAAAAACCACACACACAAGCACGCATGCATGCACGTACGCACACAGTTGTGTTGCTCAGATTCCTTAATTTATGAAAAACCACTTAATTTTGCTCAGAGGCTTGAGATTCTTTTATGTTGTAAATCTATGACACTGGACCACTGGCTTTACTTCCCTTCTGAAGGAAGCATGCTAAGAAATTTTAAATCTGCAGACCATGGAGGACAACAAAATTAGGAGTGAAACTGCAAATCTGAGTGACGGTAGACTGTAAATAGAATTACTAGAAAAGGTTCAAACCTGTGTCCTATGTTGATCAAAATTGCCAGAATGAACTTTATATGCAGAGTTGAATAATGCAGAAAAATTAAAGGAAGGGAGAATTTTCATAGAGCAATTAGATCAATTAACTTAAATCAACTTAAATAATAAGAGTTAAACGCTGATGCCTGGGACTCAAGTACTTACAATAGTAAGTCGCCACAGTGTATCTTGAATACAAGAGCCCCTAGTAGTTTACTGGGAAAATATATGAGTCAGTTGGAGAATTTAATGTCATGACGGCACGTTGGCCATGGTAGCTCAATGGGTAAGAAACCAGGAGATCCATGGTTCTAATCCCGGCCATGGCATTGAATTTTTCAGTTTGACTATCTAAAAGATTTAAAATGTTTTTAGTTTGAAAGGAAAGGTTTCTTACACAGAAGAGGTTTTGACTGCTGTGCTGGAATTGGAGGGCTTGTGGAGAAAAGTGAGCTGTATTCTACAGTTGCAGAAACCTACTAGGTTACTAAGTGGTTTGCATTTCATTGTTAAATCTGTAATGAAGAAATCAACTGGAATGGGAGCTTTTATAAAGAAACAGAAGGAATTGTAGGTTAAAATAGATGAGGAGAGGAATTATAAATATGTATTGTGTTTCTTAGTATGACAATGTTTAGGTTATAAGGAAATATGTAGTAGTAGGTGTTCTTTACAATCCACCAAGTTTTGCAGAATTCCATTATTCACAATTTGTTTTATAAGTTAAGCAAATATATGGATGAGATTAACAATAGGTGAGTATTTACTTATAGAACTTATCGTGGGAGATTTTAGTGCTTGAACTATAGAAGAACAAATTCATATAATAAAAATTGGGGGGGAAATAAGAATGACATTTAAATATTGCAGGTATATAGATTGTTAGACTTTTGAAGGGGTGGGGGGGAACCCTGATTTGTGATGAAGTGAGAGTAACCTGTACTTTAACTGAATTACAACTTATAAACAATAATGGGCAAAGTGTTTTTGCTTACATGTTATGTTCGGGTGATAGAGAATATTGTATTGGAATTTGAAATCATGAATATGGCTGTGACTGGTGGTAAGTGCAAATACTAGATAGTGAAATGTATATACCTCAGCAGAAAATGTAGCATTGAAAATAGTTATATTGGTGCAAGAAGGAAGAACAAACATTTGGAATGTAATAAAATTGAGAGGTTATTTGGTGAAGGAACATAGGGCAAAACTAGTGGAAAAATTTAAATAAGGTGACAAAGGTAGGAGAAGAAATAAGTATGTGTAGGGCTCAAATGTCTAGGTAACTAATCATGTGGTCACTTGATGCCACCATTAATGGCAACTACCACAACGGAAACAACATGGATCTGTCAGACATGTTCTGAAGATGGGAACACATGTTCCCAAGACATGTTAACAGACTAAAATGAATGATGTGTTGAACCAGATAGGTATAGGTCATTCTTGGATAAATGCAGAGTATGGGTATAGAGGCTTCTGGAAAGAAGTTTACGTTCAGATTAGAAGATATTGACAGACAAGACATTTTTGCCAGTACAAGTGACAAAAGCTCACTGAGCTTATATAGAGAAATAAAAGGAACCTGGGGAAGGGAAGGATATGTAAACATATGTAATAAGTTAGGGCAAGAAGGTTTTGCTTGAGCGAGAACAAGAGTGAGAAACTGGAAAGGTATAGGTCAAGAGAGGGACCTAGATAAAGTCCATTGTGTGGAGAAGAGAATGCAAATTTCCATTGTATATTATATTGTAGTCAAACAAATATATGGAGAGAGCAGGTCTGGCTACGTAAATGGGACAATTTGGGGAGTGAAGTAGTAATTAGAAAAATTTTGTTGGTAAAAAAGGGAAAAGAACAGGAGAAGTATAGGGAATTATTTGGGGAAAGTTAAAGAGAGATGGCTAAGAACAATTAGGAGAGAAATATGGAGTAGGATAGATGACATGGCAAAATGTGTGGAAAAGGAGTAGAGGGCCTCCAATACACGAAAACCTAGGGTTAGCCATATGGGGACTGAACTATTACTCAATGGCAAGCAACATGGTAGGATTTTCAGGATTTAGGAATATATGGCATTTTCCAGTATGGAATTTGTAATTATAATCTTGATTTTGTATTTCCATTTGATGATGTAAAAGGAAAGATGAAAAATAAATTACAAATTAAATTAAATGTTAACAGAAATTCAAAAATGTGATATTAGTGTTACTAATACCAACTCAAGTAAATACATGTTCATACATCACTCTTTTTAGCTTCTTCCGTATATAAATTTTCTTTTTTAAATAATAACGTTTTCCTGTATGGAATTTATAATTGTAATCTTGATTTTGTATTTCCATTTGATGATGTAAAAGGAAAGATGAAAAATAAATTACAAATTAAATTAAAGGTTAACGGAAATTCAAAAAGGTGATTTTAGTGTTACTAATATCAACTCAATTAAATACATGTTCACACGTCACTAGCTTCTTCCATACATCAAACTTTGGGTTCATATCCATGAGTTCTTTGACTCTGTTTTTTTAGGTTTCTTTTAGTTTGATCTATGTAACATTTTTCGCAATCCTTACAACTTATTTGGTATATTCCGGATCTATTAATTGGTGGGATTTTATACTTCATTTTTGAATTTACCAATTTTATTGCCGAGTATCTATTTGTACGGGCCAAGATATTTTGTTCCTTAATGAACTTTTTGAATTTATTAATTGTTTTTGGGTAGTACATGAATCCACTGAACTTCCTTCTAGAGTGAAACATAAGACCTCTAATCTCTTGCAATAGCAGCACTCACTGTACATCATAACAGTTGTTACAAACTCATTTGTAGAACTGCACTTCTTTTGGCATCAGTGATACATTGCCACCAGCTGAATCACTTGCAAGCACATCATAGATTTCTTGAGAGATTGACCCAGGTCACCTGCTTTTAGTGTTCGGTTCTTTGCATCTCCATTCCCAGCTCTGTATAATGAGGTAATGATTTGTATCTTTACCACTGTATATGCTTCAGGGCCAAGGCCACACAAAGTTGAGGGATAAAGATTAATGGTAGGAAGACTCCTGTTTTTCATAGCAGTATAATTGATATCTAGCCTGAATATGAAATGGAAAGTAGACTGTTAATTTCAGTTTATTAAACTTTCAATCAGGAAAAATCATAGGAAACTATGCACATATGATATCTCTACAATAGCAAACCATCTTTACTGCCGTAGTTTACACATTGATTGAAACTAGTGAATGGAAACATATTTTTGTAGTTTTATTGAGTGTCATATCAACATGTTAGGATGAATACACACCTCTACCTTAAATAGCCATGACTGATAACATGAATATTTTATTACCAGCTCTGAAACTCTTGCAACATCCAAGTAGCATTAAAGTAACTAGTGCACCATGCTCAGTTATAAAGTATAACTTCAAGGAGCATAAGATGGTTCAGGGGATAATATATGGTTTAGTAATATTGCAGTTCTATAATAATAAATATTTTAATTTGGTATGTGATGTTTTTATTTCCAGATTGTACCAGGTGGGATAGCAGCACGCTCAGGTAATCTAAGAATGGGTGATAGAATATTAAAGGTCAATGGCGAAGACATAACCAAATGTAAACATCAAGAAGCAGTTATGCAGTTATTAAAGCCTGGAGATGAAATTATCCTTACCGTGCAGCATGACCCACTTCCAGAAGGTTACCAGGTAAGCATGCTTTTGTGACACTTTTATTTAATCATATGTCAGTGTATTACTTTGCAGAAATAGAGACTTTGGAGAAAAATGTATAACATCTGCTAAGTCAAAGCCTACTAATAGAGTTGAGAGGAGCCGCCACAGATTTGAGAGCTAATTTTTCAGAATCTTATTTTTATCCTGCAACTTGCTTTTTGAAAATTGCTGTTTGCTCGAACCCTCCCTCCAGTCCATTCATGCACCTGCTCTTCCTTTCACCTGGATCAGAAAGGAGTGAATGAAGTTGCTTGTCAAGTCATCAGATGCCAACTTCAGTTTCATTTTAAGAACAACTGCATTGAACCATGCATGTAAAATACGTTGCTCTAAGTCATATGTTAAAGAATTGTCGACACAATTTATATTTCAGAGCATTAGTCACAGCAAGTTATTTGGTTCCACTATAATTTGCTTTGGTTTTTCCTTCTCTTGTCATATATTCCAAACTTCACTGGATTGCTTTATACTGAAAATCTGTTGATAACTAATGAATGTATAGCAGCTCCATGGTTTATATGCCTTCCCTGAGAAACAAATGAATATTTGAAGGACAGACAATTTGCCTGATGTGTGTGCACAACTTCAACTATAAATTTAATGTCCTCCATTAGTGAAATAATGCTCAAATGAGCCCAGGGACCATAGAGCTTTGAATTACCTGATATTCATCTTTCAAGATTAGGGAAAACCCCAGAAAAAGACCTTATCTAGATAATTCACTTTGACCAAGATTTGAACTTGGACGCCTTGAATGTGAGGTAGATAGGCTACCCCCAGAGCATGAAGGCGAACACAACAGCTATTTGGATAGTCAACAAGAAAAATTCAATGCCATGGCCGGGATTTGTACCACGGAGCTCCTGGTTTCCGTCCAGTTGCTCTAACCCATTGAGCTACCATGGCCAACGTGCTGTCCAGACATTAAACTCTCCAGTTGACTCATATATTCCCGGTAAACCACTAAGGGTTCTCATATCCTAGATACACCGTTTGTGGCGACTTACTATCGTAAGTACTGTGACTTTGTGGGTTTGTGAAATTAAAAGTCCAGTTGCACAAACTCAAAATGTTCTTTATTTCCACCGAATTACAGTTGGTTCACTTACAAATCACAGCAGGATCATGTATCGCACACAGTTACGTAACACCCCAAGTACGCAATCACTCACAATTACGTACAACTCTCTCTAGAGCTGACTAAAAACTCCTCTGATACACGTACGCAGTCTTCCAGTCCGTTCGCTAGCACTGCGCTCTTCACGGCTCCTTGCCAAGAACTACCTGACTCGTCTAACACGCCGCTTATATAGCCAGATTGCTGCATCTCGAAGCTTCGCGGCTCGGAACTTCATCCCAATTGTTCCAGACGTCAGGGGGAGGGGAAAGAGACGGCACTGTGGCCCGCGATACCCTCCCAACCATCCTCTCAGTTAGTGCCACAAGATAAATGGGTAGGCATGGCCTGAATGCTTCCTGTCCCCCACTCAGCTGTCAGTTGGTCGTGCCTTCCGATAATTGGGTGACAGTACTTATTCCTAGGCTTCACCATTAAACTCCTATTATTTAAGTTAATTGGTGTATCTAGGATACGAGAACCCTTAGAAATAGAATTTAAAAAATGAAGGCAAATGTAAATAAGAGAGACTACTTCAGTACTCAAAAAAATTTGAGGATATTTCACTGTTAATCGTGCTTCTATTTTCAATATTTAATTAGTTAACACATGTCAATCTTTACTTTCAGTATTGTTGCACTGTCGCGTGGTGCATTTTCATTTTTCCGTTTTGAAGGACCTATGGTTATTGTTGAGGATAGTTTTGTAGCTGGAAAAGCTTTACTCCACATCACAAGATGTTACAGGAGTGTGATTGAAGGTTGTGAGGTCACTGCAGGCCAGATTTGATTCATTTTCTTCAAATCTTGTGACATTCCCAAAAATGAAATAATTAATTTTGCTCATTGTGGAGTATGCAGCTGGTCAACACTTTGCACCTTGTTGTTCACTTTTGTCACCCAAATGAGCAGGAACTCTACCCAACTCACTCTGCACATGCTGCATAATATCCAGGGCTTCACACAGTTACATAACAGCAGCTTCCAACCATGTGATGGCTTTTGATGCTACAGAAAAATTGGCTTGATTATACTGAGTTTTCGGAGGTATCTGTAAAACTGTCATAGTTTACCAAGCGGGATGGCTCAGGAGGTTTCGTCTGTGGCCTGCATTCAGGAGACCTGGATTTGATTCCCGTGGCCGGTGAACCATGGGAATCAACAATGGGTTTTTTTGGGGGATTCCCCGGGTCGCCAGGCAAATGCTGGGTATGTTAATATCCCCCGAATTTCCTGTCCCTGCATTTCATCTCCATTATCATTTCATATGAACTCTCATCTGGAGGTCTCTTAGGGTGTCTCGGCACTGCATGACAGGATGATATGCTCTTGATAAACACCTTCACCCTTTGGTGGAGCAGTCTCCATTCTCCGAACTGGCCTGAATGGGCCGTTTCAGGAACACGGTTGGTGGGAGGCCGGTTGTGCAAGCCTTCCAGGAGTATTCGCAGCTCTGGCAGCGGCCTCGAGCCTCAAAGCCGGACTGTGGACTCTTTCGGGGCCACGGTAGAAGGGATGCCAGTTGTACTGGACTGCCAGGGAGTTTCAAGCTGGTAAATGGTACAGACCCTGCTGTCTGTACTATCGTGACTCCTTGGGGTCTGCCACCCTCTGTCTCCTCTCGTTTCATCCTTCCTGCCCCAAGTGCGGCATAGGTACAAAAGATCCGTCTGATCAATGTGCCTAATCCCCTCTAGTATTCTAGCCTATGCTATATTTCACAGTTTTGATAGCACTTGATTCACCACTATCAAGTTCACAAGAGATTATCTTGATTTTGGTGTAGTTGGGGTAGTAATACTGAATGCCTTAAGCCAAAAACCCTATCCTGTAAGAACAAGCTGAGGGGGGGGGGGGGGGTGAAGGTGCTTGTTCCTTTAATTTCAAAACCCGTAGCCATGGTTTAACATAGGAAATTTGCCATAGGAAATTAATTTATGCACATCATGGTAATTTGATTGTACCTGTTGTGCAACTCGGTGTATGGTAAATATCTTGGTTATCTGGTTTTTGGCACATCATGTTTGATAACACCAATGTTTTGACCATCCTGTTGTCATCTTCAAGGGCAAACTGCACCGGTTATTGCAGCTTGTCAGCTTTTTATAGGGACAGGTGGGTGGAGCTGTTCTTTGCATTGCAGTAGTTAGAAATGAGCTCTGATGGGCTGAGTGTTCTCTGCATTGTTGCATCACTGCAATGCAGAGTCACCGCAATGGGCAAGATATTGTGGTATGACAACTACTGTTTCATTTTGTTTTTTGTATGGCCATCCACAAGAGTTTGTTAATATGCATCCCACCATTGTTGAAATTCTGTGGACAGCAGATATTTTCTGAGGCCTCTTTGATCTTCCTGGGTCACCATATGTTTTCCTTAAATATTACCTTAGTTTGGTCAAACATTATGGTATATTTAGTTTCCTGAGCATGTAGGGCCACAGCTCATTTTTCTATGTTGTTTTGTTTGTAATGTATCTACTCCTGTAATTGTTCCTTTACCATACTGCATTGGCCGTGCAGTGGTCGGTTGGTTAGACTGCTTGGCTGTCACCAAGGTGGATCTGGTTCGATTCCAGGTGGCTGCAAAGTGAGATTTGTGTTGGACAACACGGTGCTAATGTGGGCTTTCTCCAGGATCTCCGGTTTCCCCTGCCTTCTCATTCCACTGGTGTTCATCTTCATTTCATGTATCATTAGTGTCACCGCCTGCAATGCCACATGTGGTAAAAGTGGTCATTAAACACTACACATTAATTCACATTCACCATATGACCTGACTCCCCTATATACGTTTTGCTACTTCTGCCTACCACATTGCAGAGAACACCTGGCCAATCACGTGTACTTCCCTGTCCCTATAAAAAGCTGACAAGCCACAGGAAATGGCGAAGTCAGCCCTTGAAGACGACCACGACAGGATGGTCGAAATGTTGGTTTTACCAAACATGAAGCAAAACCTAGGTAACCAAGATAATAATTATAAAGCTGGCTGGGGAATCTTGAGAGAACATCTGTATATGGTGTGTGCAAGATAAGTGATGCACACTATATTGGGATAAAGAATTCAAAGCTCCTTTGCTGTTCTAGCCTGTATGTAACAGCATCTGTTACTAGCACCAAAACATTGTCCTTGTTCACATTATCTGGCCACAGTACTTTCATAGAATTGTTAAACAAAATGCCAATTTTCAAGTTGTTTACTCACTTGTGATGTTCACACAATATAAAAAGTTCAGGAAAAAAGTGCATCTCATTGAAATATTTTGTAGCTCAGACTCCCATCCGAGAGTATATAACATAAAACAAGCTTTGAAATTATGTTTGTTATTAAATTTATTATTTAAAAAATGTAGCTACTTAATACTTCACAAGAAATTGCTGCATAGTGACAATACTCTTAATATTCTATAATTCTAGACATTCAAATATTAAGACACAGCCAGTTACATATGTTTTATGTTACATAATTATTCAATATTTTCTTGTGATGTTATATTGGTGCAACATTTTTTTATTTATTCATTTCTTAGTATTCTTTCTTTCAAGAGTTCAAAATGCACATCTGCTTTTCCTTCACATACACTTATCATTTTTTATGGAGTCTTTTACTTGACATTATTTACAAGCAATAGCTAGTACTTGTAAGTAGTATAGAGTATTCCACATATGTTTTAAAATTTTGATGTTTTGAAGATTTGAAATCAAAATTACAGAAAATAATTAAAGAGATGAATTCTTTTGTTAGGCTTATTTTTCCTGCAAATATTACGAGGGCAGTTCAATAAGTAATGCAACACAATTTTTTTTTTTTCCCTGAAACAGGTTGTTTTATTCACCATTCAAATACACCATGTTATTCCCCAATCTTTTAGCTACACAACATTATTTTTCAACCTATTCTCCGTTCAATGCCACCTTGAAATGAGGGCTTGTATACCTGCACGGTACCATTCCACTGGTCGATATCGGAGCCAACATTGTACCACATCAATAACTTCATCATCCACGTAGTGCATCCCATGGATTGTGTCCTTCATTGGGCCAAACCTATGGAAATCCAATGGTGCTAGATTGGGGCTGTAGGGAGGATGTGGAAGAATAGTCCACTGAAATTTTGTGAGCTTCTCTTGGGTGCGAAGACTTGTGTGAGGTCTTGCATTGTCATGGAGAAGAAGAAGTTCATTCAGATTTTTGTGCCTACAAACATGCTGAAGTTGTTTCTTTAATTTTCGAAGAGTAACACAGTACACTTCAAAGTTGATCGTTTGACCATGGGGAAGGACATTGAGCAGAATAACTCTTTCGGCATCCCAGAAGACTGTAGCCATGACTTTAGTGGCTGAGCGTATGGCTTTAAACTTTTTCTGTTTAGGGGAATGGGTGTGGTGCCACTCCATTGATTTCCGTTCTGTTTCGGGTTCGAAGTGATGAACCCATGTTTCATTGCCGGTAACAATAGAAGCACTATTATCAGTGAAGTACTTGTCAATTTTTTGGAGTTTTGAAGTAGTCACTTAATTATACTCACCTTCACTTTTAAATTTTGCAACGCAATTGAAACATTTTTGAGGGCATTTGTCCTCATCAGCTTCTGGTGACAAACTCTCACTCTTTTCTATATCGAGATTTAACTGTATTGGAACACCACAGTGAAGCGAAAAATTATTAATTTTTAGATGAGTCATATTTTTTACACATCTGCTTCACTTTCGTACCTATTTTGAGGACATGTTTCGCAAATCATCGTTTGCATCTACGGCTCTTATGCGACTCACTCTTTTGTTTCCCCTTCATGCTGAGACTGTTCATGCCACCATCTGGTATTAGGGGTGCAGAGTTTTACCACTTTGTTTTGTGGTGAGATTTTATATTTTGATTTTCTGCCCAAAAATGGTACGCTACAGCAGATTTATCTATTTGTTTTAGTTTATGTTTCTCTAGTGTTCTTTTAGTATGGTTGCCAAGTTTGTTTTAATTTTGCCTATATAGTGTTTCTCACACTCCTCACAACTGATCTGATAGATTCCAGATTTTGATGTGTTTGGGAATGTATTTTTAAAAGGTATGTTTAGCAAGTTCTTCAAGCTGAATTTCATTTGTAGGGGGCTGGTCTTTTGAAGATCTGTTCAAATTTTCTGAAAGCCCAAGGCTGGTAGGTGAACTTTCTGTACTTTCAGTCTGTATTTGATAGTGGTGTTAATGTGGTAATATAAAATTGCTAAAATCACTTATCTCAACAGTAGAATTAAACATCTGGGGAAAAATACGCATAATTAAAAACAGCAACGGTGTAATACATTTTGAAATCTGCCATTAAAACTTTGCACCCTAACACCAGATAGCAGCATGGTTAGTCCCCCAGGAGGTAGGGGAAACAGGAAATGGAGAGTTTTACTCACCCAGTAGCTAATGATGAGAATGAATGCCCTCGAAAGTGTTTCAGTTGTGTTCTAACATTTAAAAGTAAAGGTGAGTGTAAATAAGAGTAACTATTTCATTACTCCAACATATTAATATGAACTTTGAGATAATGTTTGCATCTTATATAGTGGAAGCAATGGGTTGTGTTCTTTCCTGTTTGCTGAGTAATTTCAAAAGTTATGTACTGAGGGAGCAGAACAGAGGCAAGTATAGTTAGTGTAGAGTACATTTCATAATACAGATAGGTCTACATAATCAGTGATTCCAAATGAAGGTAATATTTATCAACACTTCTTGTTTATCGGAACTGAAGTTTCTCAACTAACTAAAATGATTTCTTATTTTAGATTTTATAGATTTATAAAATCTTAGCAGTGATTAAACTTCTTGTTCATTTTTGTTTTACAAGCTGGTCGAGGTTGAATATGTACCATTCACAGTAAGTAATTGGTATTAGATTTTCTTTACAATGTCTGTGGTATTGCCAGTATGTAACCACATTAAATTTATGTTTGTTGTGTTACAGGAACTGAAAATTGTGAGAGCGGAGGGAGAGAAATTAGGCATGCATATAAAAGGTGGACTCAGAGGACATCGTGGCAATCCATTGGATCGATCAGATGAAGGAGTATTCATATCAAAAATTAACTCTGGGGGTGCAGCTAAGAGAGACGGAAGATTAAAGGTAAAAATTAATGCTAGTATACTCACATTTGAACATTTAACATGGTTGAAAAGTAGCATATCCTAAGAGAGAGATCCTCTTTCATCTCACTGTTATTATTGTTATGACATTCTTCTGTCATCTATTTGTTCAGATTTTCAGCAATAATTGTGAAAATTTATTCGGCATCAGTATTAAGACAATAGTGTTCCCATTCTTCTACATATGAGTGTAGAAAAGATCATATTCTGCAGTCCCTGTGTGGTTACTTGTTTAAGTTGTGATGATTTCATGTCAGGTGAAAGCATATGTTCCTAAATATAACACACAGATTAGTATGGAATTAAAAATGTGGCAATCTCATGTTGCTATTGTAAGTTATTTATAAACCTCATCTAACCAGAACAGAACAGTAATACACTGGTAACCACCCACCTCATTTATTAGTGCTAAATTATTATAATATGAATATAACTAGGCAGCTCTTTGCCAGTGATATCCAATTACATGCAATTTACAACCACCATTGCAGTGTTTTTAGCACATACTCCCATTTACTTAACCAACCATATTCATTTCTTCTTAACTCTAAATAAAAACTTTCCAAAGGTATTAATGCACTATTGATTACAGAATTGTTTTAGCAGTACTACTGATTTTGCTATTTTCAACCATTTGCTTTGTATGAACTCTTTCCTCTATCTGTAGCCCCCATTCTAATAAAATATGGATTGCATCTTCTTTGCATATATTGTAAATTTCTTCTTCTGTCTTACCCCTGTAACCTTTTAATCCCCAAAGTCCCAGTTTAAACCATGCAATACCTTACCTTTGATCCTTATTACACCTCTTGATATATATCTTTTTTCCATCATTACTTCCAAATTCCTTATAAAACTTCTTTTCTCTACCATTGCGCATAAATTCTGTCTATCCATATCTTTAAATTGGCATCTGACTAATTCCCAGAATCCTGTCAGCCTACTCGCTCTTCCTATGCATAAAACACACACATCACTAACTACGAAGGTGGTCTGAAAAGTTTCGGAACTCAACATAAAGATGGCAGCACTTGTAAATAAAAGCTAGTGAATTTTGTTGTTCATCTGTTGACAGTTACTCACCAAAGTTTCAGCCATTTCGGATGCTCTGTTGTTATGTAACAGTCGTTTGAGTTGATGTGAGTGTTTTTATGAAAATGGGCAAAATTGAGTATCGAGCTGTCATTAAATGTTTGTTTTTGAAAGACAATATGCCTACACAAATAAAAGAGGAGTTGGATTCTGTGTATGGGGACTCTGCACCATCATTTGCTACAGTGAAATTTTGGGCAGCTGAATTTAAACGTGGCCATAAGAGCTTGGGAGACGAACTTTCAGGATGTCCAAAAACTGCAACTACTGATGAAAACATTGCCAATGTTCACCAAATGGTGCTAGATGACTGCCAAATTAAATTGAGAGAGATAGCAGAGGCTATGAACGTGTCAAAAGAACGTGGTTGTTACATATTAAATCAACATTTAGACATGAGAAAGCTGTCTGTGCGTTGGGTGCTGCATTTACTCATGTTAGACCAAAAACGTGTTCAAATGAACATTTCCAACGCTTTGTTGGCGCAGTTTAGGCCCAATAAATCCGAGTTTTCGTGCCTGTTAATTACTGTAGATGAAACTTGGATGCACCATTATATCCCCAAAGCAAAAATACAGTCCAAACAGTGGACTGCAAAGAGGGAACCGGCTCCAAAAAAAGCAGAAACTGTTTTTTCGGCTAGGAAAGTGATGGCGTATGTTTTCTGGTATAGTCATGTAGTTATTTTAATTGATTATCTTCAGAAAGGAAAAACCATTACAGGACCATACTATGCATCATTACTTGAAAAGCTGAAGGCAGAACTTGTGGAAAAATGACCACATTTGCAGAAAAAGAAAATCCTGTTTCACCAAGACAACGCACCATCTCACACCTCAGCGGTTGCAATGGCGAAAATCCCCAAATTACAGTTTGAACTGCGTGACCATCCGCCATACTCACCTGATCTAGCTCCAAGCGACATCTTTTTGTTCCCTCATCTGAAAATTGCGCTCGGACAGAGATTTTCGTCAAATGAAGAGGCAATCACCTTCGTGGACAATTATTTTGCAGAGAAAAAATGTTAAGTACTATTTGGATGGGTTACAGAGATGGGAGCATCGCTGGGAGAAGTGTGTAGAGTGACAAGTAGACTATGTTGCAAAATAAAATAAAAAGTTCGGAAAAAATGTCTTGTATCTTTATTAGGTCAGAAACTTTTCAGACCACCGTCATATAAGTTGATAGTTTATATTGCCCAGTCAGTTCTTTTTGTGAATGCATTTCTCTTGCATGTCTAAGCAATCTTTCAAAATGTCCCCTATGATAAGTGATTAATTCTAAACCAATGTTTTGACACTTTCTCCATAATCAAGCATAGCTCCTTACCCAGCAAAAATAGATGGAACTCTTAAAATCATTGTACAAAACATTTTCTGTAACCCATCCATCTTTTCCCAACCTTCATTTGCACCCCAGATGTCTATACCATACAGCCATTTTGACTCGTTCCAACGAGATCTCATTCATCTTTGGAGCCATATACAGACATTTGCTAACCATTATCTATGCTGATTTTCCTTTTGACCAAGCCATTTGTTTATGCTTCTAGCACCCTCCAGTGCTATTAAATTTGAGACACAAATAAATAAAATCTTTCACACTTTGAATCTCATTACTTTTAAATAACTCCCACTCCTTTTTCTTAATTTGCTACCTTAATTAAATGCTATAATCTTAGGTTTATCAATGTTAACCGTAAGTCCCCATTCACTGCAGTATTTTTCAATTTAATTTACTGAATTTCTTAAAACCTATCACGTGTATGAACTTACCAACAGATCATCTGCATATAACAGCTCAAGGATTTCTTTATTCTTAATTTTTATGTGCTTATTAACTGTCTTTAGTCTCTCTTAACACATCATTCATAAATAGATTAAACAATATAGAGCTCAATTTACAGCCTTACAAATGGCTTGTCCCACCTCTTCCTGCGCTTTAATACAAAATGTGTTTAAAATATCTTTATATTTAATCCCTTCTTTAGTAATTTGTACCACAATGCTTTTCTAATTATATTATTATATGATTTCTGTAGATCCACAAACATTGTAAATAGTCTGCCACGCTTCTTGCTTGTATATTTATCCACCATAGTATTTAATATCAAAACATTATGTACTGTTCAATCATTTCTGAATCCTGACTGAGATGGTAACACTAAATTGTGTCTTTCCAATTAGGGCTGAATTCTGTCCTAAAATATACCTGTAAATATTTTCCCAAGGTTTGACAATGCCATTCCCCTGTAACTATTGGGATTATTTATATAACCCTTACTATATCTCAGTATACAATATACCATATCTCCTCTTAATTTAATTAATTTATCTCATTAAACATTGAAGTCTTTCTGCTTTCTCTACCCGCACATGAAAAAATTCTCAGGGTAACCCCTCCCTACTGACTGATTTCCCTTTTTTAACATCCCTTACTTCTTTAACACTTCCCTGTCTGTAACTGGACTATCTAATTCCTCTGTGTAATGATATCCACTTCTAAGATTCTGGTTATACATCCTCACCGCTTACATTTCAATTTTTTAAAATACTTATCCAATACTCCTGGTTCATCTTGCACTGGTCGTGTACATTTTCTGATAACCTCGCATAGCTGTTGAGCCTTTCTGATTTATTTTCCTTTCAATTTCCTTACCTTTCTGTGTACCCCATTTCAACCTTTTTGTTCCAATAACTCCTATACTGAAATTGCAAGCCTGAAACCATTTCTCTCTCTTCCTGTGTATTCCTTTCTCTTCATTTAATTACAGCTTCCTTTAACACACTTTTTAGATCTATACTTTCTAACAACCTTCTTATTTGTTAAATTCATGTTATCACCCACACTTTTTAAGATAAATTCCAGAATATTCAATGCATACCCTCCTTGTGCTCTACCACCATTTTGTTAATATCTTGAACATACTGCCTTCCATGAATGAATAATAATGTTACTAAATTCATCTTCTCTATCAATCCATTTAAATCTTTAAATTCCCATTGTTAAATGGTTTGCATAATTACTTATATTGTTGCCTCTCCATTTGTTATGTATGTCAATCTCTATAAATAATGGAAAATGTGCACTGTTTCATTCAACATTTAAAAATTACATACTACATGGCCCAAACCTACATCACAAAACCATAATCCACAACAATGTCCATTAGCATTCACTAGTGTACTTTCACCCGGTGTATCCTCTCCCCGACACCCATCTAATATCATAAAATTATTGTTCTCACAAAAATGTATTTACTTCTGCCCTTCTTCATTTATTGCTTTCTCCACACTACTACTTTAAAATCTCTATATTTACTTTTAGCACTCCCACAACTTATTGCTTGTAAATGCCTGTTCTTCCATTAAAATCTCCTACCATCATAAATTCTACATTGAAGTCTTCATCCATTATTTCAGTCATTTCAATTTCTATTTGGTGGAAGAGATTTGGATTATGAAAGTGACAGCTCCTTGGTGGGTTGTATACTATAGCTATACAAAATGAAATTTATTTTATTGCTACCTGCATAATTTTATATATTAACTTTTTCTTAAATTTACTAGCTTACTCATTAACTAAAAATAATCCTTTCCCTCCAGACGTCCTGCCCTTTGCTTTTCCTTTAACCTCTTGTTTCCTAATAAACTCTAACTCCTGTGGTTTATCATCATCGTCATCATCCCACCTCTGTAACATAGCTAGCATGTCTGTCTCCATTCAAGAGGTCCTGAGTTTGAATCTCGGGCAGGGTGATTTATCTTATTATGGTTTTTTCTGGGGGTTTCCCTTTTCCTGGAAGATGAATGTTGGGTAACTCTAGCTCTATGGAGCCTGGGCTCATTTGAGCATCATTTCACCCATTTCATTCATTATCCGATAATACTTAAATGTTGAAGGACATTAATTTAACACTGCAGCAAAACTGCTAAGTTTTGCACTGCCTTTAAAAATGCCCGAACTTAACCTAAACTTAAAACTTCTTTTACAACCTCGCAATTCCAGCATCCCAGGCTCAAAATCCAAACCTTTCTTGTATGTCCTATTGGAAACTGCTTCAGTGCCTAAAACCTTATAGCCTCTTATGACTTCTCAGCTGGATATGCAATGCTTTGCCTTTTATTTCATTGTCAGTCCGTGTGCACATTGTGTGACCTGTACCAGCTCCTCAATCACCATCATGCATGTGATATTGTCATTGCCCTAGAAGTATTAGATTCTGGAGCAGTTTGCTGCCCTGTTTCCCCTCTTCTCTCTTCACTGACTCACTCCACTCTCTCAACTTACTCACAGCATGTAACAAGCTCTTCTCTGGTGTAATTCTCGTGCATGACAATCATCAGCACATGCTGCTGTTATCCATGACCTTGGTCACTATGTCAACCTCTTCTCCTTAACGCATATTTCCCATCATTTCCTCAAACTTTGGAGTTCCTTCCATGTTTTGCTGTGGTATTAATTCTGGTTCATGCTTGAATGGCCTCCTTGCCTGATCATGTTGTGTGTTAAGCCCCTTTTGTCATCTATCACTTCCTCTCCCTCTTTCCAAAGTTTCACGTTAATAATGAAGGCTGCCTTGCCATTGAATCTTGCTTCTTTCATCTGTTGAACTCTCTTTGCTTTATTGTTTGGCTGTAAGTCAGTTCTTTATTAATAGACATATTATTTTCCTTAAATTTCTTTTCATTCTTTATATATACATTAATGCAAATTTCACATTTATTCCTTCTCAGTCCTTCTCACTCTAAAAGCCTCTACTATTTCCCATCCCTTTAGTTCCATTTCTAGTTTACTTCTGAGGATTAATTCCACTTCCTCTGCAGGCGATTTCCCTCTTCACTCCTTACTCCTGTAAAGACCAAGTTTAATCTTCTGCTTCTCTCTTCCACTGTTCACACTCTTGTTTTCAAATGTTCTATTGCTCTTGAAATTTGTTGAACTCTCTCCTTTGTTTTTTCTTTTATTTCTTCTGCTATTTGAGTCATTTTATTGTTTAATTGTTGCTACGTAGTATCCATTTTAGTTCACATTTTTTTCCAGAACTTTGTCATTCCTGAGGTCCCCAGAATTCATTTCCATTCCTCCATTTACACTAAATATTAAAATTACACATCCCAGTAGTACTATGTTAATCTTTTCCATTTCCTCCCTTTTACGTCTTAATTATATTGTTCCAAAAATATCAAGACTTGCCCAGTATGTGCCAACTGTACTACCTTCTTCACTGCTGGCTTACTACTCCCTATATATATCCTTGCTTCATCCAAATAAGTTATTAGTTTTCCCTCACCACGAATCACCTTGATTTTTCTTAGGTTCCATGAATGCCAAAGTTCAATGTCTGGTCTATCAATGAGAGGCTTGCGTTTACTTCTGATCTTCCTCCATGTAAAATTTAACCTGTGGAGCAGCTTAAGCAGAGTTTCAGCAGACCATGGAAAAATCTATTTTTTCCTTTATTGCTGGTAATAGCTTTTGGCATGTTGGCACTGTTTTTTCACTGCTTGGAATTCCTAGGTAGTACTGTGTATCACACAAAAGCCAAAATCATAGACTCCAATATTTCAGTCACTTGGGTTTTCTCAATGTTTTCTTGGTATATGCATATGTAATGGGGAATCTGTTTCCTCTCTCCCTTTTGCTTGATGAAAATATTTTTCACCAAAGATAGTAGATACTCCCGTAAAATGTACTGGTCTATCTATAGCATGGGTCAGAGAAATGACCTAGTTATTTTTCTGTGATTTTTCATCACACACTTTAATCATGTTTGCCATAGTTCCCTGCACTTTGGTGTGAATGATTTTACTTGTTTAATGTTGATAATAAATTAAAATGTTTCCTCAAAAGATACAGCTGCTCCAAACACAACTCACAGGAGCACTAAGCACTGTATAATTTAAGTAGCCACATTTTTAAACAGATGCTAGCACTTAGCTGTGTTGCGATCCAAAAACACAAGACTGCATGCTATCCCTCTTCCTACAGATCCCAAGGTATTTATTTCTTGGGTTGAAATACTGTACATTGTTTTGAACCATTCAGAAATATCCAAGTACTTTTCTGAGAATAGAGCAGTTAATTAAAATCATTTTCTACACCATGAAAATTGGGAACTGTATTCATATTAAACTATGTGTATTTCATGAGTGATAATAAAAGGGGTCTGTCCCTTAAATCATAAAGAGGAGAAAATTATAAATATTATTATTACTGAAAAAGATGTTGACTCCACCTGGCAACATCACATATCCAAAAATTTCATGATTACAAAATTAATGTATAAGAAGCAGTCATTCATTAAAAATTCGTGGAATATTTTCATTTTGGACTTAGTTTCACTTTGGTAGAAATACATAGAAAAAAAATTACATTTCAGACCCTCAATTCAGTAATTTATAAAGCATAAAATTAAAATTTACCAGGGTATGCTGAAAAATATACCTAATTTTTTATTTGCAAATGGACATAGTTGTTTGAGGAAAGAAAAAAACTGATATGTGGTATATAATTGCCCTAGTAACGTATACACTTCTTCCAACAGGTAACAAATTTCTTGATGTCATCACTGTAGAATGCTTCACTTTGATTGTGAAACTACAGCCTACTTCTATCTCAACATTGTCATAATACCTTTCAGAATTACTGATAGTGCCTATAGGCATGAATTACATTTGTAGCATACCTTAAGTATCCCAAAAGACTGTAACCATGATCTTGCTGCTGATGATGCAGTCTTGATCTTTTTGGGTGCAGGTAATCAGTTTTGGTTGAACTTCAAGTATGATGTCCTTGTTTTCAGGATCCAAGTAGTGTACCTAGCTTTCATCACCATTGAATACTTTTTTTAAGAATTCATCTCTGCAGCACAAGATTCATTGTTAATGAATGACCACTCTCTTCTGTTTCATATCAGGAAGGAGTATTCAAGGTGCCCATCATGTGCAAACTTACAGAATCCCGGTTCTGTAATTATGGGCTGTATATGTCCCTGTATTATGTGACATTCCCCTCTTATGAGTTTAGTGAAGCAATTCCAATGAGTATCATCAAATTACAGTTGTGGTTTACTACTGTATCCTTTGTTTCACAAGTATAGAGATGTAGCACATACTTTATAAGCATGAGCTGACCAATATCTCATAGTACTGATGTCAACACATCTACACCACAAACAGCCTTCTGTCTCTTAGGAATGTCATTTGGAGGCACATTTTCTGTTTAAAACTCTTTATCACAGCATGCTGCTTCAGATGCACTGACACTTCTGGTACATACCACCATGTTTCAGATTATAATTCAGAACTCCATAGATACTAACAGAGATACAAAACTTGATTAATTGAAAATAGGAAAGTTAATTGACCCTAATTGTTTATTGGTATATTTCTTACTGTATTCATAGTAAAAAATCTGCCAGAAAAAATAAGTTTCAATTTTGGCATATCAGATGGTATCTGCAATGGTGAAACATGGGGGAAATGGTAGAGATTACTGCCACTGTTTTGATGGATACTACAGATTTTGCATATTTCATTTAGTATCAGAAAGTTAGCTATTGATGGACCTAAAGGGATTATAAGCATTTTCTTTGGAGAAAATATCTGAAACTGAATTTATATATATTGTGATTAAAAGTCTATATAGAATATAGAACTGTCAACCACAGAACTGAGGATAGGGAATAAGTTCCCAGAAACTAGTCCTCATTAAAAAACTTGTAAGTGGAGAAAAGTATATACAAGATTGACTCATTTGTCTAATTTTAGTTAAAAGTCTAGTTTGCAGAAATTCAAAATGCTCTTTATTTCCATAGAAAGACACTTGGTACAGCTCTTTGCAGCAGCAGAATTACATAAAATACACAAACACAACCTTCAAGGTCGTCTGCTCACACGTCCACACAGCTACACACTACAATTGTCCATTGACAAATGGATAGCAACTAACTCACGGTGGCAGACCAGCAGAAGATGTGAGTCGCCCAGCTTTACGTGGGCAGGGTGTTCGCCGCCCAGCACCTAGCTGCTTAGTGCGGCTTTATCTGGGCAGTATAAAAAGAATCGTTTTTGTCTCTGGCAGTTGTTATGGTTGTTACCTAGCCATATGTGGGCGCAAGTGCCCCCAGAGGGTGTGTGCGCCCAATGCTGACTGCTGTTCTGCCTGCCTGTGAGGCATCTCAATATAGCTCGCTTGACAGGCTAGAGGGAAAGGAACAATGGTAAGGTATAGTTTATACCAAGCCCATTTTTGCGGGGGTGCAGGTGTCAGGGGAAAGTGGCCCTACTCAAATTAGGTTGTCCAAAGCCTCTTTGGGCAGCGAGTAGCCAGGTCTTCGGCGAGGAACCCTATGGTCGTATCGATTAAGGGTATTCACCAGGTTATTGGGATGGGAGTCAAGCTTATTGTAGATGGTACGGGATCTCTCCCGCACCACATCTACAATATATGGGATGCCGGAATAGGTGTGAAGAATATGGGACGGGAATCTATGCCCAGTATCATAGATAATTTGTAGCACCCTGTTCTGGATGCGCTGCAGTCTGCGAATGGTGGCTTGCTGCCTATTGTCTTTTTTACCCGAATCATTGTTTCTCGAAAGTTGCCGAAGTTTCATGATCTTTCACGGTGGCAAGAGAAAGGAATTATCCAGACCTCATACTGTTTCCCTCTCTCCCTGCCCCCGTCTATCCCTCGGCAAGCATCAAGCGTTCTTCGACATGTGGGCATGGCTTGGGCACTACTTTCTTTTCTACCTACTAGCTTGTCTACTCCGACGATCAGGTGACAATATTGAGAACTATCATATATTAATATTTTGTAGAATACTGTAAATATAACGCCAATACATCAGCACACCAATGGCAAATGTTTGTTCAGAATAAAACGGTCCCCTATTGGCAGCTTATGTCCATGACTGTATATTTTACCATGTAAACCATGGTAACCAAGATTTCCTTGACAACGGAGTTTGATGGACTGAGGACGAAAGCGATTTGCTTTTGAAATCGATGTCCATTAGAAAGAAGTATTAACATCAATTTCTTAAGAGAAGTGGAGCCTTAGTAGCAAATATTTATAATTGTGTAATATTTATTGCTTCACTGTAACTAGCTTCATTTTCTACGCAATATAACCTTTATACTTAACTTTGTAATAGTAGTATGTGGATGCATCTGTTCATATCATACCATTGTAACCTAGTTTTTATAAACTTTTTTTTTTCCTTGTTCCATTTATACCCCGCCTTCAACTGCTATGGTCATATCGGCGGCCGTTCTCCTTTTGAACATACTGCTATCTTTGGTTTTTAATCATTAGATCACGCACACATTCACACTCATTCATACTTCGAGATTCTGGGGAAGATGGGGAATTATCTTGGTCGGAGAAAAATCCCCACCCCCACCGCCGGGAATGGAACCCGGAACCCCTAGCATGGCGGGCAGGTGCTCTACCAACTGAGCTACAGGGCCAGCCTTTATAAACTTGTAAATATGTTGATGAGTCACATGTTTACGGAGCTGTTGCTTGTTCTGTATGTAACCGTTTGTGAAAATAAAGCATCTTATCTTATCCTAGTCCCATACAGGTGGGGTGAGTGCAGTGAATTCACCTGCTGGCGAGAGAATTCGGGTAATGTACCTACTGAGAATAGCAATTTATTGTCTGTTAAACAAGTGTTCATTTACGACGCTAAAAAAAAAATTTTTTTTTTTCTTTTTTCAAAATTGGTCCGGGTTTTCCAGGGATTAACAAGGTTCTACTGTACTTAAGTTTCTAACATTGAAGCCTCGCCTAAAATATGACATAAAGTGCTGATGGTAATTCCATTTGAAACTGAATTTCTATCCGATTTCAGTTATATTTTCTTCATGCCCTTGCTCTAGTCACAGGATGTTTGGACTCCACAATTTTCTTCTTGAGTAAATTTTTCTCTGTTAACATTGGTTAGAATAATGTTGAAGGTAAGTCTGTTTAGCACCTTCCATTATCACATTGTAGCATCTCTTAAATTTTCTGTGCACTATTTTGAATTCCTCCTACATTTCCTCTTATACAGCTGGCTTACCCTTCACATACAGATCTTCAGTCTGCAGCTACACTTAATGACCTGCTTGTTGATTAAATTCATTCTTAGCAGTAAATTTTTCCCTTTCGGTACCTGTAATATATAGTGCTTGTATATTTTAACATTTATTCTATTTACTTTATATAAAATTTCCTTTTAATACCACTTCCTTTCTCTTGTTTATTTCTTTGCTTATATTTATTTATCATCTTATCATGTAAGACTTGAAGTTTTCATGGCGAACGTTATTAATCAAGGCTTTGCGGGTGATCAGCCGTGTCAGGTTTATGAATGTTGAGCTTTTGGCCATTCTATACTCCATGGCTGAAAGCTCGACTTTCATAAACCTGACATGGCTGACCACCTGCAAAGCCTTGATTAATCTTTTATTATTTCTCCTTTACTTTTGTTTTTATTCTTTTAAATTCTTATTTGTTTTATATTTATATTTTACAATATTCTCCTTTATTGCCTTCCTCTTTATTTATTATTTCACAGTGAATATTCTAACTCAACTGTCAGGTGAGGTACGATTTTTCACATTTATGGGAAAATTAATATATCATTTGAAACACGCACTGAAACTGCAAGTTATCATGAAACCTAAGCAAGACTTATGTCATTGTCCATGTGTATATATCCACTTTTGTCACTCTTCATAAATATAGAGCTATTTTATAAATCCTTTCATGGAAGTGTTGAAAACAGTGTTGTTGTATAAATTAAGTTAATTGGGAGTCGATTAATAACACAAAACAACACTCACTTTTAAATTTTCCCGGAACCGGTTTCTGAGGCCTTCCCTCTATCTTCAGCCGGACATCGATGTCCGGCTGAAGATAGAGGGAAGTCCTCAGAAACCGGTTCCGGGAAAATTTAAAAGTGAGTGTTGTTTTGTGTTATTAATCGACTCCCAATTAACTTAATAGAGCTGTTTGTTGTACCTTTGGCTTGTGTGTCAGGACTTGGAAAAAATTACAAAATGCCTACAAAGACAAATACATAGTCCATGCATTAAAATGTAGAGTAAATACATGGAGTACACTTAGAAAATATAAAATACACATAGAAAACTGTAGATTAGATTGATTTGCGTTCAATAGGTTCACTTGTAGCCAGAAAAGGCTGTGAACATTGAGCATGTCCAGAGGTATAAAGTTTAATAGCATATATGTGTACAAAAGTTAACATAAGACACATATTATAGAATACAGGCAATATGAACAACAGTATGGGAAACAAAGCAGGGATAATTATATATGATACAAAATCAAACACTTTTTAATTCCACTTTCACTTGGCTTATGCCAGTACGTCTCAACCTGTTTGCAATGGATACCATTCTTGATATTTCTTAAATACATATACATTAAAAATATACTTTCAACATGCATCAAAGATTTATTGATAATGATTTGTCATTGGAACAGTTAGATACTACTTACAGAGCTACGAAGTATTATCAGAATAATTTGTCATTCAAATAATCTTGTACAGAATAACAAGATTTTGAGCAAAGGTACTCTGTAACAGCATTTTTAAAAGCACCGAAATTATCAATTTTTTTCTTTAAGAACATTAGGAAGTGCGCCAAATATTTTCTGTTAGCTTAATGTGAAACAAACACGCCATAGTAGTTTCATTGTTGGTACTCCTGGTTCCCACCTGTGAGAACCAGGCAAGTTCAGACATGTTCACACTTTTCTGGAAGCAAGAAAGCTTAGCACTGGGATAATGGATATTATACTTTTATCTACTGTTTATTCTGTGAATTACTTTATTTGTTGCAAATAAGGTACGATTGCATACAAAGAATTTTAGGATCGAGAATATGTACATGCAAGGAAGTGTTAATATCTTCAATCTTCTAAAAAGACCTTTACAGGAGCATCTGTTGTGGGTGTATAGAAGGTATGCAGGTTGGCCTTGCAGCTGATTGTTTCTGTCTAGTTGAAAACAGAATATTGAAAACTTGTATGTGTGTGTTCATTGTCCCTTCTACAAATGCAATCTTGTCTATCTTGATGCATTTCACTATACACATGTCCACATGCATTTTTGACACTTTTATATATGGCACCTGTTTGCTATCACAACATTTTACTGTCCATTCATATAACTGAAATGAAAGGATTTTGAGACTAATCTGTCTGACTGAAGTTACTATATTAACAGATCTAAGTAAAAATGCAGAATTTAGTACATCCTTATGCTGAAATACTTTGGTATATAAGATAGCTAAGGGTTATATCTAAATCTAAACTTTGACATCTATTGTGACAATGTTAACCAAATAAGTGAAGTTACCAAGTGTTGTAGTTTATTTATAATATGTAATAGCTTTAAATATTTACAGAATTAGAGACAAAGGGGAAACAAAAGTATATCAAAGGAAAAAAAAATATGTAAATGCATGAACTTCCAGGCCCTAATTATCACATTGTTATGGTGTGCTCTCGCTCTCTACTAAATCACATATATTTTTAGATGGTTCTCTTGATTGGCCATTGATTAAGGGTTTCTATCCTAACAATACTACCATTTATGTAATTTATGTAATACTGTCATTATTGCCCTCTTACGATGTCTGACAGCCATTGTGAAATGTCATCTATGCACCCTAGATGCTGCTGTCCATTGTCAGGACTTTTCCAGTCTTATGTTGAAGCATTGTTCGTAGCTCTTGGGTCTGAGGTATTTTTTCCTCAGCGTGGGCAATGTCTGCACTGTCCACACTCCTTCACATAATTAATGTTTCCCCAGTGGTTTACCGGGAAACATGAGTCAGTTGGAGAATTTTATGTCGATACTGACATGTTGGCCATGGTAACTTATTGTTTAAGAGCAACTGGACGAAGACTGGGAGACCCATGGTTCAAATCCTATTGAATTTTTTAGTCTGACTTTACCTATTCAAACCTTAGCCTACACACAGCTAGTGTGGAAGGATGATCAGTTTCCATTAATTAACCCTAATATTGATTTAACTATGAAACTTGGGACTTAAATATTTACAGCATAGTAAGTCGCCAAAAACTACTAGGGGTTCTTAATGTATACAAGATCCCCTAGTGTTTTACTGGGAAAAAACTAGGCAATTGGAGAATTTAATGTCATGCTGGCATGTTGACCATGGTAGCTCATTAATTAAGAGCATCTAGATGGAGAGCACGAGATCCGTGGTTCAAATCCGAGCAATGGTATTGAAATTTTAAGTTTGACTCTACCTATCCAAACTATAGCCTACACAATGTAGGAAGAATGTGGAAGAATGATCGATTTCCATTAATTAACAGATTTGAGACTTCAGATTGTCAGTGGTAAGAGAAGACAGGGCAACTAATGCAGACATTTACAATGGTACAATTTGAATAAAGTTTTCCCACAACTCTTGTTAAAAAGCAAATTCATTAAAGGATAAACAAACATTTTAAAATATAAATTTTTTCCAGGATTGGAATATGAATGAATATACCTTTATTTTGATTTTACATAATTTGCAATGTTTCACAATATTTCTGCTGCTTACCTTATGCTTAGTACAAATTATCGTCTAGCCATTCATCATCCCCTTTGCCCCCTGGTTGCCTGTCTCCCTGGCCTTTGACTCACCTCGGTGAGCCCTCCTACTCATCCTTACTCTCTCCCTTCCTTCTCTCTTCTCTTCTGCTTTTTTTTCTCTTACTCCATTTCTCTTTCATATTTTTTAAACCCCCTCCATGTTATTTTTCTTTTTACCTTTTCCTGTCAGCATTCTCATAGCTACTATTTTTGTGTGTATGTGTGTGTGCGTGCGTGCGTGCATGCGTTCGTTATCCCATTTTTCTTCCCATACGTTATTTCTCCACTTCACTGTTTCCGTGCACTCTACCATATAATGTTCCATGCTCTCTTCCCCCACATAGCTCACACACCTCTTTTATCTGCCCCCTTAGCACCTTCAGAAACAATGTTCCTTTCCTGATCAAAGCCAGCCCTCCTCTTTCCCCCGTATTGCAGTGATCCACATATCCCTCTCTCCCCCACTCCCTTTTTATTATTCTATGAAAATCCAATTATATTTTACTTTCTAAGCTACCCCATATCTCTTTTCTTCCTATGTCCTCTATTCTATTTCTCCCCATCTTGCAAAATTTGAAATGCTCTTACTTTTCATACATTTTTGCTGGTCTATGCATAACCTTAAAATCTGTTTATCTTTTTTAATCAAACATCTATACCAAAATTTCAAGACCTTATCCATTATTATTATTCCTTTCCTTTGTGCCCTGCCCAACTGAACTAAAGCAATTTACCCTGGTGCTGAGTGTGATAGCCCTAGTACTTCCTTACAGAACAGCTTATGCTTCTGATCTACTTTTTCACTCATACCATCCCATCCCATATTTCTGCTGTGTATATCATTTTAGATTCTACTACTGCCTTGTACACTCTTTCAAACCATTTGGTTGGCATTTCCAAATTATATTTACACACTTACAGACCTGTCGTTGCTGCCTTCCCTTTAGCCTTCATCTTCCTGCCATGTGCTGCACATCCACCATTACTGCTCATTCTCACCCCAAGATAATCATACTCCTTCACAAGTCCCAACTCTACCCTACATAGATACCATTTTTCATCTTTTCTTAATTTATTCCCTCTTTTAAATATCATTAACTTTCACTTGTTTATGTAGACTTTAATCCCCCATTCCTCACAAAACTCCTGTGCTCTAATACTTCCTTTCTGTAAACCTATTATTGAAAATGCTCCTACCATTAAATCATCTGCATATAGCAGACCTGGTATCTCTTCATTCTTTGTTTACTGGACAGTTCTCTCTCACTTTTTCTAGTATGTCATCTGTAAATAGGTTAAATAAAATGGGACTCAATTTACATCCTTGTCTCAAACTTGATCTTTGTTCCGTCGTCTCAGTTCCTCCATTATTATTACACCTTATACAAAATTTTACATCTTAATATATCTATTTGATTTCTTCTGCAAAACTCTTACTTACCCCTTTACTTCTCAATTTATAAACTAAGACTTCTCTTATTAAGTGGAGAAAAGTGTACAATATTGACTCATTTGCCTAATTTTAATAACAATGGCACTCCACTTTTTTAAATACTTTATTTTATTCTATAAGACTTCTTCATTTATTGTATCAAATGCTTTTTCAAAATCTGCAAAGAACATGTATACTCTTTTCACTTAAATATTTGTCTGTTATGGTTTTTATTATAAATGTATTATGTATTATTTGTTTCTCTTTTCTAAAACCTGCTTGGAACTCTGAAACCGCCCCTACCTCTTCCACCCAATCTTTTAGTCTATCTGCCAGTATCCATTTGTAGACTTTTCCTATCACCAATAATAGACTTATCCCTCTGTCATTTTGTGATTTCCCTTCCCTTTATATATGGGCACTATTATACTTACTTTCCAGCCTTCTGGAAATTCTGTTTCTTTACTGGCCTTATTTATTAATTGAGTCATTATTTTTAACCCATTGTTTGTCTGCATATTTCTTCCAGAATCCTCCTGTATTCCATCCACCCCTATTTCTTTAAGCATTTTTGTCTTTTTTTATTACTTCATCCATAGTGAATTCTCCATCCAGCTTAAGTGCTTCCCCTTTTATCGGCTCCCTTTGGACCTACCTTACCCTTGTTTCCTCTCCTGTTAACTCTCTGAAATACTTAAACCACTTGCCAGGTGTAATCTCATTTTCTCCCCTCCTTATCCCGCTCACCGTTTCCCATATATTTCTACAGTCCTTATTCTCTATTGCTTCTTTTAACAACCTCCTTATATGTTTCCCCCACTTCTTTTTCTTCTCTTCCAGCGGACACTTATATCCCCATTTATGTGTCATCAGGTTTTACCTATCCTCCTGCTCCTCCTCCTCTGTATTCCTCCACTTGTTCAGATCTTTATATACCTCTTTCCTTGCTGCCTTACATTCCTCATCAAACTATCCTTCTATTTCTCTAACCTTTTGACTACCCTTTTCCATTCCTACTCCTGCCCTCATTACCAGCTTTTGTAACCCCTTTAAGACCTTTTCCACCTTTTCCTTTATTGCAACTAGAATCCAGATTTCCTCAATCTGACCTATCCTTGATTGTGTCTTGTTTAAAATATCGCTCTCCCAGCTCTTCTCTCCATTTGAATACTTTTAATCATTGTATATGTATTATTTCCTCCCTCTTTGTCTTTCTGCTCCTTTTGCTGCTATATATATTGGAAGTGACTGCTGCTCACTATTTCATTTCTTACCTTAAAGTCTATTATAAACCCCTCTACTTCCTCGCTACGTAGGCTGTTATCAACTACACTTTGTCCATTTGTGTTTGCAATTGTAAACTCTCCCTCCCTATCCTGCTCTACTACTTCGTTACATATTATCAAACTATTTGATTCACAAAAGTCAATCAGTTTCCTTCCCTCTCTGTTGCATATATTGTCCCTACTTTTCCTCTGTCTGACTCTAGCTTTCTCAAATTCTTGTCCTGGTTCACATAACATGTCCACCCTGCCTCCATCCCTATCCTGGTGTTAAAGACTTCCATCAGTACAAAACCTGCTTCTGGTGATAAACAGTCCCTGTTGCTATACTATTTATCTGATTTACTTGTTTAATTATTAGCCACAAAATGTTCCTGCTCCTACTCCTCACTGTCTCCTTGCCAATTTTCACTTCCAGGCCTTTCCTCACAAAGAATCCTACAACCCCTAATGCCCTACCCCTCTCCCTCCTCTAACTTGTCTCTTTCATTATAACATTAAATTCCCTCATCTCAAATACATAGTTTTTCTTTGCTCATGTTTCTACAATTCCTACTATATCCATGCCTTTTAGCATACAATGTAATTTTCTGTCACTTAATTTATCTCTCATTCCCTCAGCATTCCAGAAAAGCATTCTTAATCCCATGTCCTATTCGTTCTTAGTGTTTCTAAATACAGATCTCTCCATATTTCTTTATTATCTGGTCACCCTGCCACATGACTCGGCTCCTCCCACACTGTCATAAACGGACACCTTTTCCCCGCAGTTCCTTTCTTTTTGGCAATCTCGCAAGCTTCTGCTTCATCCTGTATGGGAAATGCTTGAAGCACTTGTATTTCCAGCCCCCCTCCCTTCTGCCACCTTACTCTCACTTCACTTAGCACACCTTCACTATTTATTACTTCTTCTTCTTCTGTTCCTACCACTCTCTCCTCCATCTGCTCCAACAGGACTCTTCCTTCCCTCTCTGTATGTGTCCGCACTGCCACTTTCATTGGTGTTTCACTTTCCCCTCCTTCCTTCTCCTCAGGCGTCTGTCTGCCACTCCCCATCTCTCCCTGACATATCTTCCTCTCCTCTCTCCTCCTGCCGCTCAGCAGGTTGCCTGTCTTCACTTCCCCTCATTCCTTCTTGGTTGTGTTGATGGGGTTGTTCACGCTCCATCACATGTTTTAGCTGTAGTCACTGACTCAAGAATTCTGACTCTTTGTTGATTTTGCATACCACCTCATTTGATGCTCCTTGCTTCCATGCTCCAACATTCACCCTTAATATACTATTGAAGACCTCTTAAATATGCTTTTTTTTCTGTCTACTCTTGCCTCTTTTAATCATTTAATTATTTTTTCTTCTCTTGCTCTTCCCTCATGAGGTCCTGCTCTATGTGGATTCCTGATCCCTTTAATCTCTTTGTATACTTCAAACTTTCCCATTTTATCCCCATCATTTTAACTAGAATTGGCCACGTTTTTCCTTCTTTTTTCCAATTCTATACATGTCCTCAAACTCCCTACCATATAGCTGTAGTCCTATTCCATGTTCAATGATTTCTCTCACTGCCTCTCCCAGGCTCCTATTATGAACTTCTCTTACTCCAAAGATTATACATTCTTTTATGTTATGTTCCTCTTTAAATCTTTGTTTTAACCTGATAACCTCATTTCACTGTTACTCCATCCTCCACTCTATTTCTTCTTTCTGTATCCTCAGACCCTCGCGCAGCTGTGTTGTATTTCATCCATCCTTGCTCTTAATTGTCTCTCCCAATCTTCTAGTGCTTCCTTCAGCTTGATATCCCTGTCGTTGGTTCCAGATTCAACCCCACGCTGCCTATTATTACTGTAAATATCACCACTGTTGAGAAAATTCCCATTTCTATTGTTATCTTCCTGATTTTCACTATTTTTCCTCTTCCAGATCTTCCAATTCTTGCTCGATGTGTTTCAATATCAACTCCCATCGCTCAGCGCACTAGTCATGTCCATCCCCTTTCGCTGCCACAGCTCGACCAGATTGGAATATTGGAATATGTCATTGTGTATAAAATGTCATTGTCATGACAACTGTGGCAGCTAAGAACTAGAAACATAACACCACTTTTACTTTTTATATGAATAAAAGCCTTAAAAATAAAACCATAAATACATATAGCACTTAGATACAATAGGTTCAGGTGCTTATCAAAATAGTCATTGAAAGCAAAGAAAGGAGAATGATATAATTACTATTATATACATAATTCTTTTGTATATTTTGTATCTGTTGCTATGTTAATGTTATTCTGTAACTATTGTGCTTGATGTGTTCATTATCTGGTCGAGATACCAAGAATGGATAATGAAGAATGAATAGTTTCACTTAACTATTTAATGAAATATAATAAAGCAAACACTGTATTTAAATGTTTAATAAAGAAAACATTTAAGCTATCTTATTTTTATTTAACATATAATAAAATAAAAGAAAATTGACATAGAACTTTTGTAAGAATATTTATGCAGATGGGATGAATGTGTGTATAAATATATGTGCGTGCGTGCCTGTGTGCTGCATTGGCATGTGAGAGAGAGACAGAGAGAGCTGCTGCTATGAATTCATAACTGGCATAAATTATGATTTGTATAGAATACAAATGTTCAATTGTAACAAAATAAGACATTTAAGGAAGAATCTGACATTAAAGCAAATCTAGATGGGTTTTTGTTCTGTCAGGAAGACTTGCCTTATTTGTTATGTTAGTTTATTTCCTATTTCTTATTACAATATCTAGCATATACAGCCTCATACATATATAACATATATAGTATATAACAAATACAAAGTCTTACATACTCCTCGTTCTGGAGTTGCATTTTCCCATGCCTCATTATAGTTAATCCAGGTTGTGTATATAATGGACCATTTTAAAACTTGGGATCTAGATTTTTGTTTCCATTTATACCTTATACTATTTTTCCTAATTTTTCTCATTAGTTTTCCCTGCTTTCCAAATACATTTTTGTCTTACCTTGCCAATAAATGTTCCTAGTTTTATTATATTTTCTTCTAATCTTAGATTCAAGATTTTTTTGCCTCTTATTTCATTTGGTATGTTTTCCACTTATGTAAAAGAAATTCATCTGTCCAATATTTTGTTTTGTGACACTCAAAAATATAATGCCAAGTACTATCTTCTTTTTCACACATTGGACGTCTTCCCTTAATTTATTTGTTATGTGTAAATTATGTGAAGAAAAGTGCAGTAAACATTTTCATCACCGTAAATTACATTATAAGGTCGTACTGTGGCTGAACGGTTAGACTGTTTGACTCTCACCCAGGCGGCCCGGGTTTGATCCCAGGCAACTGCAAAGAGAGATTTGTGCTGGAGAACATGGCGCTGGGGTGAGTTTTCTCCAGGACCTCCGGATTCTCCCACCATCATTCCACGAATTGCTCCATTATCATCTGGACTGATCAATATCCCTGGATTTCTCTCTTTGATCCATAGTTGTGACTCCCTAACCATATGCCTATAATGGTATAAGGGGTAGAGAACCATAAATGAACAGAATGTGTCCTATATTAAGAGAAGAAGAAGAACAAATTACATTATATGCATCTCTTTAGATAGAATCTCATCTTAAGGATGAAATCTGCACCGTTTTCATCTGGTATTTTTCATATTGTACAAATATCACTTTGGTTAATGCTGTAATATAATTAATTTATCTGGAAAAACAGTGCATGCATTAGCAGTAAATTAAAATTTTTGAGGCATGTTGCACTCATTGAGCATGCTTAACAAAAATGTATTTATGATGGAATTCACTTAGTGGGTTAGAGATAGGTGTAGGGACAAACAGAAATATAGAAAGGGAGTAGAAAAAGAAGTAGGGTTAAATAAAGAGAATGTGTTAGTGATAGAGCATGAGAAAATGTAAGAGAGGGTGACATAGATGAAGAAAAGAGAAGCATGGAGAGAGGTGGAGATTACCATTATTCACTGTTCGCCACAGTAATTTTGTTGATAAATTCCTCATTATATAACCTTTCTCTTCCAGGTGGGAATGAGACTTTTGGAAGTAAATGGTATTTCATTGCTTGGAGCCTCTCACCAAGAAGCTGTGAATGTGCTTCGTAACTCAGGGAACGAGATAACCCTTGTTGTATGTAAAGGTGAGTAGTTTTAAAATGCACTATATGTACTTTGAAGCCTATGGCTGATATGTGTATGCCCGCCTCTGTAACGTAGATGGTAGCGTGTCTGCCTCACGTTCAAGAGGTCCTGAGCTCGAATCTCAGTCAGGGTGAGTTACCTGGGTAAGGTATTTTTCTGGGATTTTCCCTTACCTTGAAAGACAAATGTCGGGTAACTCTAAGCTCTATGGACCCTGGGCTTATTTGAACATCATTTCAGCCATTCCATTCATCATCCGATATGACTTAACATTGGAGGACATAAACTTTAAAAAAAAAAAAAAAAAAATGTGTTAATGTTTTCTCTCTTTACTGAACAGTATGTTCACCATCATCAAAAGAAACCATTACATATTCTAGGCTATATAGAGAGTACTTAGTAGGTTACATTTTGATATAGAATGTAACTCTGGAAACATTCTATTTTGATAACTACTTAGATAACAAGATTAAACATCAAGATATAATGCACTGCAACAGCTGTTCAATGTAACAACCCTGAATTTTGCTGCAAAAATGTAGCTCTGAGGGATGCTCACACACACATGCTCAAACAAACCTGGTATGCGCTTAATCATATCTGCTGCAGTTAGAACTTGTGCAACTAAAGTAACTGCAAAACAGGAATGAACATAAGGTGGGGCTAGGTGTGTCTGGTCTATTGCTGTCTAACCAGTAAGGTGAGTGCGACATTGTACAGTTAAACAAACAGACCAGCTTGCTTTGCCAAACCCTACGGCTAATTCTTTTGAATGCTCAAAAGATACTAATTATTTTGTTTTTCCCATGTCACAGAGCTGTTTTTCTGAGGATGACTATTCAAACCCAATATTTGTAGGACATCTGTTTTCAGAGATACAGAACGATAGATGCCATACCAGAAAGAAAAGAATCAGTAACGTCTATAGAAGGGGGGGCGGAGGTAACAACAACACAGATATGCTGAGGCATTTTGTAATTTGCATTCAATTAAGCAAACTTTTAAGAGTGCAAACATCCTTTTCACAGTAAATATGTCACTTAGCAAGCCTAGTACAAGTGTCCCTAGAAGTGATTGCGAGACAACTTGTAAGCAGGCTAGAAATGTTATTTCTCATGTGTATTCCTTTTTCAAACAGCTGTCAGTTAAAGAAGTTCAGGAATGTCAAATTTTGCTCACAGTCGAGAATTAAATGCACAAGCCTGTCACTTCTCATTATTTGACAAACATGCCCGTCTTGGTGGCGTAAATGGTAGCATGTCTGCCTCACGTTCAAGAGATCCCGAGTTCGAATCTCTGTCAGGGTGAGTTACCTAGATATTTTTTTTCCGGGTTTTTCTGTTATCCTGAAGCACGAATGTTTGGTAACTCTAAGCTTTATGAACCCTGGGCTCATTTGAGCATCATTTCACCCATTCCATTCATCGTCTGATATGACTTAACGTTGGAGGACTTAAATTAAAAAAAGAAGTCTGACAAACATTGTTAAAGAAGCAAGCAGTTCACTAAATTAAGAGAAGTTCCCATATTTAGGTCTTCGGAAAAACATTGATTATTGTTATTAATTTTTAGATGAGTCGTATTATTACACATTTATTACAGTTAAATCTCGATTGATTATTGTGAAAATATACTACCAAAGATGATTTTCAAAAGTGTGTTTTACATAGAATAATTTATGATTTATATGACAGGGGTGTTTAATGTAATGTTTAATGTTAATTTATTCGTCATTTGGTAATTACAAACAATTACAATAAACTTCGTCATCCAGAATATAAATATAAACAAATTATATACATAAGCACATTACTCACAGACATGGACACACACACATGCACGCACGCACGCTCCCTCTCTCGCTCTCGCTCTCACTCTCTCTCTCACTCTCTCTCTCACTCTCTCTCTCACACTCTCTCACACTCTCTCTCACACTCTCTCACTCACACACAATACTTAAGAATACAATTAACAATTCCCTCTTGTGTTCATAAAACTCGTGCAAACAATAAAACAGATTTCTTATCAGCCATTTTTACAATCTATTTTTAGAATATTCAAACTCCAATATCCAACTACCAGAAGGCTGGCCAATTTAATGAGGGAGAAAATACAATATGCAGGATCGTTATCTTCTATGTATAATATTTTGAAATCTCTTGGCTTCAAATATAGGAGAACCAATGATGGTCGTAAGTTTCTGCTGGAAATAAGTGATGTTGCAGCAAGACTAAATTTCTGCACAAAATGCACAACATTGAAAGTACAGATGATTCCAGGTCCATCTGTTATTTGAAGAAACCTGGATTAATTAAAATTCACTGCAGAAAAAATTATATTTGATTAATTTTCTTGTTTTAGTGCTGCTCTTTGTGTAGAATGTAAGGATATGGTTGTACTGCAACTGCAATACATCCAAGCAATAACGTAGCTCAGTTTACCAGCTAGGTGAACTGTCTGTGAGACAAAGACAGATATGTCTTCCATCTATGTTGCTCACTCGCTGAGGAACTGGCAGCGCCAAAAGAATACCATCACTACATTGGCTAAGCCCAGGTGCATTCCTGTTTCATAGCTACCTTAGGCTTTCCTTCAGTTCAACAGGAATCACTTTAAAGAACATATAAGAAACATTAAAAATGGTGAAACAGAAAAATCAGCAGTGGCTTTTCATTTTTTGAATACTAGGCATGACATCAACTTGGAAACATCTCTAATAAAATACGTTAATCACCCCATAGACCTTTCCGTATGGGAAAAAATCTTCATTAACAAAAATCGTCATCAAGTAATTAATTTTGAAACTCCACCACCAGACATCTTTGACAAGTACACCACGCCATCTATTGACAATATAGAGAAAGAGGAAACCACTACAACTTACACTAATCGAGTATCAGCTGATTATAGGAGCAAGAGCTCTTGAAACGTGTCCTGTGGATAAACAGTGTGAGTGAAGCAATCTGTCAATATATTCTCGATTCACTTTTGTACTAATTTGTGCTTCACTGTCCCTACGCTTCTTTCAAGTTTATACTTTGTATGGTGGTCAAAATTGGTGGGAAATGCTTATAAACAATGCTTGTCCACAAACAGCGATTTTTATGCAGTAAAATATAAAAGTGGTGTAATATCAGACTATTATATGCAAAAATCTTGTCTTAAAAGTAAAATAAATATATTTTAATATTAAATAGTGACCAGTAAGCAATTAACTACATAATGTTAAACATTCATGCACTCTACAACATTATTCTTCACATGGGCAAATGAGAATTCACTAGATTAACAATCAGGATGAACAGACTGGACGCAGCTTGTGCTGGATATTGATATTTTTATGTAATTGATGGTCGGTTAGGTTTACAGTATAACTTGTGAAAACTGGACATGTTTTGGGAAACTTCAGCTTACAGTCAGATTGTTGACATGTCTAATTTTTCACAATGATTGAGGTATAGTGTAAACCTAACTGATCCCCAATGTCAAAAACATCACCATTCAAAAATGTCCAATCATTAGAGAATATTTTGTTTTGTTTATTTATAATAATAATAATAATAATAATAATAATAATAATAATAATAATAATAATAATAATAATAATAATAATAATAATAATAATAATAATAATAATAATAATAATAATAATATTTATTTTTATTTATCTTTTTTTAGGATACGATAAAGCGGAAGTGGATAGATTATTAGCAGAAGGAAAGTTAAGCAGAGAATCCAAATCTGTTTCACACAGTGTGTCGAGCCTTGATAGGGATGATGAAGAAGCTGCTACAATAAGACAGGTATGTACATATATATAGTCATAGAAATGTTTTAAGAGGCCAATGGGGCTACTAGCATAGCTGCTCCTGTTCTCGCTGTCACTAACTGACTCATTGGGCACAGAGATAAGCATCCCCTCCCCTCCCTCTCTCTCTCTCTCTCTCTCTCTCTCTCTCTCTCTCTCTCTCTCTCTCTCTCTCTCTCTCTCTCTCTGTTTCTTGCCAACAAGTCTTAACAGGCTAGTAAAGACAACATTGAAGAACATGCCAACCACCCACTGTGTCGGATGTTGGCGAAGCTCTCACCTCAGAGCTAGTCATCATGAGTAGTTCTCAAGAAAGTGATCAGAATGTATTACCATCAGCTTCATTCTGGGTGGACTGAGATTGAGGTACCATACTACATCATCATCATCATCATCATCATCATCATCATCATCATCGTCGTCGTCGTCGTCGTCGTCATCGTCGTCGTCGTCGTCATGGCAGCCTTGTGCCTTGTTCCATCTTCAAGAAAACTCCATTCAGGATGGTCTCTTGATTTGCTTCTGCCTGTTGATTTATATGTTATTTGTAGTGTTTGATAGTTATCCATTCAGTTTACATGATCCGTCCATTTTCAGTTATATTAAATTATTTAATGTAGACTCTGAACCCCATCCATGCTCTAATGTATTCATTTCTTTTTTTATCCAGTAGTCTGTAAGCTGCCTCATATCTGAAAAATCTCCAGATTTATGCACCTAAACTGTGGCAACAGAGCTTTGGAAATGTTCATTTGAACACATTTTTGGTCTAACGTGAGCAAATGGACAGCTTTCTCATGTCTAAATGTTGATTTAATATGTGACAAACACATTCTTTTGACATGTTCATAGCCCTGTATTTTTCTGTAACAGGTATTCAGCACTCTGCTCATATACGCTGGTCAATGTTGGAATGGCCATCACTGTATAAAGTTTCAACATAGTGGATTTATTACAACTCTTAAAAGAAAATTGTATCATATCACATATTATTTGAAATTTATTTAAATGATTATATCTCAGTTATAAATACATGACAATATATCTAGGATATTTAAAGTCACTTTGTGGTTGGATAATTTTAATGTTTGTACAGATCTTTGCTCTTATGTATCCACAAGCACATGCACTCACTCACACTTCTACAAGTTAAATAGTCTTGCATAATGGATATCATAAAATGTTGTTGTACAATGTATAAGCTGTTGTACAACAAGATGCTAGCATAATAAAGGCCATCAGGAAAGAATCCCATTTAATATGTATCGGAATACGTATTCAGATTGTAATAATATAATTTAATCCAGATAATATAACCTTGCAGTGAAGCATGCATTTAACATTCAGTAAAGATCAACAAATATATACACAGACACATTTAAAATACATATTGTGACAAAGTCAAAATTTGGCTCAAACTCCTTTGTCACCAAAATTGTTAACACAATACTAATTTACAGTTACCTTTTCTTTCACGCAAATGCACAACTTTGACACATTCTTTTCATGTTTCCTTAAGTATTTTTAGCATGCACCAACTTGTGCTGCTAATAGTCTCTCTGATACACCTAAGTTCACCTTTTATATGGAGCCGCACGCAGATTCTGAACACAACTCTGATATTTGAACATAAACTGCTTCCATCAATTTCTCTCCATCGAGCCACACTTACTGACCTGTGAACTGCTTCCTGTACCTTTTTTTAACCCGCTGACTCCTCGCCAATGAGCTGAAACATACCACACTTCTATGTACTGCTCAGTCGACTTGCACAACTCAACTGACACTTGAAGCTCAAAACATACACAAACACTAAAATTCTCACTCATGTGTTTACTGTACTGCAGGCCTTGCATCAGCTTTCTGTACCTGTCAGGCGTAGCCAGAAACTTCTGGTGATAGATCCTTCTTTTAATGGAAACTTCTCGAGTTAACACTCTCAAATGATCTTTTGCATAGTAACATCATAGTCTGCCCCTACCTTGTGATATCTACGCCCTGTCTGGTATAGCTAGAAACTTCTGGTGATAGATCCTTCTGGTAATGGAAACTTCTCGAATTAACACTCTTGAATGATGTTTCGCATACTAACAGCATAGCCTGCCCCTACGTCGTCACATCAGCTCATGATCAGCTATTGCCCACCAAAGGGAGGTGGTTCTCTGCAGCTCCTTTCACTGGCACAGCAACAGCGGCTCAGTTGCCCAACTCAACTCTATTCTCCATTGTAAGCTCGACAATATTCAAAATATAATAATGTAATTTAATGCATGTAATATTGCCTTGTAATGGGTCTAGCCGTTAATGTTCAATAAAGAAAAAAATACTTACATACTGTGACTTTGTGGGTTCGTAGAATTAAAAGTCCAAGTTGTAGAAATACAAATAGTTCTTTATTTTCACCGAATTACAGTTAGCACACTTACAAATCGCGTACCACAGACAATTATGTAACTCTCACAATTGCATAACTCACAATTGCGTAACACTCACAATTACATAACTCTCACAATTACAATCCACACTGCACTTGCTACTCAGCGCCTTGCAGTACAACTCTCTCTCTCGATCCGACTAAGAACTGCCTCTGATACACGTACGCAATCTTCTGGTCCGTTCACTAGCACTGCGCTGTTCACGGCTGCACGCCAAGAACTAACTCTCCTCCAGCCCAACGCAACGCTTATATAGGCACCAACTGGCCAATCGAGAAGCTTCCGGGTTAGATGAAATATTATGGTTGTTCCAGAAGTCAGGGGGAGGGGAAAGGGACAGTCCATTGATTTATGGTAGTTTTCCCCCAACCCCTCAGCAAGCGCCAACCAGTCACAAGGGTAGGCGTAGCCTGAACACCTTCTGTCCCCCACCCAGCTGCCAGTTGGTCGTGCCTTCCGATAATTGGGTGATAATACCCTATGTGAAGGTATAGAGTATAAGAGACTAAGAGCTGTAGTTAAAATAAAAATGAAAAGGCTTAGGGTCCTGGGTTTATTTTCCTTTTATTTAGCTTGCATACCCCAAAGTTTGGAATGAAAAGTAAGATGACGGAGCATTGTGGTAGTCCTAGCGTACCTTTTGCACATGGAGAATCTTGTAGCTTTTCCCAGCATGCATTTACATTATTTGAATAAGACAGGACTGCAAAGAGAGAACTTAAGCTTGTTATATGTCAGATCAGAGAAAGATGTTTCAAACTATGGCGATCAGCTCATCAATAATTTGTGGAAGTACCTAATGCTGGAGAAACTGAATTGCCCAGATGAACCCTAGATCTAAAATATTCATCTGGGCTATTAGGAGGTCGGCATGTAAGATCCATGGTGACTCCACTGGCTGCTGCAGCTTCCAGCCAGATGTCATTACAGAAAATATGAAGACATGCATTGTCCTGCTAAATGAACACCTTATCTTTACAAGTGGTCTATGCAGCCATTTTGCATCTGTTACTAGAATGAATTTGTTGATAAGTATGTCCCAACAAACATCTTTGGTGATAGCTATTGATGTGTTCACCATTATTCCAGCAAGAGAACCCTGCTGTTCCTCTTAGCAGTCTTCTTGCTCATGAAAGGCCAAATGCTATCAAACCACTGTCGCGGCCCATAACCTAACAAGGATGAGCCAGCCCACCTCGGTAGCATAGATGGTAGCATGTCTGCCTCACGTTCAAGAGGTCCCGAGTTCGAATCAGGGTGAGTTACCAGGATAATGTTTTTTCCGGGGTTTTCCCTTATCCTCAAAGATGAATGTCAGGTAGCTCTAAGCACCCAGGACCCCGGACTCATTTGAGCATCATTTCACCAATTTCATTCATCGTCCAATATGACTTAACATTGGAGAACATAAATTACACACACACACGCACGCACGCGCACACACACACACACACACACACACACACACACACACACACACACACACACACTCACACTCACACTCACACTCACACACACTCACTCACACACACTCACTCACACACTCACACTCACTCACACACACACACTCACTCACACACGCACACACACTCACACACAGTCACACACAGTCACTCACACTCACACACACTCACACACACTCACACTCACATACGCACTCACACACAGAGAGAGACACACAATCTTTGGAATAAACAATTTGCTTTAGCATGTTTGCTGTGTGTTAGGTTTTTCTAGCAGTAGATACATTTTCTGACCCTCCATCACCATTTTACTTCCACATGAAGATCTCTGTCATCATGCTGAACTTCGGATTTTTGTTTTCAGACGATCAATGATGGGAGGTTCCAGCATTGATGAGGCAAATTGTGGACATTCTGTTTTGTTGTGGTTGGTTAATAATAGCTTCAGTGCATTGGTATGGATTCTCAACTTTCCTGTCTTCGCATGCCCATGTAAGGTACTCTTAGAGACATTTAATGCTGCTGCAATTAAACAAATATTCTGTCGCTTTCGCAGTGGCATGTGCCATAGCTGTTGTAGGGCAAGATCCTGCTTCTTTGGACCAATATTGTCTTTTGTGCAAAATGCAACTGCAGCACAAATGGATACATGTTCCAAACACTGCTGTCCCTGTTGCCAGCCACGACACACTGTTCTCGTACTGATATTAAATTTCTTGGCCATACCTGTCATAGCACCTTTCTTCACCATGCCAGGTGCACTGTTTTTCAACAAACTTGTACGCCTCCCACTGTTCACTGTCTGAAAGGTTCTTGCTACCCTATTTCGCCTTCTGCTGCATGTTGTGTTCCCAAAGTATTCATTGCTGTTGTTTACAAACATACTCACTGTAGAATTATGCTTGAGTAACAATTTTCAGTATCCTTTGCTTCACAGGACTGTATACAGCACCACACTGGTGTTATGAAAATCAGTACCCCTTGTTGGTCTTGACAGTGTTTGTTGTTCATCACAATAAGCTCACATGATTGCTCTTCACAATCCTGTTTGCTGACCTATGGCACATCTCTGCATGTGTGTAAATCCAAAATATTGTCAGTAATTAATGTAATTGCATTTCGGCATACTGGACAATTATTATGGAACTGAGGGCATATTATTTATTGACCTTTGTTCCATGTAATGATCAACTCATATGTGTATATCTATTGAATTGAATTTATTGATTTCATTTGATTTTATGAACATTTACACGTTACAATTTTCCTCTAATTTAAGCATTTTGAATTTATTCTAAGATTTCATACAGCCAGACTTCTGGTTACATTGTGTAACTTGTACCCTCCCTTTCTCCAATTTCAATTTATTAGTACTTGCTTCTTACCTCTTTGTTAATCTTATCCTCTTCCCACACTTTCCTTTAATTTTTGTGTTGTGATTTATTTTATCCCCCATTTTTATTCACTTTCCCTTTTTCTCAGTATAGTCATCCGTTTCTTATTACAACTCTTATTAATCGACTTTTATTATCCACTTCACTAATTTTCACTATCCGTATCTTACTTTCACTATATATACACTCCCTCTACTCCTTCACTTATGGTTTACCCAGCTAATTTCTTAACCTTATTATTCTTGGCAAAATGTCCTTTTCTCTCCTGGCTTTTTCTTCCTTCTACCCCTTTGATCTATCAATAATTGACTTTGCTCCTTTCTTCACTTTATTTCCTCCTGACAGTACACCTCTTATCTTCTACCACATTGGATCTCTTCTCTTTCTTTCATATTCCATTGCCCACCATCTACCTTTATCCTCCTTGCTTCTTGCTCTCTACATTATTTTCTATCTGACTTACCTTTCTTTAATCCCACACTTATAACTGGATGCACATGTACTATGGTATACTGCCTAGCCTTTTCCTCACAAGCCAATCCACTGGATGATCCACTTCCTATCACTGCTTCATCATTACTCTGACTTTCTTGGTTCAATAACTTTTGCTCCTGTCTCTTGTTGTTGCTTGGTCTGTTTTTTTCACTGTGCTGCTTGATTCGACTGTGTACTGTTTGGTTATTTATATATACCCTCTTGCCTTCATTTCTTGCTTGCTTTCCCTGTTCAGTTAACTCCTTTATTTGTGCTCTTTGATAACTGTATTATACTTTCTTTTTGTAGGATTATATGTACGTTTCCTTTGGTTAAGGGTGTTTCTTTTAATTTTTTTCCATTTAATGATATTGACATTAAGTTAATAGGAAATGGTCTGTGTCCACATCATATCCTCAATACACCTGTGTATCCTTTACTAATGATTTTGACAGATTTTCATTTATTATTATAATGTATTATTGTGTAGCTGCCTCTAGCACTCCGTGTATATTTGTGGATGTCCTTGTGATGAAAAAAATGTATTTATTATCTTCAGACTATTATACCAAGTTTTCTGAAATTCATGTTACAAACTTCTAGGACTAATAGAGGGGACTGAATAGACAATATTTTGAATGGCAGCCCATGTCCAGAACTGAACCGTTTCTGTGCTACAACCATCACAAGGATCGGATTTGCCGACCTTGCTATGCAACCTGATAGTACATATCAGGCGATCACCTGATGGCATGTAATGTTTCCCCTGCTGTGGTATAATGCCTGGAGTTCCATTCATGTACCTGTGCATCTCTGATAAACATGGTTGAGTACTCATTTGAAGAATAGACGAACATGATATTAGTGTATGGCACCGTAGAAAGGAATGGAAGAGGAGCTCGTCGGTTGTATCAAGACTGTTATTTACAATGCACTACTCATCACATACTCTTTTTGCCAGAATTGTGCAGTGGCTCCGAGAACGAGGTAGCTTCACCGTCAATAGGCACGACTGTAGTGCTCCAAGATGATGCTGCACCCCCGAATTTGAAGTTGTACTACATTACGTTGAAGAAGGCCCATCAACAAGTACACGAACAATTGCACATTTGCTGGATACTTCTAACAGCATGATGTGGAAGGTTCTTCATGACCAATAACTACATTCTTACCACCCCCGATAGGGTACAGGAATTGCAACCAGGAGATTTTGTACATGTTAACTTCTGCACATGGTTTCTGCACCAGTGCATTGATGAGCCCCAATTTTCACGAAGAGTTCTGTTCACTGATGAATGTCAATTCTTGAGGGAGTGTATTCTCAATTCTCGTAACAGCCATGTCTGGGCAGACGAAAGTCCGTGGCAATGCATGTTAGGGGATTCCAACAAAGATTTACCATCAATGTCTGGACAGGTATTGTAGACTGTCATGTGATTGGGCCATACATTTTTCCTGCCAGGTTAACAGGTGTTTTGTACTTAATCTTCCTATGGAATGTATTGCCCCTATTGTTGGATGATGTGCCATTTAATGTAAAGCAGGAGCTGTGGTTTAAGCTTGATGGTGCACTGCCGCACTTTATGCTCTGTGTTCGGCAACATCTTGACCAAAGATTTGGACATAGATGGATAGGCTGGGTTGGTCCTAATGCATGGCTCCACGATTGCCAGTGTTAACGCCATTAGACTATTTCCTGTGGGGTCGCATGAAGCGTATGGTGTACAAGATTCTTGTAGAGACCCAGGAAGAACTGCTTGCATGAGTTATGGCTGCTGCACAAGATATTAGTGGGAGACCAGTAGTGATGGAATGAGTGTACCAGAACCTGATTCGTTGGTACATTCTGTGCAATGACATTGGTGGTCGTCACATCAAGCTTCTGTGTAGTGAGCAGTTTCATACTGTACTGTATGTACACATCAGGAGCAGAAGACAAACAAATTTATTTTTTCTACTGTTGACACAAGTGTTATTGTGATCAATGTAGCTTTTTGTTGCTTTCGATTTTCTATGTAATGAATCAAACGTCATTTAATTTGGTGCCTAACGTAACATCAATTTTGACATTGAACTCTTCTGACTGTCATTTTACTGCCAATCTGGTTGCAAAACAACACTAGCACAGCCTAAACATGGTAAATATTGTGACATGGAAACGGTTCAGTTCTAGACATGGGTTGCTATTCAGAATATTGTCCGCTCAATCCCCTCTACTAGCCCTAGAAGTTTGTAACATGAATATCCGAACATTCTGTATGAGATAGTCTCTTACAATCTATCCATGTTATTGATTGCAGGTTCTGTATTTGTTCCTAATATTACCCAATTGGTACATTTCCCCTTCTAGCATTTAGATCTCACACTGTAATCATATAATTGTTTTTATTTCTTTTGTACGTTTTAATTTGCTCTTGGTCATAAAATTCCTTATGTTCTCTTCTTTCTTCAGGAGCATAACATACACTAGTATTTGTTAATGGTCCCCTAAGCATTTTTGTATATACACTGTAGTGTAATTAACTCCTTTAACTCCTTTAGTTTCTCATTTGTTTCTGGGGGTTACATCATTGATCGGAGTGATAGTTTTACATGGACAATCCAGGAAATTTGCAGCTTAAGCAACTTCCCTTGAGCCCTGTTGGACGTTAAGGCCATAATTGGTCACCCTTCTGGAATACAACACTTTGTCAGAGAGTCAAATGGCTTCATTCAGTCACTTGCAAGTTTCAGTTTTTCCCTGACAAGAATCTTTCAGCTTATCTAATGCCCAGACATGTTTTGTTGCTTGTTGATCTGTATTGGGAGGTTTACTGATCAGTAGATCATGTAGTAGCCAAAGCTCCTGTTCAGATACCATATGGCAGGTATTACATCATTAGATTCGTGCACTGATGCTCAGTAAACCAAGATATGTACATCTTAATTTTGCTGATGGCTAAATAACTTTTTCTGGGATCCTCCTCAAATATTTTGACCTAGCATTCAAACATTCAATTGACTGGATATGAAGGGCAATGGATCACATATCACTGGACCCAAAATTGGTCCCCTGTTCACTTTAGAGCTCCAGGGGATATCTCAGATCAGTAGAAGAATTTGTTCAGGAATGTATCAATCATAGTTGAATTCTTTTGATACAGAATTACTGAAACCTCCATCCATTAGGTGAAATAGACCATAGCCTGTAATAGGCAGCAATTTCCGCATCTGTCATAATGTAATGACATGCCACATTTATAAAGTTCATTTTAAGTGTGTGTCAACATTGCAGAAAAAAATGCATTAACTTTCTTTCCAGGAACAAGAAATGAAACAAGAACTGGTACAATGGGAAAAAGAAGAACAGGAGAGACAAGGCATAGTGCTACACCAAGGCAATCAGCTGGTTTCTACTGCAGAAACTGTTCGTGAGAAGTCAACACCTGAAAGGGTATACTCTTTTCTTTCTTTCCTTTTTTTTTTTTCCTTTTTTAAGATAGGATAATAAAGTATGTTTTAAGAAATTTGCTCCTTGGTTTCCTGTTTTATTCCTTGAATAATTAAGTCCTGTATAAAATTAGATACCATGAAATGTTAGTTGAAATTTATTTCTTCTACTAATGTCACTGTTATATAATGGCTACCATTAAGTTCATGTCAATGTATGTCCAATCCCTACGTACTCCCGCACACTGTGCGGCAGCATACGATGACGCTACTACAGGAGGTGCTAAGGCATGTGTAGGTTGATTTGTTTGCATGAAGTCAGACTGAAAAATTCATTCTGACAGTAATATATATATATATATATATATATATATATATATATATATATATATATATATAAATTAAAACTTGATTAGGCATTTGATGTCTGTTCAGTTGCAAGGTTTTGTTTTACACCACTTTAATGTAATTTCCATAGTGGCATAACACTGCCTATTGCTCTTTTCCAATAGCCCTGCTACCAGGCTTATTGCAGAACCTGCTGAACTACATTTGGTTGAATAAACAGACTGAATAAAATTGCTAACTCCAAATTGTACTTTGATCTTTGACAGACAACAAATTAAAGAAAGAAAAGAGAGTTTTGGCCTCACTGCATAACCATGATCGACAACTGTTGATAAATTAAGGAAATGAACTGAAATGTGTAGTGTTTAATGCCTGCTTTTACTACATGTGGCACCTCAGGCGGTGATACTGATGATATATGAGATGAAGATGGAGTACCAATGGAATAAGATAGCGGGCCCATCACATTTATTGTGCTGCAATCCCAAACCCCTTTGCAGTCATTATTGTCACGAATGCATTGTTGAGATGAGGCAGCATGAGGGACAAGTTCAAAGAGACGGGCAGTGCAGTGCAGAGATAAAAGCTCGCCAAAACGGTGGGGGGAAGGGGATGGATTTCTAGAGAGTTTGTCTTCTTCTAGCGCCATCTTGATTGTTTGAGTACATTTTGAGAATGAGTAAGCTATAAATAAGGAAGCCACAGCTCGTCAAGGGGACAATTGGTAAGCGTGTGCGTGAACAGCTGTGTGAAGTTCGTTTGTGGTCGATGACCTTGCAAGTTGTATTGTGTATGTGACGTAATTCTGGACTGTCAGGATGACTGAAGTGTGTTTCTATGGAAATAAAGAGTAATTTTTAGTGTTTGTAACCGGGTCTTTTAATTTCACGAATCCACAAAGTCACAATGATATGTCAATTGTAGTGGAGCATTGTCAAGCTTTGATTCTGCTGTGTATATCTTTGTTGCTCTCTTCCTTCCCCGCTCCCTCCCACCCACTCTCCCTCTCTCCTCTCCCTTGGAAGATGATATTTGTTCCCCATTGGGTGCTTGTTCTTATCAGAGTGTTAGGGCATCAGTAACAGTTGCTCTTCTGGAGACTTAAACCATAGCATGTCTAACCTCTTTTACACTGAGTTTGTGTAGCAAATTGTATTGTTTTTCCACTTCTAGTGAGTTCAGGTGTATGAATGTTGCTGGTTTTATACATCTGTGCGGGACATCCACTTTGTTTAACTTTCCAAGATCCACTGTTTCCTTTATTTCAGTAAAGTGGAAATGTGAAGGGCTGTTTCCAATACAGAGTGTTCTAACCAACTTTTCATGAGATCTCCAGAGCTTCTGGTTTAAAAAAGGCATTGTGCAGTGTAAATGTCATTTATCCTTAGCTCCATAACACAGGAATTCCCACTTTCACAGGTAGCCAAGGATGTGAAAGCACAGACTTCTGAAGGTCTGTAGTTCAAACACTGCTAGAACCATTCTTCCTGACTAAGCTTTTTTCCAGGTTTTCCTTGATCCTCATTACTGGCAAATGACGGAGTTACCCTAAATTTCAGCTGGAACATATTCTTCCCAAATTTCCTTTCCAAATCATCAATTCATTAAATATATATTTGTTACTACCTGTGTACTGTATGTACATACTAGGAGTGTTTAAGGCTATTCAGATTTTCATAAAAATTACAAACTTCATCAGAATCTACTCTGAGTACCTAGGCATTTCAGTGTGAGGTGAGTAAACTTACTTCACTTGGCAGAAGTAGCAGCTGTTAATTCATACATTACATAATTTGACGCCAAACATTACCTTCCCTGCTGTAAGGAGCATCAAAACTAGGCCATATAACACTGGAAAATCATTATGTGGAATGGTGATACTGGGTGTACAGTGTGGTGATCTGATGGTAGAGAGTGGTTGTGGCAAATGCCTGTTGAATAAAATCTACCAGTAAGTATATGAGATTCAGGGCTTGTGCATCTTTCTCCTGTAGGGAGCTTGGTCCCCTTGTTGCTCTAGATGGCAGTGTTACAGTAAAAGTTCACACTTTCTTTTTAACCACTTCAGTGCTGCTTACAGTGGAAGTCCTATTTGGAAATGAATGTTTTATCTTCAATGTACTGAAAATCATCTATGCTTAAACTCATGCATGTGAGTGTTTTCATCTCAATGTTGTTCCACAAATAGACTATCTGTTCAGAGTTTGGATTTGAACATCCTAGAACATCTGTAATAATGCTGACCTTGTCCTAGACCAAATTGACCCACATTATAACCCCTTCTCACTTTGGCACTCCATAAGGAATGGGCTCTCAAACCCTAGAATAAGTTCAGCTACCAGATTGAAAGTATACCTGCAAGAGCATAGGCCAGGATTGGGCAAACACCTTATTAATTATATAAAATATTAATGAGTAGCTGTTTTGCTTAATTTGTAAGATTACTCACTCAGACTAGGCAGGTGTTCACCATTTCTTCCAAAAGCGCTTTTCGGTCTTTGCTTCAGACCATCTTCAGTGGGTGCTGCTCCACTGAACAACTTGACAAGTCTTCTTTAAAACCTTATTAATTGTCAGTGATCTGATGAATGGACAGCCCAGATTTGTGCACCATTTTCAAAGGATGTGTACTGATACTTTAGTCCACATAGCATACCTTATATTTATGGTTGCATGTTTAATGTGGTGGTTTTACAGGTATGCATAGAGTTGATTAATACAGTTTTGAACAAATATCATGAAAAAAATTGAAAAAACCATTTGTAGTTGGGGTTTTTAATACTTCGTCACTTACATTTTATATTTTTGAGGGACTAGTTTTGGAAGCCATCACCTCCATTATCAATCTCTTTCCAACTCAAATTGCAAAGGGTAGAGCCAGACTGAAAAATTCAATGCCATAGCCAGGATTTGAACCACGGTTCTTCGGGTCCCCGTCCAGCTGCTCTAAACCATTGAGCTATTAAGCCATGTGCCAACATGACATTAAATTTTAGTTAATTGATGGAAATTAATCATTTCTCCACTCTAGCCATATATCGGCTAAGGTTTTTAATAGAGTCAACATGAAAAATTCAATGCCATAGCCAGGATTTGAACCACAGATCTCCTGGTTTCCGTCCAGTCACTCTAACCCTTGAGCTACCATGACCAACGTGCCGTCCTGACAAATTCTCCATTTGACTTGTATATTTCCCCGGTGGACCACTAGGGGCTCTCGCATTCGAGATACACCGTTTGTGGCGACTTACTATTGTAAGTACTTGAGTCCCAGGCTTTATCATTTAACTCTTATTATTTCAGTTAATTGATGGAAATTAATCATTTCTCCACTCTAGCCATATATAGGCTAAGGTTTTTGATAGATAGAGTCAGCATGAAAAATGACATTAAATTCTCCAACTGACTCGTACTTCAGCTGGATGGAGACCAGAAGATCCGTAGTTCAAATCCCAACTATGGCATTGAATTTTTCAGTCTGGCTATACCCTTTCATAGTGCGTCCTACACACGGCTAGTGTAAAAGAACAATTAATTTCCATTAATTGTACCTAATAGTGACCCGAACTATAAAGCCCAGGCCTTAAAGTACTTACAGCATAGTAAGTCACCATTAAGGTAGTAGTGTTTATGAAAACTAGTGGTTTACCGGGAAAAACACGAGTCAGTTGGAGAATTTAATGTCATGTTGGCACGTTGGCCATATTAGCTCAAAGGTTTAGAGCAGCTGGACGGAGACCAGAAGATCCGTGATTCAAATCCCGGCTATGGCATTGAATTTTTCATTCTGGCTCTACCCTTTCATGGTGTGTCCTACACACGGCTTGTGTGTAAGAACAACTAATTTCCATTGATTGTACCTAATAGTGGTCTGAACTATAAAGCGCAGGCCTTAAAGTACTTACAGCATAGTAAGTTGCCATTAAGTAAGTTGTCTCATGTGTTTATGAGAACTCCGAGTGGTTTACTGGGATAAACACGAGTCAGTTGGAGAATTTAATGTCATGTTGGCACGTTGGCCATGGTAGCTCAACGGTTTAGAACCACTGGACGGAGACCCGAAGAACCGTGTTTCAAATCCCGGCTATAGCATTGAATTTTTCAGTCTGGCTCTACCCTCTCATAGTGAAAGAACAATTAATTTTCAAATTGGAATCTGGAAAGAGGTTGATAATGGAGGCGACATAAGTGACAAAGTATTAAAAAAACTAACTAAAAATAGTTTTTTCAATTAATTTTGACGTCACTGTTACTAAATTCCTCCAATCATGCATAATCATGAAGAAAGTTGTTTTCTTTCTTGTAATTGTGAAAAAAATGTATATTTTAAAGCAGTGGTGTGATTAAACTTAGGATAAGTAGGGTAAAGATGCCTAATTTCGTGATACTTTTAAGGAATTGTTTCACAGAGTTCATAAATGGAAAAATGACATGTAAATAACAACTCAGAAACATAATTTAAACCTTGTAGTACATTATTAATTTATAGATGAGTCGTATTTATTACACATCTGTATGCACCTGTGCAGAATGCGACTTTTTGTGAGTGTTCCTCGATGGGGATGGTTCACATCACAGTTCCAGATTTGATTAGGTGAATTTCTCAAATTGTGATCATCCAGAACTTTCTCAAGACAGTTGTAAAAGCCTTGAATTAACATGGGATTTGTGCAAGAAGTGCGATATCTAGATAGGTTTTCAGGTGTTCTCATTGTTAGATTGAACCTGTTCTTGAAGCCTGCATACCACTTTTTCCTGCGATTTTCTTTTCAGAATTGAACCTTGCTGTTGCGTTACACTTTTCTCCCAATTTGTACACAAGTTTTCTTATTTGAAAAACAGACAATCCAAGTCTGATTTCTTGCATTTTAGTAATATATGAGTAGCTGTTGTTCAGCCTTCGAAGGAAGGGCAAACGGCCTATCCATTTTTCCTAATTGAAATTTCTGAAGTTCTTTTTTGTTGCAATCAAAGTGCTCGGTAGCTTTCATTACATTTCTTTCAATGTGGTCCAAGGAATTGAATACATTTTTAAAGCTTTATAAATGCTCCAATCTTGCAAAACTTCCCTTGCAGCTAGTTCAAGCATTCTTCCATCATATGGTTTACTGGAATTTCTTTTAGTTGTGGTCTCTTTGTTAACTTTTCCCATTGTTGCCAACAGAAAAACACACCTATAAATAAAATTTAAAAAATGACTACATATTCTATCATATTGGCATTGTTTATTCCCAAAATAAATACGAGCTAAAACCCCTTTATGGAAAGATTAAGGTTCATTTTAACAATATTACCAGTTTTGCAACATAATAATTAAAGAGGATTTTGTATTTAATAATATATACATCTCACATAATTTCTGTGCATGCATAGTGTTGTTTTCATAAATTATTTAATTAAAAAACATCTGTCAATTGCAGTTATGGCAAGCGAGTGGCCATTTTATAGAAAGCACAAAAATAAATTATGAAACGGGAATGCTATTGCAGCACTGTGTATGCATAATAGCATTACAATAACGATATATATTGGTTCCCTGAAAGTTAATCCACATTAACAGCCATTAAGAGCATTATTGCATTAATATATACCTCTCAGTTTAGTGTTTCTCCAGCAGCAGTACCAGCGTAGAGAAAATCTTGAACATTTCACCAACCTTTGCTGAGTAATGGGATCTGTAGCTATATCCTTCCTCCGCAAGTACTGGGGTATGCAATACTGGACAGCGGACCTCTTCCGCCATCTGTTGAACACCTCAGAACTTCTTACTGATGAAACCTAACATCGTGGTAGCTTATCAAACTGTGTAACACGGCATTAGGGGTATCATGGAATTAGGCATCCTTACCCTATACCTGAATTCTTAATGAGTAAGGACTATGATACAGTGAAGCACAAAATCAATATTATTTTGAGTTGAACTAGTACTCCATGCTCCATATATTGTTAGTGTTTACCTAGAATGCATTTTGTTAGGATCATCTGAATGTCCTCAGCTAATGTCTAGATTTTAGGAAGGGCCTAATGAAACGTGTGCAATATATGGAGTATGGAGTACTAGTTTGACACCAGAATTACTTAACAACTGTTATTTAATCTTGAAATTACACCACATTTACAGGTTCTGGATGTTGTACGTGCTGCAGAACTACTTGTGAATCCTACTGAAACTCTAACGCCCAAATCTCCAGGTGGACCCAAAACAGACCTTAAGACAACAACTATTGTGATGAGCAAACACACCTTAGCACCACAAGCTGCAGTAGTAAGTACTATGATTATTTACTCTACAACATTGTTAAATAAATTTTGCACTTATATTTTCACTTGATGTGCTGTTCAGACATTACCAGCTATTCTGCTTGGCTATTTAATATTTTTAACCAATTTTTATAATTCTAGAATGTTAAAATTATTTGTTTTGTTCCTTGTTACACTGTTGATTTGCTGCCTCAGAAGACACTGGATCATTTAGACAAGATTTTTTTTCAGCTAATTATCTGTTTTCATTCTCTTCTTCATTTTCTTCTCTTTCTGCAATTACCAAAAAGACAGCAAACATAAATGCATGTTAATGAGCTTGTATTAATCTTCCACCATTTTATACAGCTGTTCCTGACTGTTTAAAAGGAATGATAACAATTGAATAATGTGCCAACTATTGTTTTACCATGTCTGCTTTCCTATTTAATCTGTATGGTATCATGAAAGTACCTTTGTAATTTTGTGTAGTACTGACTTCCCTATGTATGAAACTGTATATAGCCTAGATGTACAAGGACTATATGTATTGTTCTATTTTGCATGTTATGTACAAATTACTTAACCCCAAAAAATGAGCAGATTATCAGTACAAAATAAATGCTTGCTGTATTTAGAATTATCAGAATATGGTGAAAGGGAATGTTTCCTAAAGTGAATGTTGCTTAGGTTTAAGGGGGAAAAAATCAGTGTAACTTTTTATTCTTATAGAGTAAACCCATAAATTCATTGATATACAAAAGAGTTATATAAAAAGAGCCATTATCACAATGGGTGGATGTGGTAAACATTTGGTATCTTATTCTAGAGTCTCTGGAAAGCAGTATTTCATTTCAGTGAATTGCTTATTAAACAAAGTTTGATAGACTGAAAGTGTATTCACCAAGAGAGAGGAAACATGTGACTATATGAAGTGCACTGTTGCAGATCTTGTATCATAGCTGTGTAAAATTGCAGAAGTCAAGAAATGTTAAGTTAATTTAACATGATTATTACGGTGAAGCTAGATTTTTGTGATGTAAGAAATAGAAATATGATGATATGTTGGCTTTTGTTGGTTTATTTCTCGGTTACTTCTTTTATGCTAATCATTTGAATGCAATGATACCTTTGACAACTGCATCAAACATGATTTTGGTATTCCAGTTACTGAAGGCACTTAAATAATCTTAGCAGTAGTGTTTATCATTGTGTTAAAATCAAATACCTTTTTTCATTTCTCTTCTCATATGTCCCAATGAAGTGAGTTTAGAAATCAATTGATATTTTTAACATGTTCCTTAAAATGCAGACATTGCTTTAATTTGTTAAGGCCTATTACTGCAAAGGATGTACAAATCCCCAATTAGGCGTAAACAGTAGTTAGGTTTTACGTTGTACCTGTTATAATCACTATAATCTTCAATGGAGCTTCAGTTTAACTTTACTAAATGATCTTACATATAACTACATTTTAATGCTGTGTTGTAAAATGGCTGTCCTGGCTACATATATGGATATCAAGGAGGTGTTGATCACTTTCACATGTAGAATGGCCATGAATTTTTAAACATATGCAGATTCATGGAACAGATAGTCATAACCTTAGTAGGTCAGATTCAAAACTGAATACAAAATACCATGAGAATACATGAACTTTAAAACCATGTACTTTATTACTGGATTTCTTTTAAAAGAATACGTGCTTGAAAGTTATGTAAACGTGGAAGTTGGGTACTACGTAATACAATTAATCCATGCATCACATAAACATATGGTAAATGCTTCTGTAAACAGTAATTACTAAAAGCCAGAGGTGTGTGCATTTTTTCCATAGGTATACAGCACATGGACTGTACTGATATTGCTTGCGCATGTAAGCAACTACAAATAGGTACAGCCTGACCATGGCAAACCCCTTACCGTAGCATAACTTACAATCATCATAAACAATGGATTCTGGAATTGCACTTAAATGCTTATACATGCTGCTATTTATTAACTCTGATATTGTCACACAGTGCATTACACTGGGTTACACTGTACATTCGTAAATTATTAATTATGAAATTTTAATGCCTATCACTGAAGCAGTTTTCAAACAGTGAAAAACTTCTTTCGACATCACACAATGTCAGAGGTGCAAATGTAAAGAATTTCACTCTTTCATCTGTCATTTTTTCCTTCTTACGAATTTTCAAACTGTTGCACATAGCTTGATAAAGCACTATTTTTGTTTTGAATGTTCTGGAATATAGCTTTCACATTTTCAATGCCTGGCGCAAGAGGTATCCTATTAATTGAATTAGTATGCTTGTGCTCTTGTACATTTCCAAACCCAATTTTTCTAACTGTTTAATAGCTTTGGGCGAGAGTGCAAAATTGTTGAATATGAACTGAAGTTTGTCAGATGGTTAATGCGATATCAGAGACCTTGCGGTTACAGTAGCAGATAATTCTGCATCATGTAGCTAATAACATTTACAATTTCATTGTAATGCACCGCATAATACATGACGGCCTCTAACCAAGCTTCACTAGTTCCCAGAGTACTATGTTTCATTGTTTTCAGCATTTGCTTCCAGTGGTAGATGTTTGCACATTTGATGGCCGTGCTGTACATCTGATGTCATTTATAATCTATATCTGGCTAACCTGTATGACATGCAAGCGTACATCCCTTTGGCATTTAATAATTACCTGTCGTCTTCCTACTGTGTACCTGTGAGGCTATGTTCCATTTTGACCATGATTAATGTGGAGTAGATAGAAAAATCAGTTTTGATGAACTTATATATGAAAATAAATCAAAATAAGGACTGGTGAGCAAACTTTTTTTTTATTACAGAATGTCAGAAAATGTGTGAATGTACCTTAATTACTAGAAAAGTACTATTTTTTGTTGTGAATGGTAACCTGTTGTTAATTTAATGCTAAACCATTACATTTAATTTTCATCATGAAAACCTATTATTTCAGACGTTAACTTTTTTCTAAGCTGGCAGTTCTAACATTAACATTTAGTTCATTGTAAGAAGAGGAGAAGAAGATGAAGAGGACAAGGAGGAAGAAGAAGATTAGCAATCATCATCTTTGTGGTTTAAGTGATCCTCCATCAGTTTAGGTGTATAATACTGGGCCTAAGTAACAGAACATGTAGAATCAATTAAATCATTGTGACTGTTGTGTGATGCATCAATAAATGTAGTATGTTTATGTGCTAAATATTGTATATGAGACCACAGTTACCTCAATTTACAATTTTTCTTCTCACCAAAGTTTCTGGATAAAGAACAGTTTAATTGTGGAAACGTTGAGTCAGACTGAAAAATTCAATGCCATAGCCGGGATTTGAACCACGGATCTTCTGGTTTCCGTCCAGCCGCACTACCATTGTGCTACTATGGCCAACGTGCCGATATGACATTAAATTCTCCAACTGACTCGTATTTTCCCGGTAAACCACCTAGGAGTTCTCATAAACACATGAGACAACTACCTTAATGGCGACTTACTACATGTAAGTACTTTAAGGCCCGGGCTTTATAGTTAACCACTATTAGGTTAATTAATGGAAATTAATTATTCTTTCACACTGGCCATGTAATGTCATATTGGCACGTTGGCCATAGTAGCACAATGGTAGTGCGGCTGGACGGAAACCAAAAGATCCGTGGTTCAAATCCCGGCTATGGCATTGAATTTTTCAGTCTGACTCAACGTTTCCACAATTTAGCCTACACACGGCCATTGTGAAAGAATAATTAATTTCCAACAGTTTAATTGGTTTTTTCAAACAAAACTGTAATTCTATGTCATGATAATTTAACCTAAAACTCAAAGCTACTCTGGTTACAGGTATTTTAAAAATAGGTTTCAGTTTACTTCTATGTTCATTCTTTTTTCTTCTCACCAAAGTTTCTGAAAAAAGAACAATTTAATTTTTATTTTTTTTCCAAAACAAAACTGTAATTTTACATCATGTTAGTTTAACCCAAAACTCAAAGCTACTCTGCTGATGAAAACATAATGATTTCTCCACACAAAACGTTGCTTCTGATTCGTAAGAAAATTATTTAGGTAAGCAGGCAAGCATGATTGCAATTACATGTTATCACTGTGAACTTACAACAAAATACACTTGTCTTCCTGAGAAATGCAGAAAACCAGCTAAATACAAGCTTTGTACAACTGTGATTTCAGTTCATTAAGGTGTTAGCATGATTATGATCGTCTGTCTTTATTCATCCGCCGTCACTTTCTTCTTGCCATTATCTTGTCATCTAATTGTTGTCTAGTCATTATTAGCTTATCTCATTTGAAACACATCATCATCTCTACCAATTTTACTATCCATATTTCTTCCTTCATGCTAGTGAAGTTCAACAGAAGACGAAGTTCTTATGAGCAATTTTGCAGTACTTGTTTTATAAATTGGCAGTAAACTTTTCAATGAATTCAATTCAGTTCAATTCATTCATCCTTTAAATCTCCATACAAGATTGTGGACATGTCAAAACAAAAATATTTACAAAATTTAAGTACAAAATTTAAATACAGAAATTACAAAAAACATGTATAAGAGTAAATGCCAAAATATAATAATATAACTTAACTTTCCAAATACTCTTGAATAGAATAAAAACATGCTTCACTTAAAAATTTATGTACTTTCAATTTAAAAATCTTTTGGTTTTCAATCTGTTTTAAATAAAGAGGTAACTTATTGTGCACTTGGGTACCACTATAAGTGAAGGAATGTTTGTATAACGTGGTTATTATGACTAATTTGCTAGTAGGTTTGAACTGTTTCTTGTATCATGCTGTTTTGTCACTGCATGTGTTTTAAAACAATTTAAACTAGTTTTTACATCTAAAAGAACTTTGTATATGTATAAACATGGCAGGGTTATAATTTTCAGTTCCTTAAAATACACTCTACAGCTCACATGTGCAGGTTGGTTCACTATTATTCTTATGGCTCATTTTTGCATTCAAAAAACCTTTTCTGACATATTTGAATTACCCCAAAAGATGATACCATAATTCATAAGGGAATGAAAATATGCAAAATAAGCCATTCAGACTGTCTTTATGTCTGCTAACATTTTTAATGTTTTTAAAGCATGGCACTGCTTACTTAACTTTTTAATCAAATCTTCTATATGTACAGTCCAATCCAAGTTTTGATTTAACCACAAACCTAAAATTTTTGTATCTTTTACAAATGAAATGTTGATGCCATCCAAATTAAGGTCAGGGAAGGTAATACTTCTATTTACTTTATGCTGAAAACCTATTGCTACTATTTTATCTCTGTTTAAAATTAGTCTGTTTTGATCAAGCCATGGCATAATAGTTTTATTAATTTCATTTATATTTTGAAGTAAATGACCTTTATCATTACCAGTGATGAGTATGTTTGTGTCATCTGCAAAAATAGTAAGTTTAATATTTTCCTTATCTACATTATGGGTTATATCATTAATATAAACCAGAAATAGAAGGGGGCCCAAGATAGAACCCTGAGGGACCCCACATTATATAATTTTCATTTCAGAATGTTCATCATAAAGTGCATTAGTCTTTGCATCTAAATATTGTAATTCCACTATCTGTTTCTTGTCTTTTAAATACGAGGCAAACCAGTTGTTTACAGTCCCTCTGATGCCATATGAATTTAATTTGGATAATAATATATCATGATTGACCAGGTCAAAAGCTTAAGACAAATCTAAACATAGCCCAATACAAAGTTTACTTTTTCTTTGTTGAGTTTGATTAATGAGTTAAAGTTTAAACAAACAGAAAAATCAGCAGTGTCACACCATTTTAGGACAGAAAACCACAACCAGCTTCAAATCTTATATGGGATTTCCAGTTCATGAATTTTGTCAATTGTTTGAAAGTAATGAGTCGGTAATTCAAACACAAACCTCTCTTAAATTATCTTTACTTGGACATGTTTCGGAGAACAGTTTGTCCCCATCGTGAACAGTTGTCCGACTGATAACTGCTGACGATGGGGACAAACCATTCTCCGAAACATGTCCAAGTAAGGATAATTTAAGTGATATTTGTGTTTGAATTACCGACTCATTACTTTCAAATATTAAATACATCACTGTTTCTAACCTTTTGCTTCAAATAATTGTCAATTGTTATTCAAAAACATTTTACTTCATATGTTTACTAAATTAGTTATAGGTGAACACTGGGTTGACTTTCAAAATCTCTCTGTTGGTGAGAGCAAAGCTCATGCATCTGGATTTATTAATGTTGAGCAACAGATCATCTACAGCAGTCAAAAATATGTCTGATTTAATTTCAGAAACATATTGTCATGACCTAAGAAAGGATGTCGTGTGATTTAAGAATTACCAGTCATTCACGGCAGCCGTTATCAGGCCAGATGCTGAGAAGAAGTGTAGCTAAGACTGAACAGCATACAATAGGCTAGATAATTTCTAAACGGAAAATTATTCAAAATTAAGGACTCAGATCATGAGAGAAGGGAATTTATTCTTTAACTTCATTTAAACAGATTTATACCTTGTGCTTGGTAGTCCCAGGGGAAAGTTGCTGTTTCCTTACATTCGCATCACTTACTCAACTAAAAGTGAGCTAGCAGCATAAAGAGACTGAATGCCATGTGGCCATGTCTTATACGAGGGCTGTTCAATAAAGAATGATCACAATTTTATTTTGACAACGTACCTTTACTTATCCTCATAATTTTGATGGCCCTTCTCAAAATAGTCCCCTGAATGCGATGCACTTGTCCCAGTGTTTCTGCCAGTCTTCAAAGACATGCTGGAAACTATTTTTTGAGAGATCCTTCAAAATTGCCTCTGCAGCCTTCACCACTGCTTCTGATGATGGTTAATGCCTCCCCGAAGGCATTTCTTCAAGTTAGGGAATAGAAAAAAGTCACATGGGGCTAAATCCGGACTGTAGGGAGGGTGAAGGATGCACTTCACATTGATTTTTGCAAGATATTGAGCAACAACATTGGCTATAGGCGGCTGCACATTGTCGTGGTGTAGCATCCAGCCTGCTTCACGGAAATGTGATCTTTTGCGCCTGATATGGACTTGCAATGTTTTCAGGACATCTCTGTAGTATTGTCCAGTTACTGATGTGTGTGCAGGTACAACATGCTGATAAACCATTCCATGAATATCAAAGAATGAGATGACCATAACTTTCCCAGCAGAAGCAACCACTTTTGCTCTTTTCGGGGTTGGTGATGAAGGAGATTTCCACACTGAGCTTTGCTGTTTGCTCTCAGGATCAAAGTGACGTTGCCAGCAGTGATTACGTTTGAAAGAAACTCCGGATCTTCCTCTATCATCAACCTTAACTGCATGCAGACCTGCAGGCGAATGTCCTTTTGTTCGGGAATCAACAGTCTTGGAACCCATCACGCACAATTACGTCTCATGTGTAATGTTTGTGTCACCGTGTGCGTGACACCCAATGAAATGTTCAGTATTTCAGAAAGTCGTCTTAAGGTAATTCGTTGATCCTCTCTCACAATGGCAGTAGCAGTGTTGATGCTTTCTTACATAAGAGCAGTAACTGGAGCACCGGGTCCACCTTCCTTTGGAATTGATTGTCTCCCCTCTTTAAACATTTTAAACCACCTTCGAGCTGTGCTGTAGGGAAGAACAGACTATCCATAGGCCTCCTGTAACATTGTATAGGTCTCAACTAACTGAAAATTTGTTGAGACGAAAGCAGAATTTCAAAGCGGCATATTGTTCCTCGCGTGTTACCTACATTGCAGCGGTAGGCGATACTGAACATATCTGAACTTGTCTGGTTCTCACAGGCGGGAACCAGGAGTACCAAGAATGAAACTACTACAGCGTGTTTGTTTCACATTCAGCTAACAGAATATAATAAGATTGAATTTTAGTGCGAAAAATTATGACCGTAAAAAAATTATGATCATTCTTTATTGAACAGCCTTCGTACATATTATGTGACATCACTACGTGAATCACATGTGTGACAATATGTTCAATTGTAGATAGGATCGCCTAATTAATAGTTACGTAAAATAGGAAGCTATTAACAGTGAAGCAAACAAATATATACAATCCATATATCCTAATCAATTAATAAGAAAACTTTCATAATTTCTTATAAGATAAGTGAAGTTTTATGTTACAAATTATTATATTTGTGTATAATTAATAGTTATTATACAAATATAACTATTTGTGACAAAAAGCTTCACTTATCTTAAGAAAAATGATTGATGTCTATTTTTCTTATTAGCTGAATTAGTTGAAATTGAATTAGTTTTCTTAAGATAAGTGAAGTTTTTTGTCACAAATAGTTATATTTGTATAATACTTCCTGCTTCACTGTAACTAGTTTCATTTTCTATGTAATTAATAGTTGTTTATATAACTTGTGGTTGAAGTGGGATTTGTTTGCGAGTGAATAGATTTTCATAATGAGCACTAGTGCTGATGAAAATTCCATGAGTGTAAAAGTAATCCTTCATTCCACTACTTTTGTAATGATTTTACTTTCAAACTTTTAAATTTGTATCTGGAAATACAAAATTTCAGTATTTGGAAATAAAAATGGAAACTATATTGTGAGATTTAGCTTAAACATTTGAATAGCATACTGAATATGTCTTAGAAAGGAAATTCCTCTTTCCACACAATGAGAGTGAAGTAATATATATATATATATATATATATATATATATATATATATATTATTGTTTCACGTGTTTCTTAATCAAATTATATAATTGGAATGGAGGAATGAATGTAGTCTTCAAAGTTTATAGGAAGCCATTAAAAGTGTAAAATAGTTTCAGCTAGCACAATCATTGCCTGAAACTTACATAAGCATAAACTGCACCACCCCCATTAAACATTTTATACTATTAAACTCGTTATTCTAATTGAGAAGCTTGTGTTGATAAAAACAAATCAGTAGAAAGTTTAACAGTTGCATTAGTAAATTTTCATGGATGATGTGTTATTTTAGATTTCATGCTTCTTTGCTTATGGCTTACAGTTTTTATTATGTTCAGCTGCACATCATGGCATCAATTAATATGTCTTCATCACTTATATTATTCTGTCTTCCATCACTGCCGTAAATCTTGCTTATCCCTTTCCACATAATTCTGCATGGCTCAAACTGAAAAGTCTTGTCATCTAAAACATGAGACAGTTTATTGTTCACACTGTGCTTGCTTTTTGGTTAATTGGTTTGCCCAGACTGCCACTCAGCTAACAAACCCTATTACAACAGCTGCAGCTAGAAAGCTATGATATAGACACTTATCTTCTAGAGGTTTCGGATAACCAGCCTCATGTTGATCATTCATGAACCTTGTGACCATCACCAATAATGGTGCCATGTAATAATAACTAAAACATAAATATGTATAACATAGTATATATTAACACTACCAATCTAAATGAGGCATTATTATTTAGTTGAATGATATAATAATTTTGATATATTGCCTCTTCTGACAGAACGATTTCTTCCCTTGGAAGAAATATAGATTAAGTTAACCAATGGCACGACAGCCCTAAGACGGCCAAGGCCTACCAACCCGATTGCCGGCCTCACGCCCACTTACGCATGGCAGAGGTGGGCGATCATCCAACCGATACGGGGAGATGTGGTCAGCATCTCAGCATCCCCCAGCCAGAATGTTGGTTTTTGTGACCAGTGCCGCTTACCTAGCGTAAGCTCCTCACTTTCCTCATGATGCTTAGTGGGACCGAACCCAGGCCGCTTTCCGTGGCCAGGGACCAAGGCATGCTGTCTTAGCCCACCACGTCACGGTGCAGGACATTCTACTTGATACTACAGTAAAATCTTGTTAACCCGAACCTCGTTAATCCAGACCAGTTTTGAAGGGGAAAAAAATGTTAAGCATAGTAAATGAAAACTTATTTTACAGACGTTAAATTGCTATTCTCGGTAGATACATTTCTGAAATCACCTTGCCAGGATAAGCCATGGTCAACACTGAAATTTAACAGTTTCAAATGAACTGTTCAATTAACTCCTGATAGCTAAAAGAAATCAATCTGATCCCAAGTGAGTCTGAAGAACTATATTACTGAGTGAAAACAGCTGCATAAGTCTAAGGCTATATACTTTGGTTGTGAAATACTTTTTACATACAGATGCTGATGGAGAGGTTTCTTTCTTTCCAACCTGTGAGACCCAACTATACAATGATTATCACATACCATAATCTGAGCCCTAAAACCTTGAAATGGAAAACTTACTTATGCAAGTAATATATACATATCATTCATATGCACTTAAAACAAAATGACTCGAAAATTAGATGCATTTGATGCAAAGAATGACTTTTGCTACAGTTAAATACAATAGTGAAATTTCAATGATTTGTGAACATTGTCTCTACTTTAATGATAACCATAGATATATACTGCCTTTTAATTTGCTTTAAACTATTTTTTGTTTCACTAAAATAACTTAATAAATATGAAGATAGAATGAGTATCTTATTAAGGATTTTTATAGCATTTAACAATTTAAAGACCACCCTGAAGCTGTTAAAAATATTTCAGTGATGTTGTACATGTACTTTTATAATTTTTTCATCATTCTCTGGATAATTCTGATTTTCATTAACTTGGATTGACCTTGGTCCCAGTTGATCCGGGTAAGCGAGATTCTACTGTACTAATGATATTAGTTATTGTGATGTGGTTGTACTCTAACGTTCTCCTTTGTGTTACCAATTATCTGCTAAAGTATTTCAAAGTTCCCTGTTTATTACGTAGAAAATGAAGCTAGCTACAGTGAAGTAATGAATATTACACAAATATAACTATTTGTAACAAAGCTTCACTTATCTTAAGAAAATGTCAATTTTTCTTATTAATTGAGATCGATTTCACAGACAAATTGCTTGCATCGTCAGTCAATCAACACACTTCATCGCCAAGGATACTGGCTACCATTAAGTTACCGGTTAAGGGTACCGGTTGATGACGAAGTGTGTTGATTGACTGATGATGCAAGCAATTTTTTTGTGAAATCGATCTCAATTAATAAGAAAAATTGACATTTTCTTAAGATAAGTGAAGTTTTTGCTACAAATAGTTATATTTGTATAATTCCCTGTCTATATTTAGAGAGATATAAAAGAGTACTGTTTGAGAGAAGTGAATTAGTTTAGATAATTCAGTTCTTTTTAATATTTTCTTTCTAGCTATTATACTGTATATATGAAGTACATTTCATATTAATAAAACTATTTGTAGTATTTGTAGTCAGTTTTTTTCACACTACATAACTTTTTAATTTTTGTGGGACTAGTTTCGGGAGCCGCTGCTCCAATTTTCAACCTCAAAGGTTCAGACTCATTGACTGTGTTGCATGCAATCTTCTGTCTTGTGGTGGAAAATAAACTACTTTATTAAATTGTTGACTGGTGAGATTTAAAAATTTATTAATAAGTCTTCCATATTAAGACGTTTTCCTACGTTATGAGTTTGCTATGGCTTATCACATGTTTTAATAAATTTGGATTTGTGACAAGCTTATGGTTTTTATTGCAAAAGTGAAATGTTACTACTGACTTGTCTTCAGGTTCAAGTTGATGTTTCTAAAATGTTCGTTGACTCTAGGTTTTAGGTTTCTTTTGGTTTGCCCAATGTAGAATTTTTCACAATTCTAAAAGTTTATTTGGTATATTCCGGAACTATTGATGGTGGGATTTAATCTTAATGAGTGTCTATGTATTGGTGCCAAGATGATATTTGGTTCTTTTAAAGATATTTTTAAATTTGTTAAATGTTTGTAAGTGGTACATTTATTCACTGAATGTGCTATTGTTGGTGTCTTTCTCAATCATGAATGTGCCTGCCTCTTTAATGGTTTTCTTTAGCTTAGGTTTTTTAATGTTCTTGAGTACTAGATTTGTGCTGTATTAATGTACTTCATATATTGTTTTTGTTGTTTTGCATTCATGCCATACAATCCATGCCATTATGTATTCGTGTCATGTGCACATGTTTTTATATAGCTCTTAAATCATTTTCTGTTACTGTACAAGGCATGGATGTAATATTAAAGAATTTGGTGAAATATGAGCTGAATCTTTCCTGGCGGCATATATGTTCTAGATGTTCTCGGGATTCGAGCCAGATAAGCAGATGTTGAGACATCAACGTTTCGGGAGCGTACATCTCTCCCATCATCAGGATGTTGAATGACTTAGGGCTGGGGTGACCCATATATTTACTGGTCGCCAAGAAAATGACGCGGACCAATCAGCGAGCGGGCTCGCGTTGGTGAATATGACAACCTCTGAGAAAACACTGCTGCTCTGGTCGCTGCTCAGTAAGCCAGATCTGTGTTTCCTGAATCTTTCTGCTTACTGAGCAGCGACCAGAGCAGCAGTGTTTTCTGAGAGGTTTTCATATTCACCAACGCAAGCCCGCTCGCTGATTGGTCCGCGTCATTTTCTTGGCGACCAGTATATATATGGGTCACCCCAGCCCTAAGTCATTCAACATCCTGATGATGGGAGAGATGTACGCTCCCGAAACATCAATGTCTCAACATCTGCTTACCTGGCTCGAAGCCCGAGAACGTCTAGAACAAAGAATTTGGTGTTACCTAAGAATAACTTCTGAACAAAAGCTTAGGAAATTGAAAGAAGTAAATTTAACTAAAATAGTTTTTCTTCTCCTCCCTTCTTTAGAGAGGTATGCTCCCTCTAAATGTGGACTGTCACCTAATACTATACAATATTAGTCTTCAAACTGCAAAGATCCCTTATTGTGTATTATCCTCAGTGTCTTCTTTACCTTCTTGAATTTTCTAAATCATAAAAAATTGTTTGCAATGTGGATACTGAATCACAAATTGTGTGAACAAACTTGTAAGTTTCAGCCTTGACTAAACTCATAACCATGTTTATACACTCACCTACTCTCTTGGCACATGATGATCTGATTTGTGTAACATCAAACATTTCTCTTACTTTACAAATTCTCACTTTACAGGATTTATTAGGTGCTATGTGCTATATTAGATATTAACAGAGAACTTGATGAAATTGGAAATTGAATTGCATTAAGCAGTTGTTTGCTTGCAAAACAAAACAGAAGTGTTCAGTCATGCTAATGTTTTACTGGAATAAATAAGACTTCATATAACTCCATAAATTGGAATTAAAAGGGAATTCACTCAGTATTGAAACTTTTTTTCTGAATTTGTGAGCACATAAATGCAACATCTATTGTGGTTGGTGCATACTGCCCTTAATATCTTTTAATTCAGTTTTTATTTCATTAAAATAAGATAAAAAATAAATTATAAAGGTTTGTTCTGCAAAGTAAATAATTGAAATTGAAAAGTAAAAACCAGAAACTAGCAACAGTGAAGCAACAAATATTATATAAAATATAATTATTTGTGACAAACTTTACTTATGTTTTAAGAAATTGTTGGAAATTTCCACAGATAAAAGGATAAGTGAAGTTTGTGACAAATAATTATATTTTATGTATTATTGAAATTGAAGATGGTATAAATAACAAATCTGTTAACTGTGTATCTGAGAACAACCAGTGTAGGGCTTAAAAGGCCATTCAGCAATCAGTTAATGTTGTCAGACATTTTGTCAATGCAAAGAAGTGCAAAAATGTTAAGAAGCAACAGGTTGGCATAGATCTGAAGGCAATACAATAAAAGAATACTTTTAGAACATGTTTCAACAAAGTGTCCATGATTCAGAATTAGAAAAGTAGCCATTAAAACTTATTATTGTTTTTACTTTTATTAAATTTAATGCTTTATCATTAATCCAAATAGTAATTATGATATAATTGTTACTGTACCGGATTGTATCCAGAGCTGTAGGATAATTCTGTTTACTTGATGTTAATTCTTCATTGTATGTAGTGAAGAGAATGTCATTATTGGTGTTTTTAAATTTTCACCGACAAACTTCAAAATCAGAAATGATAAAATTTACTTGTTTTCAAATGTAACATTTTATGGAAGGATATTAACACCTAAAACCTGTTGCAGTAAAGAAAGGAGTTCGGGAAGTTAAGCCGTTCTATAGGATTCAAACCTTTGCTACCATTCCTTAATATTGAGGGTATAACCATGATACCACACAGCTACTTTAAACTGTGAAACTCATTGGCTTTTAAGTTGTAATCTAGCTTTCTCCATAAGTGTCACCTTGATATTTGTGTTGTACATTTTAACTTTATAGCATGGTGTTAAACCCTTTTTAGACATTTCAGCATCATGATTTAAATTTCACACGCTATTTATATGTGCAGTATCAAATATGCATGACATAATTTAAATCAGAATTTAAGTGTTAATTTAATATCTGTATGAGATGACTGTATAATGCATATTTTGGTACAGGCACGTCTCTGAATGGTTGTAGTCTATCATTTTTCTAGCTGTGTAGATTAGATAGTTTTCTACTTGACTATGACATTGGATCTATGTAACAGGTGGTTCACTCATCAGATGGTTTTAAAGGAAGTTAGCGATGTATAGAGTGTAACTAAAAACTTAAATGTAAACCCATGTGTAACAGCTCACTGCCAGGACCGGAACCTGCCAGCCTCATGCCCACATGCGCAAGGCAGAGGTGGGCAGTCCTCCAATCGATACGGGGAGGAGATGTGGGCAGCATCTCGATACCCCAGCTGTAAAATTGGCTTTCTAGACCAGGATTTGCTACCTAACGTAGCTCCTCAATTTCCTAATAATGCTGAGGGGCACTGGTCCTACACCTGGGACTTAAAATCTGCAACCCCCATTGGTGGGAACAATCCCAAGCTCTTTCCATGGCAGGGAACTAAAGCACAGCACACATCCCACTATGCCATGGCGCAGATCATAGTGTGTAACTAAAATTTACAAAATATACTAAAAAAACTTGATAGCTGTCTATGAAAGACTGTTTTTATTTTTATTCTGTTTAATTGCAGAATAAATTAGTTTTTCACTTAATAAGGAACCTTAATTTTCTTAAATACATAAATCTATAATAATAATAATAATAATAATAATAATAATAATAATAATAATAATAATAATAATAATAATAATAATAATAATCATCATCATAATCATCATAATCATCATCATCATCATTATCATCATAAAAGGAAACCAGAGATGACTGATTCACCTAGTATATTTTGTACTGTATGAAATGTAACCTAATGCAGATCAGTTTCCATGCGACTGAGGCTGGTTGTCACCTATTTTCCTGCATGTTATGTTTATTGTTACAATTATCTTTTTTTCATTTTTAAGAGCTAACTGTATATGAGTATTGTGCCTGATAATGTGTTTAAGTGGATTTTTGTTATTATTCCATAGTAAACTATTAAATTAATGAAATGTAATATAAAATATCATTCATTAGCAATATTATAAGTATTCAAGTAAAATAGTAGTTGACATATAACACAGAATTTTCAAGTACCAAAAATAAATATATAATCTTCAGTCTTATACTACTTGAAATTCCTAACAAAACTGTATTTTCCAGTAGATATCAGTAAAAATAAAACTCATTTGTAAGTTTTCAGTCTTCTCAAGATACTCATTTTGTTGTAGAATTTGTTTTCTTCATAGTAATTGATAATGCAGTGGTATACTATTTGAAGTATTATTAATTTTAAAATTACTGCAATCTAAAAGATAAGATGCATTATATGATACATTTTGGCAAAACAGTAATTTAAAAAGTATGCCATGTGTTAAACTTTTCTTTTAAACTTTAAAATTCATTTACTTCTTCAGTTTTGGAAACAAGAAGGTATGGCAACTCTAATTTGTATTTCCCCAAAATGTCTTGCTATATTAGCAATTTTAGTGATGATGTCTCTGTCACATTAATGACCTAAATACTGTAAATGTTTCTGTAAAATGTTTCTTGTCAGGACCATTACAGCATGAAATTTCAGAGTAGACTTTCCTCTTGGTAAGCAAAATTTTTGCTGATTGCCTTGAAGCCCAAGTTTTTCTTACAAGGGAATATCATTCAATGTTATAAACATTTATAAACAATTTGCACAACATCTTAAGGAGTATAATGAAATCTAATAAAATTCTAATATTACCTGTTGCAGTGCTTATATGAGTAACTTCAAACATGGTAAAGATGGATGTATTGGTCATTATTGTCATTGAAATATTTTATTGAATGGATAAGGAGAACAAAAAAAAAAAAAAAAAAAAAAAAAAAAAAAAAAAAAAAAAAAAAAAAATCTGAAATACCATCCTTTACCTTAGGTAGTGACACTCTCTGATGCTTGGAGCAGGCCTTATAGAGTGAATGGCTTAAAAATACGAGGATCAACTGATAAATCCCAGGCCTCACAGTTAAAAAAATAGTTAAAAAGTTTGTTTTTCTTTATTTCTTAACATAATGTCCAGAAAGGCTATTGCATTTGTCATATTGGTGTTATAATTTAATTAAACCATCTTTAGTGTGATTTATCATGGTCCTCAAAATAGCTGTTTATTGCATCAATGACCTCCTTTTTGCTCTGAAATTTTTGTCCTCCAAGACATTTTTTGAGGTTCGAGAACAGGTGGTGGTCACTGGGTGCTAGGTCTGGCAAATAGAGTGGATGTTCAAGTAATTCAAACTTCAATGCACACATTTTTCCCATTGCAATGGCTGAACAATGGGCCAAAGTATTGTCATGAAGAAACAAGATTTTTTGTCTTTGCCAAATGAGGTCTTTTTCTTTTCACCTCATCACTCAAATGTTGCAGTAAGCTTGCGTAGTAGTCACCAGTGATACTTTTAACCTTTTCCAAGTAATCATTGAAATTAATTCCCTGTGCATTCCAGAAAACACTCACCATAACCTAGTTAGCTGACAAAATAGACCTTGCCATTTATGGAGTTGGTTCACCTCGCGCAATCCACTGCTTTGATTGTGATTTACTTTCTGGAGTGTAGTAATATATCCAGGTTTCATCCATGGTAGTAAGCCGTCTCAGAAATTGGACTTTTATGGTAGGGCTCCAAATTCTTCACAAAAACAGTTTTTCTTTGCAACTTTTGATCAGGTGTTAACAAATGCGGACCCAACTTCCACAGACCTTGTGAAAGCCCAAAACATTACTTGAAATATTACCTGCATGTTCTTTTGGTATGTTTACAGCCTGTGCTATCTCAAACAACTTTAATCTACGATCATCCAGTACTAAACGAATTTTTTCAATGATCCCTAGAGTTGTGACTTCCACAGGGCATCCATAGCAAGGCTCATCACTAGTGTTTTAATGTCCCATTTTAAACTCTGTACCCCACGTTTTAGTCATTGTATCGGGTTGTCTCATAAATTTGTTCGATTCTTATTACGTGTTTACGACAAAGAACACCTGAGAATACTGCATGCCCCCATTACTTTTATGTCAAAGAAGTTGCCTTACAATATGGGGTTTGTTTACAAATACAATAACTGAAAAGAATGCTATGAACACAAACCACAGCGACCTCCGGCCAAAGGTAAATAGGTCAACTTATGTAAGAATTGGTAACCAAACTTCAGTACGAGTTTGTGGATGCAACAGTGTGGAGTTGTAACTTGTGAATGTTAATATGGAAGGCAAGAAGGAACATTTTAGACATTTAATGCTGTTTTATTACCGTAAAGGTAAAACCGCCTCACAAACTCAACGGAAAATTTGTGCTGTTTTACGGAGAAGATGCAGTGACGAATCAGGCATGTCAAAAATAGTTTACTCCATTTCGAGCTGGGAACTTCTCTGTGAAAGACAGACCTCGTTCTGGACAACCTGTGGTTATGGATGAGGAAAGGATAAAGGACATGATTACAAACAACCCCAGAATAACAACTTGGGAGGTAGGTCAGGAGCTAAACTTATCTCATGCAACTGTAGCCAGGCACCTAAAGAAACTTGGTTACGTAAATCTTCGGGATGTATGGGTTCCGCACGAACTGAGTGAACAAAATTAGTTCAGCGCGTTTCCATCTGTGACGCAATGAAACTGCCCCTTTTCTGAAACAGCTGGTTACAGGAGACGAAAAGTGGATTGTGTACAACAGCATCCGAAAGAGAAAGTCATGGCGTAAGAAAGGGGAATCACCTCTCTCAATTCCTAAACCAGGGCTTCATCCTGAGAAGATTATGCTGTGCATTTGGTGGGACTGGAAAGGAATTATTTATTACGAATTTCTTCCTCCTGGGGAGACCATCAATTCAGAGAAACACTGTTCTCAGTTGGATCGTCTGAAGGTTGCCCTAGGAGAGAAAAGGCCAGAATTAGCATCTAATGGTGGAGTCGTCTTTCATCAACACAATGCCAAACCACACACTTCTATGGTAACTCATCAGAAATTACGGGATTTCGACTGGGATGTGTTACCTCACCCGCCTTATTCTACAGACATTGCCCCATCCAACTATCATTTATTCCGATCCCTGCAAAACTTCCTTAATGGCAAACGCCTTACTTCCTTAGAGGATTGCAGACTCGCCGTAGAAGAGTTCGTCAACCAGAAAAGTGCAAGATTTTGGAAAAATGGAATTGATAAGTTTCCTGAGAAATGGAGATATGTTATTGATAATAATGGTGCATACTACACATAATAAAGTTTGTTTTGAAAAGTTCATTGCCTTGTTTACTTTCGATGACCTTGCGTGTGTAAACAGATCACCCCTAGATAATTAGGCAATTTCGTTGCCGTAGTTGTGATACGGGCATGCAGTGCAGGCGTTCTTTGTCGTAAACACGTAACAAGAATCGAACGAATTTATGAAACAAACCAATATATGAAGGGGAAGAGTCTTTCAGTGTACTGTTCATTTGCTCCTTGATTTCTCTAAGTGTTAAGCCTTTCAAATGAAAATATTCAATCACTGCTCGTTTTTCCAAATCCTCCATTTTCTTGAAATCTCTATACTTGTCTTGTTTAAAATGCTGTCATTCAAAAACTAAGCAAGCTATTGACCTGTAACTATGGATACAAGGTAGTCTATAGTTAAAACTATATGATGCTATCCGTCAAGCTGGTCCAGTGGCGCCATCTCTATGTGCAGCCCAGGACTTAGAGCCGACCCTCGTAGTATGGAAGTATTGAAAGCCAACTTATATGTACAAACATCTTGAGAAAGATAGCAATAATTGAGATAAACTCCAATAACATCAAACCTGTAAAAGTAGGTTTTATGTTTTGCACACAGCAAATTGCATATTTTGAGGAGGAATAACAATAGATCCAATTGGTATGCAAACTGTCATCTATATCCCATGAAATTGCAATAGAACATCTTTTTATGACATGCTTTAGAATGATATTTGACTATTGATATAAATCGTTAGTAATTTGCCTAAAGTACATGATAGTTTTAATAGATTTAAAATAATTTGAAATGCATTATAGTTAATAATTTGAGTTAATATCATATTTCCTCATTCTCTTTAAAAGGATGTAAATATTGGAAATATTCTTAACAATTTCCTTGTTACCAAGGAAATGTTGCTGTCCTAGAAGGGAATGTGGTTAACAAACAGCCCAAAGAAGAGAGGGTGTTTAATAAATAAGTTGTATATACAAGGTTAGGTATCTGCTATTGCACAGCCGCATGGTGGGAGATAGGTAGTGTAATGCAGTTGAACCTAACCTTCAAGACCAATTTGTTAGTTTCATGTCACTGTCTGCTTTAGTTTGCTTCTGAGCCTTGGTTGTAGAGAATGTTGTTTTGTAGTAGTGCTGTGAGCACGGTGAACTTAAAAATTGATCAGCGCATTAACCTCAAATTATTCATAAAATTAAAAAAGCCACCAACAGAGTGTTTTGATATATTAAAGGTGTTTGGTGATAATGCTATGTCATGTGCACGAGTATTTAATAATAATAATAATAATAATAATAATAATAATAATAATAATAATAATAATAATAATAATACTTTATTCTCACCTTATGTTTTACAAGCATTGTTGAAAACAGGCATGTCCTCAATTATATACAATTTGAATGGCACAAACAGTTTTCAGAAGGTCAGAAAGAGGTTGAAGATGAACATGCCAAGTCAAAACTGAAGGCAATGCTTATCATTTTTCTCGATATCAGGGGTGTTATCATTGTCTGGGTACCTGAGGGTCAATCCATTAATCAGAAATACTATAAAGAAGTCCTAATCAAGCTGTAAGGAAGAGTAAAGAAGAAAAGACTGGATTTGTGGAAGAACGACTCATGGATTCTGCATCAGGCAAAGTGCAATCCCACAATGCCATATCTGTGAAACAGTTTTTAGTGGCCAAGCACATTCCTGTGCTTGAACATCCTCCATGTTCATCAGATCCGGCTCCCTATGACGTGTTTTCTGTTTCCATATGTGAAAAGTGCACTGAAGGGAACACATTTTCGGTGTGTTGAAGAGGTAAAAGCAAAAACGGCAGAGTTGTTGAGGGTGGCAATGGATGACCTACAGATCCGCTTTGAACATTGTAAGACATACGTAGCAGTTTATAGATAGGGGGAGGGAGTATGTTGAAGGGGATAGACGTTAGTTGTAACTTTGCAGTAAATCATATTTTGATGCCAGTCCTGTTATTTAATTGCCACGCCGTGTATACTGAGTATGGAACTTAAATAAGATATAATTACAATTAATAACAGCAGTGAACTGAATAGTTATATGATTCATATTCTCTAAATCACTTCAACTGTTCAACCATTCTCTTTCCCAATGTACTTCAGTAAACCAAATTTAGTATCTATCTGCAATGAACTTAACACTTCCCCATTGCCAGTTCTTTCCTAGTAAAGAGAGGGAAACATTGATTCCATCTACCTAACTAGTTCAGTGCTTCCTGGACTAAAAGTGGAAACTAATATTAATGAGTAGTCTTGCTTTGAGATACATCAGAGATTTGAAGATTGTAAACAGAGCTGTAGTTGTTGAATTTTGCTACTCTACCTGGATTCTCTTATTATACTTAAATGAGAAAGATGAACACATAATTGCATTGATAGAATCAGTGCAAATATTAAGGTATGCTTTGAGAAGTTTTCAGACATTCAGGTTAAAACAGAAGTAATTATGTATAATTATTGCAAATTGCTGAGTTGTCTTGGAATTTGCCCTCCCCTGCCAGCTTCAGTGCTAAATATTTGCATGAGAAGGATTTCTAAGACACCTGTGTATTACCGGGGTGAAATACAGATGTGAAGATATTTGGACCATCTCCTCTATATTCTACATGCTGTTAGGTAGTGTCAAACAGGTTGTATATACCTGGGATATGGGGAAGGAAGGCATTTTTGCCACTCTTTGTGCACTATATTAATTCAAACTGAGTTGCAGCCTCTGTTTTCACAATTGATGTGTTTGTATTTCAAGAATTTTTTGACCTCCACAACTAGAAGGCAATCTTAAAAAGGATTTACTGTTAGGTTAATACGATTCTCTTATTTAAACAATTTATTAAGACAGCTAAAAGAAAATGGAATCATTGTGATATCATTCCTTTCTTGGAAGTGTTGAAAACAGTGTTGTTATGATAAATTAACTTTAAAGAGAGTCGATTAAAGACACTAGACAACACTTACTTTTAAATTTTTCCGGAACATGTTTCTGAGGCTTTGCCTCTATCATCGGCCGGTTTTCGACTGAGAACCAGTCGAGAACCGGCCGATAATAGAGGCAAAGCTCAGAAACATGTTCCGGAAAAATTTAAAAGTAAGTGTTGTCTAGTGTCTTTAATCGACTCTCTTTAAAGTTAATTCATTGTGATATGTTATATATATTTTGTTTGTTTATTTTTTCCAAAATAACCTTCTTTGTATGCATTCCTCTTCCTGCGTCAGTTGATTAGAATGCCTTTATTGAAACAAAACATTTGTTTAAAAAGACTGGATGCTCTTAATTTAGAATTTAAGTGCATACATCATTTTTATGACATTATGTATTGCACATTATAAAGAAAGGAACATTACGATGTATGATGATAAGGAACCAAGATCTCTTTAGATTAAGTGACATGGCTCTAATTCTTGTTATGTTAATATATAAATGCATCTTATTCATGGGATTTATAGCTGCACTTGGAATCTTTTGCAGAACACATCACATCCATAATGCTGGACGTGAAAGTGAAAGTTTAGTGTTCATACTGGGAACATCATCACTTTGTATGCAACATTTTTTATAGCTGTTTGTATAGTATGAGGTAAACAGTAGTGAAGTGAAATCATCCCAGAAGTGTGTGATCTAATACATTGGTGAGCATAAATTTCCTTCATAAAAGACAGAAGTGCCCTCCTTCCTTAATAATGACAGTGTTGTAAAAAAGTTGAAAATGTTTGTGAGCCACTTGTGATGTTTCATATTATTTATATAAACATATACTAATGGAATTAAACAGAATGGGACCATTCACTTAAATAATGTTCCAGAAACTGTATTTAAATGTTAATAGATGTAAGCAATATTATGTATTTTTAATATAGTATAATGAGTTAAGAGAATTTGAATCACCAAGCATGCAAATAAGAAAGCTGTTAAGGTGCATGACAGGAATGTGAATGCAAATTATGATTTGCAAAACCTGTTAAGCTGTAGATATTTGAAACTTTCATTTTACTGAGCTGGATAAATAGATATACTTGTAAGCATGGGTGGTTTCTAGCTTTTAGAAACATTCATTGGCATTAATGTCCATAGTGATGTGTTTCTCTTTGATGACCTATCATGGAGCTGTGACTATTTTTGTAAGCTTTCAAGTTTTTTGTAACCAGTTAGACTTTGCTGATGCAGCATGTAATCTCATTAATCTGGAAAATACAAATGAAAATTAATGGATGCCTTACAGCGAATATGGCTAGATTCTCCTTGTGGTTAGTAGGTACTTAGAGCTCTAGCATTTTCAGTAAAAGTCTCAGTAAAGTGTCACATTGTGCACATATGATAAAGTAGTTACTACTTCCTTTGTGGATGTTACATTTGTTGCTTTCAAGTACCACTTTTGAAAAGTTTTTATCAATTTTTAATTATATTGAGTTTGTTGTATTTGCTTAAATATCAATTGCTTCAGGTAAATTCACAGGATATGTGTGCAAATTAGCAAATCAACCAAAAGTATCAGATGTAATGATAACATGGCACTGTTTACTGCATTTTACACTTATAGAAAGAATATTTTATATCAGTGCAGTCACTTCTAAATGAATGGCTGCTTTTGCATCTTGACACCAAAGTTACTGAGTGTATTATTTGCACACTAATGCCAGAACACTGGTTGTAATTATGGACACTGGTTTTCTTGGGGAATATGATCCGATCATTGCACAGAATACAGAGTGTTAGGGGTATGAGTGCACACATTTTGCAAGCTGGGAGATCCATATATGACAAATAATAAAGGCCCATACAAATTCCATCTATCTTGAAAAATAAAGGAGAAAATTGAACATTACTGAATACATTATCTGCACAGTCTGGCAACAACATATAACATTTTTGTTTTGATTTGTGGTCGGGTATGCATTCACACCTGCAATGGGTGAAAGTCTAAATTAGGCCAGCACTTCAAAGCTGGTTCACTTCATGCCTGTATGTTTATCAACTAATGCCAGTAACAATGGGTGGAGTGCTTTTCTTTAAAGCTGTTCATTTGTGTTCATGAGACCTAAACTGAAAGCTGTGTGAAAGCTATGCATAAGTTGATCAAGGATAACAAATTTAACTATTAACTACGTAAATACTTCATTCAGGTGTATCGTGTAACATTAAATCTAAGCCATATCTGCTAAACAGGAAATGTATTAAGTCAATAATTACAACATGAATGTAATGTATGTCTTAAAACTTTTACAGCGAGCATTATTAATGATAGCTTCATCTTTTTAACCTTTTAAACATGGTGTGACATGGCTGATCACCCGTGAAGCTACGATTATCAACATGATATCTATTTACAGTAGATTCTCAAAATGTATTCCATTAGACTCTTTGATGTGACTATTTGGTTTGGAATTCTCCTACTGGGAAACTTATCCCAAGTGCTGTGCTTCGTGAATCTTCCAGTCGGCTGTGACGACAAGAACCATACTTATTAAATTATAGATGAGTCGATTTTATTACACACCATACTCTTGATTTGTAAAGACTGCCATACGTAGTTCTGAATGCATTAGACACATCTGAAACACTGACAGAACCCACTATTGTGCGAAGTGTCACAACAGGAAGTTTTACTGTTTACATTCCTGACCTTCCATTCTACACCTTGTCAATGTTGTGGGGTTGCCAGGTGTAAACCCCCCAACTTATTTGCCATAGACATGCAGGAATCCAGTCCTTTGATATCATTTTGTGGCTAAACCAGTAATTTTAGCATCACATTAAATACACAAGCAACTCATCTTTTCTAGTTATACCTTGTTATCCTAAGTGCAAAAGTAAATTATAAACGTGTGATGACATTTGGGATCAAAACTTTGAACTTTTATATATATATATATATATATATATATACTTCAGAGGAAAATTATATAGGAACTTATGTTTCAGCTTAACGTCAGGGAGTTGCTATTGAAGTCTGCACATTCTTACCCCTAACACCTTGTATACAAGAAAGCAGATTTTTGCGTAAAATGTGATGTCAATGTGGTACCAAATAAATGTGACAACATGGAGTGGAGTAATACAGGATTGTGTTTTCAATTTATCATAGACAAGGAATTTTCATACCAGCTCTGATGGATGTAGTTGATTTGGTTTTAATCTTCGTATCCATTGTCAAGCTGCAAAGGGAACTAAATTTCTTAGAATGATATTTAAGCATTTGGGAATAACTAAATAAAGTGAAAATCCAAATATTGAACACTCAAGAATGGAGTGGTGTATAGCTACAAGGAGATCTGGACATATGCAGGACAGATGTTGGGAAATCTTAAAAGTATTAGCATATATGAGCATCACATCCATGAACAGAAGTTAGGGAAGTACACATAAAACACCCATCCAAAGTTTAAAAAAAATGTCAGTTGAATGTATTATGAAAAATTCCCAAATACCAATGAATACAGTGGAAACTATTTACTGTATTTATTTTAAACTACATGAGGCAGAGCTGTATTATATAACATCTTTATTTTTCAGATGATTGATTATGATTTTAAATCAATGGAACAAAATAATTTTATTCCAAATACTTCTAATTATTACACAGAAAATGAATTATGTTTAATAAAAAGCCACCACTGTATATAATGTTAAAATATGCATTTCAGTATTTTCGAACTTTTTTTCATAAAATTAGTAATTTTTTTCTGAATTGCCTATTTCCAATGGTTGCAAGCAGTTATATCATGTCACAGTTTGATAAGCATTAGTATATCTGTTATCTTGTATGTATATATCTGTTAGTGTTGATTCATTGCTTTGTTTTACATAATGCAAAGCAACCTTAAACCAGCAAGTTTTGTTCTTTTGACAGTATTGTAATTCAGTATTCTTCATTAACATTTAAATGTGTATCTGTGAACTTTCTCACCTCTAATGCACTTAGACCACCATCTGTTGTCAGCTTTTAGTTTCTTTACAGTACTTATTGGTAGGGCCTGGATTTCAATGGCTTTGCATCTTTATTATGATTTTTTGCTAGGGTGATACTATGTGTGAACAATTCTGTATATTACTGATAATGCCAATATCTCAAAGTGTGTTGTATGATGCTTGGTATTTTAGGTTAAGTAATTATAACTATCATCATGGTTAAAACGAACACAGTGTGTTACCCATAAAGACTTACGTGTGTGTGTGTGTGTGTGTGTGTGTGTGTGTGTGTGTGTGTGTGTGTGTGTGTGTGTGTGTGTGTGTGTGTGTGTGTGTGTGTGTGTGTGTGTGTGTGTGTGTGTGTGTGTGTGTGTGTGTGTGTGTGTGTGTGTGTGTGTGTGTGTGTGTGTGTGTGTGTGTGTGTGTGTGTGTGTGTGTGTGTGTGTGTGTGTGTGTGTGTGTGTGTGTGTGTGTGTGTGTGTGTGTGTGTGTGTGTGTGTGTGTGTGTGTGTGTGTGTGTGTGTGTGTGTGTGTGTGTGTGTGTGTGTGTGTGTGTGTGTGTGTGTGTGTGTGTGTGTGTGTGTGTGTGTGTGTGTGTGTGTGTGTGTGTGTGTGTGTGTGTGTGTGTGTGTGTGTGTGTGTGTGTGTGTGTGTGTGTGTGTGTGTGTGTGTGTGTGTGTGTGTGTGTGTGTGTGTGTGTGTGTGTGTGTGTGTGTGTGTGTGTGTGTGTGTGTGTGTGTGTGTGTGTGTGTGTGTGTGTGTGTGTGTGTGTGTGTGTGTGTGTGTGTGTGTGTGTGTGTGTGTGTGTGTGTGTGTGTGTGTGTGTGTGTGTGTGTGTGTGTGTGTGTGTGTGTGTGTGTGTGTGTGTGTGTGTGTGTGTGTGTGTGTGTGTGTGTGTGTGTGTGTGTGTGTGTGTGTGTGTGTGTGTGTGTGTGTGTGTGTGTGTGTGTGTGTGTGTGTGTGTGTGTGTGTGTGTGTGTGTGTGTGTGTGTGTGTGTGTGTGTGTGTGTGTGTGTGTGTGTGTGTGTGTGTGTGTGTGTGTGTGTGTGTGTGTGTGTGTGTGTGTGTGTGTGTGTGTGTGTGTGTGTGTGTGTGTGTGTGTGTGTGTGTGTGTGTGTGTGTGTGTGTGTGTGTGTGTGTGTGTGTGTGTGTGTGTGTGTGTGTGTGTGTGTGTGTGTGTGTGTGTGTGTGTGTGTGTGTGTGTGTGTGTGTGTGTGTGTGTGTGTGTGTGTGTGTGTGTGTGTGTGTGTGTGTGTGTGTGTGTGTGTGTGTGTGTGTGTGTGTGTGTGTGTGTGTGTGTGTGTGTGTGTGTGTGTGTGTGTGTGTGTGTGTGTGTGTGTGTGTGTGTGTGTGTGTGTGTGTGTGTGTGTGTGTGTGTGTGTGTGTGTGTGTGTGTGTGTGTGTGTGTGTGTGTGTGTGTGTGTGTGTGTGTGTGTGTGTGTGTGTGTGTGTGTGTGTGTGTGTGTGTGTGTGTGTGTGTGTGTGTGTGTGTGTGTGTGTGTGTGTGTGTGTGTGTGTGTGTGTGTGTGTGTGTGTGTGTGTGTGTGTGTGTGTGTGTGTGTGTGTGTGTGTGTGTGTGTGTGTGTGTGTGTGTGTGTGTGTGTGTGTGTGTGTGTGTGTGTGTGTGTGTGTGTGTGTGTGTGTGTGTGTGTGTGTGTGTGTGTGTGTGTGTGTGTGTGTGTGTGTGTGTGTGTGTGTGTGTGTGTGTGTGTGTGTGTGTGTGTGTGTGTGTGTGTGTGTGTGTGTGTGTGTGTGTGTGTGTGTGTGTGTGTGTGTGTGTGTGTGTGTGTGTGTGTGTGTGTGTGTGTGTGTGTGTGTGTGTGTGTGTGTGTGTGTGTGTGTGTGTGTGTGTGTGTGTGTGTGTGTGTGTGTGTGTGTGTGTGTGTGTGTGTGTGTGTGTGTGTGTGTGTGTGTGTGTGTGTGTGTGTGTGTGTGTGTGTGTGTGTGTGTGTGTGTGTGTGTGTGTGTGTGTGTGTGTGTGTGTGTGTGTGTGTGTGTGTGTGTGTGTGTGTGTGTGTGTGTGTGTGTGTGTGTGTGTGTGTGTGTGTGTGTGTGTGTGTGTGTGTGTGTGTGTGTGTGTGTGTGTGTGTGTGTGTGTGTGTGTGTGTGTGTGTGTGTGTGTGTGTGTGTGTGTGTGTGTGTGTGTGTGTGTGTGTGTGTGTGTGTGTGTGTGTGTGTGTGTGTGTGTGTGTGTGTGTGTGTGTGTGTGTGTGTGTGTGTGTGTGTGTGTGTGTGTGTGTGTGTGTGTGTGTGTGTGTGTGTGTGTGTGTGTGTGTGTGTGTGTGTGTGTGTGTGTGTGTGTGTGTGTGTGTGTGTGTGTGTGTGTGTGTGTGTGTGTGTGTGTGTGTGTGTGTGTGTGTGTGTGTGTGTGTGTGTGTGTGTGTGTGTGTGTGTGTGTGTGTGTGTGTGTGTGTGTGTGTGTGTGTGTGTGTGTGTGTGTGTGTGTGTGTGTGTGTGTGTGTGTGTGTGTGTGTGTGTGTGTGTGTGTGTGTGTGTGTGTGTGTGTGTGTGTGTGTGTGTGTGTGTGTGTGTGTGTGTGTGTGTGTGTGTGTGTGTGTGTGTGTGTGTGTGTGTGTGTGTGTGTGTGTGTGTGTGTGTGTGTGTGTGTGTGTGTGTGTGTGTGTGTGTGTGTGTGTGTGTGTGTGTGTGTGTGTGTGTGTGTGTGTGTGTGTGTGTGTGTGTGTGTGTGTGTGTGTGTGTGTGTGTGTGTGTGTGTGTGTGTGTGTGTGTGTGTGTGTGTGTGTGTGTGTGTGTGTGTGTGTGTGTGTGTGTGTGTGTGTGTGTGTGTGTGTGTGTGTGTGTGTAAAATAATATCATCTGAGGCACCGAGAACCAGACTGGCAGGTCCAGAGTTTCAAGCTGTCCCATAGCTAAGAGCAAATGCATTGGCTCTCAAGCTCCATTATATAGAGGATTAGTTTCCTGTCCAGATCTTCTTGTTGTAGTGGCAAGTTTACCATATTTGGTGTGCTGCCGTCTTGGATTTGGTGGGCTTCCAGAACTTTCTCACATACACCTAATATTTCTGCCGTTGTGTGATATAACATATTTCTACTGGTTGCTGTGGGAACATTGACATCAGGGTGAAGTCCATAGGATATGGAAAGCATCCTGTCATGTATACAGCTTGACAAATTCAGAACAAGTTAAGAAGGTGTAACATGTAATTTTATATAGATTCAGAATATTATGACATACCCAATAAAGTATTACAATGTTTACAAGTTAATGCACTCCTTACTGCCATTTTTGATACATGTGGCTCATAACATTTGAGTGATTTTGTTGTTGTTGCATTTTTAGGAATTTTTATCTAATAGGGAAATTTTTTTACAGAGTCTTGTTTAAGTCTTTTTTTTAAGAAAACAAATCCAGGTATTTGTCATTTTTCCCAAATTTAGTTACATTATTCTTACATTAGTATTATCAAGTTTCAGAACTTCAAAATATAACAATTCTTAAAAACTTAATCAAAATTATACTAAGGGTCGACTGAGACACTGTACTTAACATATCACACATTTTCCTTCAATGTGTTTTGCCTCCACTTGAAGGCATTATCAAGAAATTGTCGACTAGCTAGAACTTTGGTGTTCCAGCTGGTCATGGTTCTCTGGAGACAAGACATCTGGCGACGATCCATTGAGGTTAAGTAAAATATTTTCTTCCGATGCAATATCAAAATTCATTAAATGTGTTTCATATTCCTTTATATAAGTATTTTCCCAGATGTTTAACTCTTGATTCAAGTGAACTGATTTTAGTAGTTGGATTTTATGTTCTATGTTGTGGTTATGATCCCAGAAATGTGCTGCTACTGCAGATTTATCTGTTCTTTTTTGGGGGGGGGGGGGGGGGGGCTTATGTTCCTGAAGTGTTCTTTTAATCTGGTTCCAATGTTGCTTTTATCTTTCCAATGTATATCTTATTGCAGTGTGAGCAATTAATTCTATAAATGCCAGACTTCTTTACCAGAGGAATTTTGTCTACTTTTTGTTTTTCGATGAGGTTTCTGATATTGAATTCAACTGGTGCCAGGGTGATGTTAAGTTCAATCAATTTCAATGTTTTGAATTTTCTGGTTGCCCATACGTGATTTGTGACTATTTTTTTTTTCTCTCTGTCTCTCACACCTAAAGCTGTTAAGGTGGTGATCTCTTCAACTGTTTTTGTCTACTGAATCTTTTTATTTTCTTGTCCACAAAATCTTAAAAATCTGTTGGAATAGGCCCTTTTCATATTTTGTTGAGTATTTGGATTTGTCAACCAGAGATTAATATGTGCAACTAAACAGTTTTCACCTGTTTTAAGACATAGCTGTTCTCTAAAGGAATGTGTGGTGCAGAAGGTAGTATTTGAGGTGATGTTTGTATTTCATCATGCTGAAAGTAATAATTATTTCCACAAAATTGAAAATAAAAATTGGAGAAATTAGTTGCAAGTAATCTTAAGACATGTAGAAAGTGAAACAGATACCTGTCTTGTCTAAAATGGAAAATGTGTTGAACAAGAAAAGTGGATATGATACAGTGTGTAAGATTGCTAATGTACTGTCAGGTGAAAAGCATTTCCATGATGAAGAGCTGGAAATCCTTAATATTTATTGCTTTAAAGATGCCCTAGTATCTTCTGTTGATGTAAGAAGTTCTCTATGTGTAAGCCTGTGATGGCTGGCAATGGGCAGTCCTTCCTATTTCAGAACTTAAAAAAGGTGTTTTTAACATATCATAATTTTAGTATTCACAATAAGGTTTAAATGAAATGTGCAAAGTAATCAGAAAATGGAAATTTTTATGTCATTCTTTGTTCTTTTAGGTCATTTTTAATACATTTTGAGGCAATAAAGTCATTCTAAGGTCCTTTTTGATAGTCTTTGGGTCTAAAATATCTGGGTCCTACTTATTACAGTAAACTTTCTTTCTGCTGAAATCTTTAAACCAGATTAACCTTACTGACCAACAGCAGCAGTAAAATAACATTAAATATGTGTGCAAGTGCCTACTTGTTACGATGGTACAATATTTCTTGCAATGTGGAGAAGAGGACTAGAATTAACTGCATACAGTACAGTACTTGTATTTGAATTTAGGGTCATGGCAAAAATCATTGCCAGTTGTCAATCTTTTATTTGTTTGTCATTCATTCTTACCTATTTGCTTACTTGTTTCTTTCCTTTTAATTTTTTTTTCTTGTACCATTTTGGTTAAGTGGAGTTCACTTAGCCCAGTTTTACTGTAAAGCTGTTACTAAATGTGCTCATATGGAGCAGAAATTTGAGAGTGTGAAATTATTGACAAACTAATACAAATATATTTTTGGTAGCGAATTATACAGATGTGTAGGGGTTCTGCACATTGTGGGGTTCTTTGTTTTATAGAATGAAAGTATGCATTAAAAATAAAAGTTAAGTATTGCTGTTGCATAGTACAAGAAGATTATAGTAGGTGCTAAAGTTAGAATCATATGAAGGTGTATTATATCATATGCGTATCATACTGTTACAGCAGCAACGAATACCTACCATTAAAGGATTGAAGAGGAAAACCTCTCATTAGTTAGCTAAGACATTATCTTGTATACAAGAACTTTAAATGCTCATTTAGAAAACAAATTGGTTTTCCTTTTTAAGAGCATTATTTTAAAATATGGCCCATTACAGAATCTTAATTTTACAGGAATCAACCAGATGTCTCTTCACTGAACTGTTAGAAGCTTATAATCAAATTGACTTTCTGCACATTTTTATAACTAGTTTAAACTGTAATCTGTGTACATTTAGTCTGTAGAATTTAACTTTTAAGGTGTTATTTAGTGTGTTATGAAACATTACATTTTGATTCAATACTTTGTGTTGTAAGCACAATAATTAGGGCAAGCATTTTTGTTCCCGAATGTGTAGCTGATCAAGTAGTTTATCGTGGTATAGCAGTGACACAATCAGGATAAGAAGGTCGTCTTGCAGGTAGAATGTGGTGCTCCCACTGTGATAGTTCTGTATTTACAACAGCAAGTTTACGTCATTATGACCTGAGTATTTTGCTATGTATGTTATTCAATATATAAAGTTATATTGTAGATATATGTGATGTATGGTAAGGTACAATTTCAGTATCTTATCACAAACAATTACCTATCTCGAAAAGTCTGACTGTGAAATGTCTAATGCTCTTGACAGGTTCCACAAAATCTGTGAAAGAATACTCTGTCAAGGAAACTGTTACAGATCACATAAAACAAAAACTTTAAAGTGTGATTTAGAAGAATCCCGGCTTTACTGAAATGAAACATATTTTAAATTCCAGTAAGAACTGTAAAGGTCCAGTATTAATAAGAAGTATAAATATATAAAATACTTTAACTTTGCCCCTACGACATCACGTGATGTAGAGAGAACGTCTTGTCGATTTAAACAGGTTTTAAGTGACAATCACAAATCATATGCTTTTCACAACCTTAGAATATTTATTTTCGTTCAGTGTAACAGGATTGGTTTTGTGAAGTAGAATGTTCTTGGTTTTATGTGCTAATCTGTCTGTATGTATACAAGAAGTTGCATATTGCGTTTCATTTATATTATGCATAGTGTATTTTATATATTATTAATACTATAACTGCAAGATTTACATAAATAAAGATTAATATTGTATACACATATGGAGTCCCCTAAAGATGAAATTGAAGAAGAATGGAATAGTATTAAAAAAAAACTAGTACAAAAGACAGCAAAAGAAGTATTAGGGACAAAAAAGGTTTCCAGAAAGAAAAGGGGGTTAAAACAATGGGATCCTGAAATACAGAAACTAGTGAGGGGAATAAAAGCATACCTAAAATATTTAAATGAAAGAAATGGTAAAACTAAAATAGAGTACAATAACGCCAGAGCACTAGTTAAAAAGTATACTTGTAAACTAAACGGAGAACATGGAGATAAGTATATAGCATATATGCAACATAATTTATGTGGACAACAGAACAAAGTATATAGTTCATCAGGAACATGAACTCACAGGAAAAAGACGAAGCAATGTTGCAATGTATAAAAGATTTAGTTTTAGAAAACTACTATAAAGAACTCTGGGCAGAGAATGAAAACACAGAGCAACAACAAGAAATAAAACCTACTACAGCAGTAGATGAACTAGAATTAGAAGAATTGGTAAATTTTTTGAAACAAAGTAGAAGCAACAAAGCATGTGGTGTAGACAACATTAATACTGAATTATTAAAGTATATTCCAGATAATTTTCAAGAAAGATTATTAAAATTATATAATAAATGTGGGACACAAATAAGAATTCCTGAAGAATGGAAAATAGGAAAAATAGTATCATTTTTTATAAAATGTGATAGAACTAAACCTGAAAATTATAGAGGAATTACCCTACTCTGCTCAGCCTATAAAATTTATATGAAGATTATAAATAATAGATTGTGAATAGTAGAAACACTTAAATGGGAAAACAGACAGGATTTAAGAAAGGAAGAAGTTGTATAGACAGTGTCTTCACCCTCAAATAATTGAAAAACGAAAAGAATTTAACTTAGAAATGCACATTCACTTTACAGATTACAAAAAAGCCTTTGATAAAATATCTAAATTAAGATTATGGGAAAAAGGACTATCAAAACATTTAATAAATGTAATAAAAAACTTATATGCAGAAACAAAAATCACAATAAATAACCTAGAACCAATACTGATTTCAATAGGGGTTAGACAAGGTTGTCCAATATCAACCACTCTCTTTATTTTTTAAATAGATGACATGATCAGATCATGGAAACAGGAAGTGACAAGGGGAATCAATCTAGGGACAAGAACAGTAAAAACAGTGGTTTTCGCAGATGATCAAATATTAATAGCAAAAAGCAAGAATGATCTTCAAGGAATGGCATATAAGTTATATCATATAGCAAAAGCATATAAATTAGAAATATCTATAAGCAAAACAAAAACTATGGCATATAGAGGTATTGACCCAGTTTGGCCTCAAATAGTTCTAGAAAATAAAACTATTGAACAAGTGTCAAAATTTAATTTGCTCGGATGTGAAATATACATATCAGATACAGACATCAATAAAAAATTAAATAAATTTAACTACATAACAGGTACAATAAAAAATCCTAAAGATTAAAGCAAGAAAGGATTCAATAATAAAATTGTATAAAGCAATTGGCTGTCCCAATTATAACGTATCATTCAGAAACATGGACAATGAGAGCATAACATAAAAGAAGTATACAAACAGCAGAAATGAAGTTCCTTAGAAGCACAGCTGGATATACAAGACTAGACAAAAAAACAAAATGATGAAATATGACAATTAAATAAAACAATAATAGAACACAGAGTCAAATGGAAGCACCATCTGAATAGAATGGAAGAAAATAGAATTCCTAAAATAGTATACAATTACCAACTGCAAGGACGAAGAAATATAGGAAAACCGAGGAAAAGATGGAACGAGCAAGACTTGGAGCTAGAACAGGCTAAATGGCCTAAACCGTGTTGAAGAAGAAGACGAAGAAGACATTTGGTCTTATGCTCTGAATTGGAATGTTAATGCATTTGCATGTTTAAACATTTAGTGAACAGATAATTTGAATTTAGTAGCAATTACGTTTATGTCTGTCATGTTCCATTAACAAAATATGCCTTGCATAGCTTCGCAAAACATGCAGTCAGCATCAGAGTTTGACCCCCGCCATCCAGGCAGTACTAACCGATAAGCTTCCAAACCCGTTCAGGAACAGAAATGCTTGCCCTAATAATAATGTTTGATTTATTGACTTTGACACAAAAAGCACTTAAAAAGTTTTATAAACCAACCAATCATCAATTCAAAGACCTAAATTCTGTATTTTAATGCTTTTTATAAAGTCTAAGAAATCTGTACTTCCACTTAGAAGTCTTATTCCTAGGAAATTCCCCATGGATTGACTTTCAGCATCTCTTAGGCTGATAATTTCATTGAGGAATATCATAGGAGTAAGACTGATGATGAAATCAACAACATGTTTTAAATTTTGTGCCAGTAGTTTGTAGCATTTTTAACTTTACAATTATCTGATGTTTTCATTTCTGCTTGCCATCAAAAGTAAGCTTATGTTCATATGCAGTTGTAAATACTCATGCATCCATATATTTCATTCATTCTGGCTCTTCATTTTATGCACCCATCTCGTTGTGTTTTGAAAAGGCAAACAATCATCCATGGAGGTAGCTGCGCAGTTTTAGCTTTTCTGCAAGAAATAACCAGTCTGATTTTTATTTCATTTAGCACATTTGCTTTTTAAATGCTTTTCATCAAAACTTCTGTTATATTTTTTGGAAATAGTCTTGCTTTGGCCGTGGCTTAATAATCAATAAGTTTTATTTGGAAGTTTCTTTAGGTTCAAAACTCTCTTTATGTGAAGTTTGGATGTTTATGCCTGCAGGAAGTTCTTCAGGTGCCAATGACAAAGGCAATTTTTCACATACATCAACTTGCAGGTCCAATAATTTGCTGCCACTGCTCATACTTAATTCTAGGAGTTCCTGGATAAATTCCTCATCTTTCTTTCTTTCATTCTTTCTTTCGTTCTTTCTTCTTCTTCTTCTTCTTCTTCTTCTTCTTCTTCTTCTTCTTCTTCTTCTTCTTCTTCTTCTTCTTCTTCTTCTTCTTCTTCTTCTTCTTCTTCTTCTTCTTCTTCTTCTTCTTCTTCTTCTTCTTCTTCTTCTTCTTCTTCTTCTTCTTCTTCTTCTTCTTCTTCTTCTTCTTCTTCTTCTTCTTCTTCTTCTTTTTCTTCTTCTTCTTCTTCCCACAATCATTAGTTCGTTGGTCTTATACTTTAGTAATTGTCTTAATATTTCTTTTTTTTGCTCATAGTTTTTAATACATTACCATCAGCTAAGTCTTTCTTGCACTTTCATTTCTGAAACTAGACCTATTGGGTTTACTATGCATTTAACCTCTAAAAAATTAAAGCATCTATTTTAATAAAAATTATACTATGTTGTATGAATAAGATTTTCTCTCAAATTATTGCCTTTTTTGTAATGAGTTCACTATGTAAACCAAGAGCAAAGCATGTGCCGACATTGAGTGCTTTGACACATTGCTGACCAAACTAAACTACAACTCACTGTAAGAAATGAAATAAATGAATTTATTGTAAGAGTTATAACTAGATTAAACTTGTTTTATTGTAGTTTAATAGTATAACCTTGTAAATGGTTGTGCATGTATTTCCTTTTTAAAAAGCTGCAACAGTATTGCATAACTTAGATTTAGGTGAGAACATTAATGAGTTAGTGCTGCATGCACATTGTTGCTGATAACATCTGATCTGTTTAAACAATGACTATTCTGCCAACGCAGGTTGTGGTATGAAATCATACACAATTGAACTCCAACTAACTGAATTGTCAATTAACCAGATTGCTTTGAGGGGGAACAAAATTGTATATCTAAAATTAACTTTATTAAACACAGGATTTGGTATTGTATGACGGTTATTACAATACATAGTTGTAAAGTACTGTAGTTTTCTTTGCTGTTTGAAAGTCATGTTTTACTTTACATAAGTACAGTACTGTACAAAATGTAAGCATTGCTTTGGCTCATTAAATTATTACAGTATACACAAATTTAGTGTTATATACCAATGCCATTATATTATGATTTTTTCAGTTATTCGTCTATCTGGTCATCTGGATTGGTCTGGTTCTAATAAATGTGTATAGTTGGAGTTCTGTTGCATATTATTTTTTCCACAATATCATATCTCCCTCCCCCCCCCCTTCTCTATCTTTAAAAAATGTTTGAAAAGTGATATCAAGGATTTTCAACAAAATGCCCCACACCAGACAACCTTTTGCATGGTAATTTTTTTATATATTTTATGTTTACAAAAGGAATTACAAGATTTGGATTCAAATATGAAATGTGTGTGACATTTACCTTACAAATGAAGTGCACATCTTGAATTTTGTGGGTAGGCTGTGAAGGCCTTTTTATTTAGAAAGCAGGTTTGTATAACCAGTAAATCATAAGATATAGATAAACTTAATACACAACAGGTATTTATTTCAAATGCCTTTTTTGTAACATCAGCAATTCTCAAAATATCATTTGTAATGTAATTTAATGTTTATATGCTTTGTTGTTTTTTAAACTGCTGTCACCACTCCATTGTTTGTGGTGATATCATGGAAAGAGTATGGAAACTTAATGTTAACATACATATACTTGTAAATTGTGCAGATAAGTACTGTTCTATTTTTTTAGGCTTATGCTGAAAAGACAAATGTTGCTAAGCCTTAAGTTCTTTGGTTCACCACTTCATTTATTATCTCTATAGTCTAAGGTTTCAAAGTGACTATTAATGTATAAAACTTGAGTAGAATTTCCAAAAAAGCCATAGTTGAGAGAGAGGAGGGATAAGAGCATTAGAGGAGCTCAATATGCCCTGCCTTGTAGTACACAGTAACACAGTTTAAAATAACAAATGATAAGTTGTTTGAGATAAATATATTCAGATTCACAAGATTTAGTTAAGAACTTTTGAATGCAACACAGTTTACTATGCATTATATTTTGTACTAATCTTTGTACTTCCTCTGAAGAAAAAAGCAGAAGGTTTACCTTCTCACTTTGTCGGTTGATTTTTAAGTAAAAGTTGTTTGTCTTTTTAAACTCAAAGGGGAAGTAATTAGTCTGATCTAAAATAATATATGTATCATAAAGTTGGGATAATGGAGCATTTAATCCTTCTCTAGTACATGAATGCATCAACATTAGACTGCTAAAATGAAAGGTTACATATCAAATTTTTTATTGTTCTTTTCAACCAATGAAATACCATGATATCAGTGAACTTAGCTGCTTGCTATGGACATTTTTAGATAACAAAACTTTTAGTACAGCACACAAGCAGAAGCTTTAGTCTAATCTTTATTTCACATAAACTTACCCCATATCTCTTAATGCTCAAATGAGCTGATCACCTCTCATTGGCTGCTGTCATGGTATAGGCTATTGTGCAGTAAAAATCAATTTGTTATTTAACATGATGATGTATCTTAATATGTTCTAAGAGAATGTCAAATCTACATTGTCATAACCGTATGAATTAAATATATTACAGAGGTAATTTATCTGGAATACATGCTAATTCTTAGCCGAAATAAAGAGGAGGATCTTTTGCTTCAAACCTGCCTTTCGGGATGACTGACGTTAATACCTGCTTTTATTGGTAGTCATGACATAATTGTTTATATATATTTCTTTTTATCACTGACCTTGCTTTGAACTGGATTTGTCATACCATTCAATGTGTGAGTTGAGTTTCATTATAAACTTGTATTTTTGCGTGCCGTCACATCTTTATTTGCATGATTTTGTCTATCTTCCTGGCAGTTATTAAGACATTTATGGCAGGTTTCCACGTGGTACAAAAGCAATGTCTACAATACTGAAAGCATTAGTGAATTTGGGGAAAGGGGAAGGCAATGGTTCATGGAGGGATAAATGTCAACGGGGCAAGGATATTTGAAACCAAGACTGGATGAAAGAATTTGGCACAAGGAATATGCATAATAAACTATTCTTTGCTTGTATAATAATTGAATAAGCTGGAAATGTGTTGTGAAATAAAATGTATGACTGATTAAGAAATTGGAACAATTATATTACTTACATTTTTTATATCTTTACCAGTTCAAGAGCTGTTGCTCCTATCAACAGAAGTAACCCACTGGCTTCTAGTGGCATCCAGCATGTGCTGGTTATTTGTGTTGACGTATCCATGGTGGATTTGGTATGACAATTTAAAATCAATTTGAAAAACTATTTGCAGTCAGTTAAGTGTCAATAAACTGACTACAAATAATTTTTAGGATTAATTTTGATGTCACTGTTACTAAATTCCTCCAATGATGTATAATACTATTGAGTGCTCTTTTTTATGATTAAAGTCTTCTCTCAGGTTTACAGAGCTGTTATGTGTTTCATAGTTTTGAGGAGTGTTATGTTGTGGCTGGTTGTCCAAAAGTATGGAACTTAAGATTTATCCATCCGGTTGTATTTAGTGCATTTCATATGCTCTTTTAATCTGGTGGTTAAATTTCTCTTAGTTTCGCCTATATAAGTTTTGCTACATTGTGGGGAATTATTTCCATAAATGTTTGCTTATTTGTTCTCAGGAATTGTCCTTGGGTATGTTGCAGAGTACATGCTTTCTGTATACCAAATTTATTTTGTAAAGTAACGTAGATGTGATTTTCGAAAATGTGGAATTTATAGAGAGCTCTTGGGTGATGGTGAACTTTTTAAAAATCGGTTTTTTCTTTTGCTGGGTAAGTTTTGTGGTATCCTTAACATGTTCCTGTTCTTTTAATTTTGTTACTGTCAATTATTTCATGGTGGAGCCATTGTTAATTGCTGTGTTGACTATGTGTTTCATTCTCCTTTGCTAAAGGGTGTTAAAACGAGTATATGGGTTAAACTGTTTAGGACTGCCTATTTGTGTGGATTCTAATTGAAGCTATTGCTGTAGTTCTCAACTACAGACACAAGGGACACAAAGGACAAAGCAGCATCAGCACTGAAAGCCATATACGATATCGAAAATCTATACAAAATCTCACTAAAGATGGCAATGGTTTTGTTCTGATCAAAAATAGCACCAATAATAACGTACGAACTACTACTAATATGGGAATACCTGACAGAAAGAAATTTAGAGAATATAGAGAAAGTGAAGACAACATATATGAAGAAAATTCTGTGCCTATCCAAATACATACCTACAAGGTTACCGTACAAAATGTGCAGAGAAATAATGTGAATAGAAAATCTGCAACTACAAATGATGTTGCCAGCAGCAAATGTGCAATTAGTGAGGAGGGTACATCGAATGAAGAAAACGGAAATTTGGGAAGACATACATGACCAAGGGAGAATGGAAGGGACCAAACTATGAACTGAGGCATTTTGTAACGAGATACACAGCACATGGTTTCCACCATTTGATCTGTAAAGGAAAAAGACATCACAACCCAAGGGAAGAATCATGTGTGCGTTATGTAGAAAACAATATATAAGATACCATGTAGAAGTGTGTGAAAAGAGAACAGTCTCCGGACTGTTGCAGTGACAAATAGACAAGTAGTGAAGTGAAGCAGGAGATGTGACGGACACAACAAATATCAGATGGCCAGTACAAGGACTATGTGGAGTACACATTGTACTAAAGTATTACTAATGTAACTAGCATCAATGCACATTGTGCAATTTTCTCATATTATTATAGTTCTTAAAACGTATAGGTTTTCTGTAAATTCCAAAATTGATCCTGTTTTGACATCTAATTACTTTTAAATCGTGGAAAGATAATTTGCCTTCATCTTCAATTTCCATAGTAAATTATGTTCCTTTGTACTGGAAGATGAGTAGTTCAGTGAATCCTAGATGAACCTGCTTAGTACTATTGCAAAAGTATTATCAACATACCTTTGCCAAATTTTCTACTTGTGCAGAAATGAAGTGGTCATGTGAGTTTCTAGGGTACTCCTGAAAAAATCAGCAAGGAACGGAGAAAATGAATTGCCCACAGCCAAGCCTGAGGTCTGTATGATAGTACCTATTGTTGACTATGAAGCTGTTGTGAGTGATCCAAAAGTCTTGAGAGATTTATGAGGTCCTCTGTTTTCTCCTGAGGAATGTAGTTTTTGATAAGCCATTTCTGCAGATGGACAAAGTGTTTGCCTATTTGAGTACTTGGGAAAAGGGTTATGATTTCATAAAATACCAGTTTATCTTGTGCTTTCTACTCCATGCGATCTACTTTTCTAATTAGGTCTGTCAGTTCCTGATGCTTAAACTGCTTTAATTTGATAGTGATGAGAATTTTTGTGTTAACTAGTTTGCTAATTTGTGAGAGTCAACATTGTTTATAATGGGTCTCACTCTATTGCCTAGTTTATGGATTTTAGATAGTGCATACAACCTTGATAAGGTGGGATGGTTCATTTTGATATTTCATTTTTCTTTTCCTGTTAAGGTTTTAACTTTATAGTGCTATTGAAAGTTTTTCCGTGAGCTGTTAGTAGATCTGTTTTGATTTCTGTGTACATTTTTTCGTGTAATAGGTTTTTTACTTTAGACAATAGGAGCAATAGCCCTTGAAACTATCAGGACATAAGAAAGGTAATGTAAACTCATGTACATGTTCCAATTTCTGACTCAGTTTATCCATAAATTTATCCTTTGCTTTCTATGCAAGTGAAACTGGATCACTTAATTTTGATATTATTCGATACTACATTTTTGGGTACTGAATAAATTGCTCTCCAGCATAATTATATTTCCCTATAAGATGCAACAAATTTTGTGGGATCCTATTGTCAGCTAATAGTAGATTGTTACACTGATTTAGATATTTATTACTTCCTTACTTACTGATATCTTTCCTTGCTCTTTTCTTATTTTTCTTGTAATAATGGCTGCCTTTCATTCATTGTTGTGTGCTCTGTTTGGCTTGGACTCAAATATTTACACCCTGTTTTCTTGAATCACCACAGAATTTTAATCCATCTGATTCAGTTACAAATAACTTTCTTATAATTTCCAGTATGTAACATTTGGCAAAAGAAACTGTCTACTCTGTACATAAATTTATCATGAATTTTACTTGTGTAGTGTTGACAATCCTTATTGGATTTTCCTAAAGCATTTTCTGTAAACCATATACAGTAGAACCTCATTTACCTGGATCAACTGGAACCAGGGCCAATCCGAGTTAACAAAAATCCGGGTTATCCTGAGAATGATGGAAAAACAATAAAAACTTGTACATCTTCACTAATCAGCACATTTTCACGTAAAAGCACATACACTGTACTGTAATAGCCTATGTATTTGCACTGTACAGAATATATCTACAAACTAGTCAGTAGTAAAGAAGGCAGTGAGCTTCTGCTTTCTGAAATTTAATGTATTGCTGATGAGTAGCACAATCTCACATCCGCTGTAACATTACAAATTCATTTGGCAATGTTTTGGCTTCACTCTTGAAATAAAGCATCACTTTCTCTTTGGGTCATAACCACTGTTGGTTCATCAACACTCTGAATACTCTTTGTTTTCATTTTCAGTGACTGTTTTCAGCTCATTAATTGTTTTTGGATTGTCCTTGTAGACCGATGCTTTAGCTGCTCCCCAAAAAAATAAGTGGGAGGGGTAAGATCAGGAGACCGCGGAGGCCACAGTCATTTAGTAATTAGTCTTTCCCCAAAAAATTCCACTAACAGTCCCATAGATTTATGTGATGTATGAGGAAATGTGTTATCTTGTTGAAAAAATGCACTGTTCACTTCATCTTCATTTAGCTGTGAAATAAATGGAAAAAGAATATATGAGCAATAAACATCTGAATTAACCCCTTAATGTAAAAGCCCGAGTAAACTTGTGTTCATAATTTTTCAAGAATAGTAAAATCCCAAGTATACTCAGGTGACCAGCTTTGCAACTGGAAATTAGTTCAAAACCTGAATTCTCTCGTTATCTTGCAGTTTCTTAAAATTTCCCTTAGATTTCGTGCTGAACTCACTCCTTTGATAGTTGTAAGTGTGTCAACAGATGTCTCTGATTTAGGCACTTGTTTCCTTCCTACCAGCAGTTGTGTGTACCCATATAGTGCGCGGTTCTGTGTGTTTTACAGAAATAGCGAGTGATAAAGGTTATGATATTGTAACTTTGTGGGTTCGTAGAATTAAAAGGCCGAGTTGCAGAAATTAAAAATCTCCTTTATTTCCGTTGAAATACACTATTCAATTCTCACGTAACAACATTACATCAAACAATCTTCCAAGGTCGAGGACAATAACAAACACTTGCAGCTGATTACATTAGCTCTTGTTACAACAACCCTGACTGTTACACAACAACTGCTTCACAACTGACCTAATCACTAGCCATGGCTTCTTTTTATACACAAATTCATGAACCGAGAACCTTCTGGAGCAAACAAGAAAAACAATCATTCTCCGTTAAACGAGATATCTCTAGAACATTCCAACACTGAAAACCTATCTGAGCGGCAAGTCCTTTACCTCAGTTATCTTGCTTGCCGGCGATATCTGTTTACACTACGTGCTATCGTTAACTGCTTAGCAAGGCTCATTATTACCATGAAACTTTATCCGCCGATTGTTTTCTTATTTGTGCCGAAACTTTTATGCCTGTTGCCGTGACAATATTGAATTTAGTGGAACTGAAATTTCTAAAGAAAGCTATGCACTTCAGAAGAAGGAAGTGACTTTTCCAGCTCATCGGAAGGTGATACTGCAGCTGAGCAAATCATTGTAGGACACCAGGGGGAGAAATTTTCTCCTAAAGCAGTGAGCAGGCCATCAGCGGAAGGAAAGTATATGCAACTTGTTGGCTGACATTTTCCATCAATAATCCCACCCAATGAAAAGAGAAAAATCCAACATGAATATGTAGGATGTGCAGCAGTGTGTGTGATGCTAGGTGCAAGGAGATACGAAGGGAATCTAGATATATGCACACTGACTGTAGCGTATCTGTGTGTTGATCCTTGCTTAAGAGTTTTTCATGCAGTAATAAACATATAAACAAAATAAGTAATAAAGTATGATTTATAATATAGATTAATAACTCATTTTTGTTGCTTTATGTTTAAGTACCTAATATAAACTTGTTTATATGTATTAGTTTATAAAAGAAAGCATACTAAGTATGTAATGAATATACTTGGGATTTAAATCAGACACAAAAATCTTTATTGTTATGGTTGTAAAAACTGGTTCTATTGTTGTGATCATTATTGTATCTTAATGAATATTCAATTGTGACAATAAAAAAAATGGTAAAAAAAGGAACATACTTTTGAAAATAATAGGTATGCTAAGAGGTTAACTAAGGTGTTGAAAAAAATGTGCCCAATAACTCGAGAGCAAGAAATTGCTCACTAGGCACCAAAGTATGTGTAAAGGGGTTTCCTGAATAGCATTGGATTTTCAGTAGACCATATTTGCATATTTTGTGAATTTACGCATCCTGATAAGTGAAACCAAGCTTCATCAGTAAAAAATGTCGTATCTAACACATCAATTTCATGATACAAAATAGACCTTTGGAACAATTCACAATACTGCACTCTTTTTCCCATCATGTGTGGGTTTTAATTCGTGCACGACTGACACTTTATATGGGTACAAACCAATTTCTTTTTTGGCCATTTTGTATGTGGAACCATAAGAAATATCACAGCGTTAGACCACTTTGCTTATTGATTTCTGTGGATTTTTAAGCATTCTATCCGATATATCTGATAGTTTTTCTTCTGTTAGCACACAGGTTCTACCACTTCTGGCAGCATCGTCCATGGAACCTGTCTCCCAAAATTTATTAAGTAAATCATGCATAGTATCTTGGTGTGGTAGTTTTTAATTAGGAAGGTTGGCAATGAAACTTTGTTTCACTTTCTTTGTGTAGTTTCCACGTTCATTAACGTTTTCCACTAGAAAGACGTTCCTCTTTAGAATACTTTGCTGTCGCCTCAAACACTCGTCAGAACACAAACACAGTAAACCAAACTAACCAGCACAATAACCCACTGGTAGCCATTGAGACTACCTTCTGAAAACAATAACATATGGTTTGGAATGGAATGCGGAAAACTAGGGATGCCAACCTTTTTTCGAGCGGTAGGCTAGAACACCAGTGATGAGGGAGTTATTGATGACCCAATATAATGCCTTCCTCTGTAATTGGTTTATAACCTGTGTCATTGTCAATTTACAACCAATTGTCAATACTTCTTCATCAACATCGGAACAGATATCAATATTTCTAAAAGTGTCTATAAAATCTTCTTTCACACTTATTTCTTCTTCTTCTTCTTCTTCTTCTTCTTCTTCTTCTTCTTCTTCTTCTTCTTCTTCTTCTTCTTCTTCTTCTTCTTCTTCTTCTCTTTTGTTGGCAAGTCACGCACATCTTTGAGTTTATCAAAGTTTCTCTTCCAACTTTGTCCCAAGTAGGTAGGGTAAGTGCAATGAATTTGCCCATTGGCAAGAGAATTTGAGTAATGTACCTACTGAGCATAGTAGTTCATAATCTGTAAAAGAAGTCTTCATTTACTATGCTAAACAACATAATTTTATTTATTTATTTAATTTTTTTTTAACTGGTCCAGTTTAAAGAGGTCTGAGTTAACGAGGTTTTACTATAATCTTTATCAAGCTTAGAAGGTTGTATAGTTTTATAATTCCTTTGTTGCCTATGTGATTGTCAAGGCTGATTTTGTCACATTTTAAACCATCTGCAAGGATAACCTGCTTTATGATAAAGCATTATCCCCTAATTTTTCAGATTGGATAATATTTTCCATCCTTTGCCTCACTATATGAATGTTAAAGAACAGTTCCAGTTACACAGGTAGTTATCTACATTGCAATTTAAACTGCATGCCACTTTCCTGGGATGCAAAACAAAAGAAAAACAAAATGCAGCCTTAAAGTTTACACTCTTCTAGATGTGTGACACAGTTTGACATGCATGACAATTTGTCAGCTGTTGAATGTGCTTTGAAGCTGATGCATGCTCTGATGAAGAATTACTATTTGCAGTCCTTATCACTTACTCATCTTCGGTCTTTGAGTAACAACTAAGAAGGTAGCAGACTTAATTTGAAACTAAGAAATGAAATGAGAGAACCTATATCAACAACACAATATTATTTGGAGTGGTAAATAAAGAAAAAGAAAAGAAAGAAAGAAATTAATAAGAAATTAAAAACTGAACTCTCCCGCTCGTTCCATTCCCTTCCACTCTCTAACGTGGCCTTTCAGATTAGAGGATTAGGTGGAGGGGAATTTCCTGCAGTAAAAGTTTAGCTTTATTACTATAATATAACACCTAATTGTTCAAACACAGCCATAATCAAACCAACTCTGATTTTTTTATCTCTCTTCGTCCCTAAAATAACTAATATTTCATTCTTCTCTCTTCTTAATTTCATGTTTTGAACCATTAAAACTAATAAAGCTTAAGTCTGTAAATTGTAATGCATGCTGTATTTTCTTTACAATCAACAAACTCCAACTATGTATTACACAAATATAAATATTTGTTAATGAATCTCCACTTATCTTAAGAAGTTGACGTTAATACTTCTTTCTTCTTTCTAAAATCTATTTCGAAGGCACATTGCATTCGTCTTCAGTTTATAATAAACTTCAAAATCGATTTGAGAAAGAAGAAAGAAGTATTAACATCAACTTCTTAAGATAAGTGGAGATTCATTAACAAATATTTATATTTGTGTAATATTTATTACTTCGCTGTAACTAGCTTCATTTTCTATCCAACTATGTATTTTATGTAGTGTCCTTAAAGTGTGAAAGCACATTGCTGCATGATCAAGCTGTTCAACAAAAATCGCAGAAATGCTCATGCCAGCTATTTAAAAGTAGGGGATGTATTTTGCTTGAGTTGTGTGCAAAAGAAAGAAAGAAGTAACCTTAAGTGAATTGTAAGAATGCAAGCAAAGTCAGATATCTTTCAAAGCTCGCTTTTACTGGTTTTCAAGTTCCATTCTATGTTATTATGTTTGCTAATTGTGTTTTTATTTTAGTATTTTATTATATGTTGCTATAGCCAACTTGGACATCTGTGTTTGTTTACCTATGTATCTAAATGCGTCGCTGTGTGTCAGTAATAGTATCAAATAACTAGAAACTGACAAACGAGAGAGGACACGGAAATACAAAATTGTGAAATTTATGAGAGAAATGATTGAAGCTGCACATGGTGCTGAATGTAACACTGCATATAATGCTTTTCTTTCTTTCTTGTTGCTAAATATATTGCATTATCAAATACACATAATGCACTATTATATCTCATAACCTTATGTGACCTTATAGCACATAAGCTAACAATAGTTTATATGTAATTAAGTTGCACAAAGACCCAAATAAAGTTGAAACTTGTTAATAATCTGGAGCAACTGAAATACTGGACAAGCGTGTATATAGTTCTTACTTTAATCTATACATTTTCAGATTTTAAAGCAGAATATTCTCCTCTCTTATGTGTGTGTTCATGCATATATTATGTAGTAGCACACAGATGTGCATTTCTTAGTAACCTTAGACTCACTTCAAAGAGTGACATCTTAGATTGGAAAGGGAAGTCATATTCAAAAATGAACTTGATGTATATGTATGTACACAGGCATTCTTTCATATACATTTATAACTGAGCGGGATGGCTCATGCAGTTTTGTCTATGGCCCACATTCGGGAGGGTCGGGTTCAATTCCTGTGGCCAGCCTACCTGACCCATAGGTTTTTTGGGGGATTTTCCCAGGTTGCCAGGTGAATGCTGAGTAGGTTAATTACATCGCACAAATTGCCTGTCCGTACATTTCATTACCATTATCATTTCATATCATCTCTCATCTGTGGTTGTCAATTGTTTTTGGACAGTTAAGGGAGTGAGTAATATAAAACATTTAACAGAAAAAATAAACAAACATGAACCTTTCCAACTGTATTGACCTTTTTTTCTGCCTGGTTCCAGATGCTTAGGCATTGGGGCTAAAGTTCAGGACATCACAGTCCATTGAATTATGGCTGCCTGATCTAAGTGTTAATTAAGTGCTGTACATGCCAAGTGCAATGATTTATTTCATATATTAAGACTACCTTTGCATATGAACTGTACATGCATTATTGCATATATAGAAAGTAATGGTGTTAGTTACAGCATTACACTTACAACACTAGATTACAGCACACTTATCTAGGCTAGCAAACCTGATTTCAGTAAGATCACCTTCCAATCATAGTGGTTGTATCCTGTAATAACCAGACTACACACTATCACACAAAAGAAAGTGTGTTAATATGTCTAAGCTGTAGGATAGTTAAATTATAATCAAAGCCACTTGTGGTCTCTCTCTACTATGCAAGAAGGCCAGCAGTCACCAGGGAACTTATGCTGGCACAGGCGAACTAGAATCTTTAACTTATAATACGTGCTGGAAATGTTGACCACCTGCTCTCAAATAGACATCATGCCTTGTGTAAATACTGTTGCTCACTCTCCGAAGCTCAGAAGCAGGTATTCTTATGATTTCTTGCACAGTGTTTTCCCTAAGTTCCTCTAGTGTATGAGGATTGGAACGATACATGTCTGTTGAAATTGAAGCCCTATCACTACACATGTGCAAGCATTAAAGCCAAAAGGTTCTGTTAAACGTGTGAATTGTAACTGGTTATTCCAAACCATAGAAGGAAGTTTCATAGACCCACAGTTTTTGTTTTTCACTCATAAATCTTGGTTTCATTTACCTGGAAGTTTGAATGCTCACAACAATTAATACTGGGCTTCAGAAAAACCTGTGCTACTGGATGAAATGCCTCATTATGATCAGAAATCTGGAGTGTGTTGTGCAGTAAATGCTGGAAGAATAATAGAGCCCGTATTCTTTGATGAAACAACAAATGCAGAACGATATCGTAGGTTAATTCTGAGGCTATTTCTCAATTGCTTGACAGAAGAAGAGAAATGTATGTTTGGTTCCAGCAAGATTCTGCAACAGCATATATGGCTACCGAATCATTAAATGCATTAAGAGAAGTGTTTGATGACAGAATAATTAGTGTTGATTTGTGGCCCCCTCATTCTCCTAACGTAATGAGTTGTGACTTTTATTTATGGGGTTCTTTAAAAGACAAAGTGTATCGTTCCAATCCTCATAAACTACAGGAACTTAGGGAAAACATTGTGCAAGAAATCACAAGAATACCTGCTGCTGAGGTTTGGAGAGTGAACGAGAATATTTACACAAGATATGCTGCCTGTTTGAGAGCAGAAGGTCAACATTTCCAGCAACTATTATAAGTTAAGGATTCTAGTTCGCCTGTGCTGGCGCAAGTTTCCCGGTGACTGCTGACCATATCGCACAGTAGAGAGAGTCTGTGAGTGGGTTCGATTATAATTTAACTACCTGGTGTTTCCAAGAGTAATATTTCTCATTTTATTCATTCGCCATTTGTAAAAATATCACATGGTATTGCCAAGACAAAGTTGCTATTTGCAATATGTGATGATTAATGTGGCTGAGTATTTAGAAGGAATGATAGTGTAATATGGTACAACAGTTGTTTTTACATATTTTGATTACATGCTGTTATAAATTCTTCAGTTGAGTAGAATACATTATCAGTTAGGTATGACTTTGTTTCCTTTAGTTTTTGCTGATCTTCCAAACGTTTGATTCTGTAAGGCAAGTGGTTGTACAGATCCTTTGCACAATTTTCTATACCTTTATCATTCATTAGTGAACCTCTTAAGTCTAACAAGGGACTGTAACCGTAAGTATGTATAGTTAACTTCTTAAATGCGGTTCTGTAGTTTCTCTAATGTGTATTCTGTCAATTATTCTTATAGCTTTTTTTTTTTTCTGAAGCCTAAATAGTTTTGTAACTAAGGTTTTTTGAGTGGCACCATATGTTTAAGTATGAATGAATGAAAGCAAAATTACATAATGCTGTCCTCTTTTATCACCTGCCTAGTTTGTCTTAAAAAATAAATTTCACTTAAGTTAATTGATGGAAATTAATAATTTCTTCACACTAGCCATATATAGGCTAGATAAGAGTCAACCTGAAAAATTCAATACCATGGCAGTGGTTCAAATCCTGGCCATGGCATTGAATTTTTCACGTTGACTCTTGTCTATCTATAAATTCCACTGTTAATTTTTTGATAATTTTTTGTACATGCGTTTGCCACTTTAAATTTCTATCAATAACTAAGCCCAGAAAGTTTGTGTATATAACCTGTCTGATACTTAACTTCCCTATTTTTAAATTTATGCTTAAATCATTCTTGTCCCCCAACCTAGTCTGTAAAAAAGTTATTTGCTACTGGTGATTGTTTATTTGCTCCTTGCTCAAGTTTTTCATCTGTGCTGCTTGCTTTTACTATTATTGTTATACCATCTGCATATCTGATTCTATTCCCCCCTTCTTTTTCTATTTTACTAAATACTTCATGTATATATAATTGACATAAGTAAGGCCCCCAGCTTAGAACCTTGAGATACTCCATGTTTCATATGTTTAAAGAATTACCTAAATCTTAGATGCCCTTTATCCTCATGCCTATTTCTATGCTATGTTCACTGCACTTTAGATGCACCTAAATGAAAATGGTGTAAAAATTTAAGATTGCTAATAGAAAGTACATTTTTACACATTTCATAGAAATTGCATTATTTTCTGGAGCCCATTGGGAATAGTTTGGAGAGACAAACCCCTCCCCTTAGCTTGATTTACTCAATCTGGTAATGCCCTTCTTTGATTAACCATCATTTCATTTCAAGCCTTGCTGGCATTCTTTCTGGAGTTCATTGAGTGGTACTCGTATTTGTATCCTGTTTCTATTTACAGATATAGAATAGCTGTTGTTGCATTTAATTATCTTTAATCCTCCTAAGATGTTTCTTACTGTCTCTATTACATACCTAATAGGTGGAGTAAATATTGCATTTGTCCAAACTTTTGATGTTGAGATTTAAGCTGAAATATTGATGTCTGAGTCATAAAATGTATTTTACATGGTTCGAATAACCACGATTTAAAATTAACTTTCCTAGCAAATAATGCAATTATTGCAATAATTAATAGTAAATAATGCAATAATAAATTCAAAATTCATCAGGTCATTTTAAATTTTATAAAATAAGAACAAATAAGTTACTGTACCAATTAGCCAAAACATACCTTACTTAGCGTTGCAGTACACCACCATGATCATCTTGAAGTTATCAAAAGTAAAGGAACGGCGGTTGTCAGCTAAAACTGTCTTATACTTTGAGAAACTTCTCTCCATTTCGACTGATGTTATAGGTGTATATTTGAAAAACACTATGTCACTGCCTGTTAAATCATGTTCAAAAATATCATTTCTGAAATTTTCTCCTTCCAAGATATTGGCTTACATGATATAACTTTTAATCACAGATTATTTAAAAAAAAAAAAAAAAAAAACAAGAAGCCCATGGGTCAGGGTCAGGTCTGCCACGGGAATCGAACCTGGGCCTCCCAAATGTGGGCTTCAGATGAAAAGGCCCAATAAATTTGTGAAAAAGAAAGAAAATGACCAGAAAATGCATCTAAATGTTAAAAAAATGCCTTATGAAAAATTGCATTTTGATGACCTATAAAAACCATATATATCTAACGTATTTGTTCCAGAATGCACTTATTTCCAATAAGCATCGTCTGTGACTACTCAGAAAAAAGATGACTTTTCATCAAAATCCGGGCCCTACTTATAACTTTCCACCAAGTTATACAAATACTTACTTGTCAGGGAATAATACATTGCTTTAATATATACATTCTATGATTAAGTAACGAGAGAGAGAGAGAGAGAGAGAGAGAGAGAGAGAGAGAGAGAGAGAGAGAGAGAGAGAGAGAGAGAGAGAGATTGTAATGATGAAACACATGAAGATGAGTCATGCTGAATGACACTCTAACATACAGACTAGAATAAGAGAAAATATTGTTGTGGTAAAACATATGAAGGTCAAAGTTGTGCCTGTATTGGAGTATCGATATAACATTCAATAAGAATAATTTTAAGAGAAATGAAACAAGCCAGTCTTTATTGTTTTATATATAAACCATTGTAATGCTGCTTTTTTAAACCTAAGTAGCATCCCAATACTTATACAAATATGTAACTATAAATTCTTAGTACAGGCTTGAAAAATTCCTCAGACTTATTTGAGTAGGCTTTTAGATATCCTCATTTTCTGCTCATGAGGTCACTCTTAAGTGCCCCCTAATAAGCTATACTAAAGAAGCTCCTAAGAAATTAAAAAAAAAAAAAATTAAGTAAGTAGACAAATCTACAGTAGCTCAGATTTTTTAGTCAGTAGAACTCAACATCAAACAGGAAAATAATCTTTTAAAACATCTCAAAATAGCAACAAAACTGTGTGGGGAGAAAACTCATATCAATGAAAATGCACACAGAGTAATGGATTTCAAAATTCCACCAGTAGATGACACTAGTAAAGTTTTCCACTAGACAGCTAGATGGTACTATAACTGTCAGCTCATGATATAGGCAAATGTCTTTGAAACAAGTTCTGAGTGAAAACTTAGTAACTGAAATTGAAGGGTCTCCAATCACTCAGTTTCAGTTATAGCTGTATGCAATTTTGAAATATCAAATGAAAGTGAGTGTTTATTGTTAAAAAATATGGTTTTTTATACAGAAACTGCTTACAACATATTTCAAAACCACAGATGTATATTTTGTAAAACACTTGACCTTCATTTGCCAGACAGCATTTTAGCTGTAAGAAAGAAGTTTTATTTCATGTGTTTTTCCTTTTTGGCCATCTATCTACATTGAAATTTCACCAGAAATACATGTTTTGAAGCCCCCTCAATACAAACAAAAGTCCTTGTGTGCATCAGAACTAAACCTAAAAGAAATGTTCAAAAGAACTGTGACACAAAGGTTTTCAAGTAATCCTCTACACCCCAAACTACTCTATACATAGAAATATTTTATATATTCCCCCCCCCCCCCCCCAAAAAAAATGGCTGGGTTATTATGATTAAATTACTGTATATTTAAGGTATTTATATGGCAGATAATAGATGCATATCTTAAATTTTCTGGGTTTAATCTGTGAGGTCTTCTTCATCCAGACGAAATGCTGTATCATTTTGTTTAAAGGGTAAACCATAAGAAATAAACAAAAGTACAGCACAGGAAAATGTATATTTCTGTAAAAAAGCACACTTTATTTCAAATAACTGTTTGGATGCATCAGCTATTTCTGAGATAACCATTATTTTCCATATTGAATTTATCAGTAGTTTGAATTTGTTAATGTGCTGCCTTTATTCAATTACTTTTCATGATTTCGTAGAATTTCAAGGATAGTATATAGCAATTGGTAAAAGATTTGACTGTTGCAATTGCCTTTGGATAGTGAAACTGTTCATGCAAATGTTTGTATAAATTAACTTGAAGGTAGAAGAATGAATGTTAGCAAGAATAGTGTTATTTAAAAATAAATCAAGTGGATAGAGAAAATCATGTGAATTTAACTGATTAGATTTTTTATTTTGTGCACACATTATCTTTCCCATATTGGCTTTTCTACTGTTTAATGTAAAGATAACTTAAACTAATTTTATTGCGCTCGAGGAATAAATCCAAAATTTTAAGCAAAAATTTCACATTGTTTTCATTGTTTGGGCTTGAAGGAGTAAGTGGACAATATCATAAAATATGTGTCATTCTTGCCAAATAACCGGATCTTTTTACTCAAGGAACTTGAATCGGTTGCATAGGCAAAGCATGGATTTGTACGATCGATAGGCTGAATTTATTGTAAATGAATAATTAATAACCGGCAATTTGCTATCTTTTTATCACACTGTTATAATGTAATATAATGACCACATACAAAATTTCAATCAAACTTGCTAAAATAAAAATTTAAGGTCTTCAGATTTTTTCATACTTGCATTGCTTAAAAGCATACAACATTTGCATTACGTGTTTTTTGAGGCAAACCCAGTTAAAGTGTGACGTCTTAAAACTGTCTAAAAACATCTGTTCCCTATGTGAAACATTTGCACTGACAAAATAAAGAGAATGCATTTTAGTATATTTTTTTGACTAGCTATGCATATTTAGAATGCACAATATGACTTAGATTGTTTTTTTCTAAAAATTAGAAATTAATTGGTCAATAGAGTGGAGTGTAAGAGTATAACAAGTAAATCAGCTCCGAGATCACCATTTGTGTATTCCAATACCCACCAGCCTATTTCTACAGCCTATCCACCAAAATGTACTATCTAATTATTAGAACAATTTGTTTTTAATTTTAACCTCACTATTTCAAGTATTTTTGAAGAAAAGTATTTTCAATTAAGCAGCATTTGATATTTGCTTAATTATGGGTATTAAATCCCCTATTTTTAGTATTACTGAGTCAGTTTTTAATACTACATAGCTCACTTGTTTCTTCTTAAGAAAAACATGTTTCAGGAGCTTTCGCTCTCATCCTTAGTTCCTGTTTGACTGCCTGTATCACTCCACATGGTGGTTGGCCTTGTCCACTGGTGGTGGTAGGTGAACTTATGATGCAAAAGTATTTCGCTATTCGAGATTTCAAACTTAAAAATAAGTTTCCTGTTTCTCCATATGTAGATGTTTTCCCAAGCTGTAAGTTCTGTTGTTCCCAAAAAATCTTTTACTATTCTCAAATATTTATTTGTTATGTTTGGTTTTTCCAAAACTGCCAAGCTACCACTGATTTCTCTTCCTGTTTTTGTTTTATGTTCTTTTATTGTTTTTAGTTTCACTTAGTCTTCTTGGTGTAGATTTTCTCACAGTCGTTGCAGTTTATATGATATATTCCTCTTTTGTTCTCCTGTGGAACATCTTGTTGTAATTATACCTAATTTTAAGAGGTTTTTATGAAGATAAAAGTTACTACTAATATGTATATAATGTTAACTCTCCTTTTAATTTATCTTTTAATAGAAGAATACATACTTCTTAATTAGGTTTCAAATCTAATTTCTGGAAAGGCATTTGGATAACTGTTCTGTGAATTTTCGTCAGCTCAGAAGGTCAGTGAAATTTATTTCCTGGAAATCTTACTTCAATTTGAACTATGTATCAGTCCACTATTCCAAAGATAGTCTTCTTAATCTGCTTGTATATTTCTGCATGAACTTCACCTTCATCCTCAATGTCATTTGCATGGGAATTGCTGTTCAGAAGATAAACAGATTTTTCTGTATAGTTAATTTAATACTCCTTTTTGTAAGTAATTCCCTTCTTTTAAAAGATTTGCTGAAAAATTAAATAGTTCTACTTGTTTACAACAATGGTGCAAGACCATATTTAGCTGATGAACATAGCAATGTATGAGCAATGCATTGAAATAGTTTTTAATTAGTAGTGTGATTGCCTTGAGACCTTCTTACCATTACTGCACATCCATCATGTACTTTAGATTTAGTAGTGTGTTTAGTACTTTTAAGACCACATCAGCTTACCCTTTTGCTGTTCTGTCTTTTGAAATATATAAAATTTAACTAAACTTCTTTCCAACTGACCAGATTGAATATTATCATAGCGCAAGAATGATGCTCATTTGACTCTTGGTGGGCACATCAGTCGTTTCATCTGCTTGAAGTGATACAAAGTTTGTTTTCAATTTTGAATAAAATACCTTCATTGTGTAATTACATTATATAAATTGAATCAACTCATTGTGTGTTCTCAGAAGGTAGTGCCCTTAAATAAAGTAGTGCAAGTTCTATTTAAGTGGTTTCTTAAGTAATTTTCTTCCTCACTTAAGGGTCTCCAAGTGATGCCCTTAAAAAATTGATGATTTGAATTCCTCATGGCCACAAAAGGTTAGTTTTTACTGTGCCCAAAAGCAACTGTCGAAATTAGGTTCTTTATTATGTCTGTTTTGATCAAGTTACTGTGCTTTATTGCATCAAGATGTGCAACTCCTGAAGGTGCATGCTCTGTTCTAGTTTTTTCCAGCTTACAGTTGCTGTAGTATGTTTTGTGGATGACGTGTGTGTATTTCTTTTTGCAACAATATTTTTTAAACTTTTCTCCCCTAATCCTAACTCACAAATTCAGAGTTGTCTTTCCTAAAAAGTAAACAGAAATAGTAGAGTTTTATTTCACTTGAGTTATCAGTTAACCAAGGTTTTGTTGTGTGCCATAGCATTTTTAATTACCTCATACATTTCTCAACATTTTTTTCCATAATTAAATCAAGTGTTGTTGTTTACCTTTAATCTGTAACTTATCTTCATAATTTAGTGCGAAAGAATATTTACTTCACAGTAAATACCATTTGTAGAAGATCTGTTCTTGTTCAGTTATCATGATACCTCACAATCGTAACATATGGAAGTGTACTTTACTCTTAAAGCTTCAAGGGTGATCCAGATGACAGAACCATGCAGAAAACCCAAGACGGGAGAATCCCTAACCAGATGATGGACCGCACAAAAAAACTATAATACAACATGAGCTTATCCTTCCTGAGAACCAGCCAGACCAGTGAGACTGCTATGCAGTGGCATGATTATATATATAGGGATGGTCGACCAGCTTCTTTCATTCAGTTCTTGAAGAAGGCCATGAAGATTGGAATGGCTGAAAACTCGAATTTAGTTACTTTGACACAACTGATCACCCATGAAGCTTTAATTAATAATGCTCACCGTGAAACTTTTAAGTCTTACAGTACTTTACTTTTATCATGCTAACTGCTGAAGTCAAGCAGAATGCTACTGTTAATTACAGTCTTCCTTTGGCTTGCTTTCACAGTAGCAGGCAAAAGCTGCAAACCCCTTACCAACAAAACTTTCAGTTTTCGGTTGCATGCATAAACAAGGCAAACTGTCTAAAGTATAAACATTGAAAGAAGTGTAGAGACAGTGAAGCACAAGTTAAAATAAAAGTGAATCTAGAAGATATTGACACTTTGCTTCACTCACAAGCAATGTGTCAATATATTCCTGATTCACTTTTATTTTGAGGCAAACTATATTTGTCTTAGTCTGCCTTGACAAGCTGTCCACAATAATGCTTGTATGAATTGCACAGAAGTTAAGACTGAATCAGAAATTGCAGTTGTAGAAAAAAATGCTATATTTAGAGTAAATTAAATTAAAAGAAAACCATTAAAAAATGTTGGATTCCAACCTTACAGCCTTAATGGATGTTTCGCCTCTGATCACTTGTACAGCAGGCATAAGGACATTGCAGGGCTGGTGATTCTGTTATATGTTGTAGTAAGTTGGCTTTCTTTCATTGTCAGTATGCTCCAAGGTGTTGGGTATTGTTATAATAACACTACCTAACAAAAAAAGAATTCTTGCATACCTCCACAATAAAAGTAGGTGATGCTTAAGAAGAAAGATGTGCTGATTTTGAAAATCGCCTCAGAAATCTTCTAGCATGTCAGGTTAAAATGATGAAGACATTTAGATTCTTATTTATAAGGTTTCAAATATTTTTTATATTCATTATTGTGATATAATGATATATGGTATATCATGATGAATTAAGATTAATTCAAAATTTTGTTTTACATGCATGTGATTGCTTCTTGTACTTCTGTCTGTTTCCCTCGCAAGAAACCAACAATAATCCTCCATCATTATTGGGTCCTTATGACCTTGGTACCTATTCTCCATGATGGAAATTCCCTGATGAAACCGTTCTCTTGTTCATCATTAACATTAGCCAGATTTTCTGGAAAACATTCTAAATGTGAATGGAGGAAATGAATTTTCAAAGACATTCTACAACCTATGTCTTTGCAGCAGTTTAACAAATTTGAGATCTAAGTTTATAGTATTTTTTCTTTGTGTTTTCAAGAAAACCTGGCACAACCCCTTTATATGATTGCCAAGCTGCTAATTCCACCATTTGTAAGTTTTCTTCAAACTGAGGTCCAACAAAAATCCCTTCTTTCAATTTTGAGAAGTTAACTGTGGAAACTTGCCTTACAAATATGCAAATCCACTACCATCCTTGTTGAATACCTTAAAATTCATTAGCCCAAGCTGTATATATAAGGGAGGGAGAAGAACCATATGAGGTTGAACCAGTGGTTCACCTGTGACATATTCCTGCTGCTTGCAGGACCATATAATGTTTTTGCATATCACTGCTGTCCCGCAAAGACAAAAAACAACCCTATTTTGTGAATCCCCCTTGTAATCGATGAAGCAAACCAATTACTTTAAGGTCACCCCATATTTTCCAACAACGAATTTCATTTTAAAACAGGTACAATTTTGGCCATACTTTCATAACTTTCCTCGAGACCTACAGCATGGAAAACTGGCACAGTTCGTTATCATTATGAAGTAACACAAGTTTTTAAGCTGAACTTGATTAATTTATAAACAGTTGCGACTCATCTGTATTATGCTCAATTCCTAGCTCAGTCATTAAACCATTGATGTGTATACAGAAACATATTCTCTTCCATTGAAAAATATTTTCCTAATTTCTGTTGTCTATTTCAAAACTCTAACTTTTGTACCAGGTGCAAGTAATTTCCATTTTTGCAGCCTGGAACCTAGAAGTTCAGATTCTTCTTTTGACAAATTTAAGTTGCATGCCAAATAATTGAAGTCTTCTTCTTGTACAAAATGTCTTTCTCTTTCAGAATTTTCTGGTCGAAAGTCAGAATCTTATGAAATAAAGGCCTGGTTAAAATGTACAGCATGTTTTCATCTTTACATTTTTAAGTACCTGCATAAGTAATCACGTAGCACATGTATGTTACCGGCTGGTACGCAGACTCGTTTTTTATTATAAATATCTAAAAATTGTGACATGATGTACCATTTTAAGCATCATTTTTAGAATTTATGTGTGAAAATGGACTTAAAACATGTATTATCTTTGTGGAGGTAAATTTCATGTTAGTCAACACTTGTTTCGTTGGTGAGGTGTTGTCGTTAAGTTTAAGATTATACCTTAATTGTGAACTGTGCTTTTATTAATATGTAATAGTTTGTCTAAGTTTTTAATAAGTAACTCCAGAAAGAGCTTTAATGATTGTGTGTCTTTGGAGGAATTTAGTAACAGTGACGTCAAAATTAATTGTACAAACTATTTGTAGTCGGTTTATTGACATATTGCCACTTGTTACTTACTTTTTTTATATTATTCAGAGACTAGTTTCAAAGGCCATTGCCTCCATTTTTAACCTCAATTGTTCAATGTAGGTCATTTCTAGTCTCTCTAATGTAAAGTTAGTGTTAGGGAGAGGAAGCAAAGGAAGATTTTGCCATTGCAACCAAAACTAAGCTCTTATGCTCACTAAACCTCTGGGAGAAAGAAGTGAGGTAGAGATAACAAAGAGTGGCCAGAATTAATAGCAACAGATTCAGATTGCCCTGTTGTTTCTAGGCTCATTTCCTCTCTCAATATGCTTCCTATGATAGAAGGTACCATACTAGCAAACACTATTGTACTTCCACAGTATTTGTCACATAATTGGGCATAATACCAAGCCCTCCAACCCTGAAGATGACAGGAAAATTTGTTCTTGTATGCAACCTATTCCACCGTTTCCCTACTGACTTGAGAAAACCCGAGAAAGCCCTGGGTGGGGAGCCAGGTGCAATAGTAATGAAACCCAGGACCTTTCAAATGGAAGCTTCAAACTCTACTGCCTAAGCCATATAGCTTGTTATAGCTGAAGTGTGTTATGCCCACAAGAAAGACTTCGATGTTTAACTCTCAAGTGTTTTCAGTGACACAAAGTTTTAATAAGCACACTGCTATTTTAAGAAATCTAACGGAAAGTGCACTTTTAAATATTATTTCTGTTTTTGAATAGCTTGGACTAAACAAAATAAATTTAAAATATTTTCTTCACCTTTAAACAATGTATAGTTAACCCAGAAACATAATTTTCAATGAAATGTAATTCCAGATTTCTGCATGTATAATACAATAGGAATAGCTTTTTCAAACTAAGGCAGGCTGAGATAAAGGCACAAGAAAAATTAAAGTATATTTTGTAATTAGAGGAATGTGGTTCAGAATTTATTTTAAGAAAATTCCTTATTCTAGCCACTAGTCCTTACTCCTCAGATATATTTAAAAATTTCATTTTCTCTAAACCTCTCTAGGAATACTAGTGCAAATATTTTGAATATTCCACAATTTATTGTTCTATTCTGTGTTCATATAGGTTGGGGTTACTGAAGCTCCAAAAACATCTGTAAGTGATAAAACAAAGTTCTTTGAGAAGGCAATGGAGGAACAACACCAACCTGCCCCAAAAACAGGTAAGTGTCAGTAGTTGCTCATCCATGTTTACTTATGTTATACATAGGAGGACTCTGTATTATGCCTTTGTTCTAATTAGACATCAGATTTCAAGCTGAGTACCAATTTTTTAAATGTATGAATAAACTAAAAGTAATATAATTTTGAGTCGAACTAGTACTCCATTGTCCATATAACGGTAGTGTTTACCTAAAACAATTGTTTAGAATGTGATCAGGTTTATATTGGAAAGACGAAATGTAATTTGGAAACCAGAACGAAAGAACATTTTCTTCCACCGGTGCTCCATCTTCATCTCATATATCATCAGTGTCACCGCCTGTGGTGCCGTATGTAGTAAAAGCGGGCGTTAAACACTACACATTTCATTTCATTTCTTAACATTAAGTATAAACAAACTGATAAATTGGCTGTAGCAGATCATTTTTGGTCATTTAACCATAAAATAAATCCTGAAGTTAAATTATTAAAGCAATTAAATGGTCCAATAGATTTAATAGTTTGGGAAAAGTTATTTATTTTAAAAAATAATCATCACGTAATGAATTTTGAAATACCAGCAGTTGATTCTGTTTTTAGGTGTGTTTCGTTTTCAGATGTTGGTAATACTAAAAAAACATAAGAAAAACATGGTAACTGGAATCCTTGACAACGGAGTTGACTGATGATGAAAACGATCTGTTTTTGAAATTGATCTCCATTAGAAAGAAGTATTACCACCAATTTCTTAACCCTTCCCGAGCGGAAACCCATATATGGGTGACGCGTCCAGTCGCCCACAAGCGGAAACCCATATATGGGTGCGCAGCTATAGAGCTATTGTAGTCGGCTATTTACGTTCATATAATTAAGATATAGTGCCAGCAGATGGCAGGAAATGTGCTTTGAAACATTGGTGGTCGGTAAATCCCCGAAATTGCTTTGTCAGGAATTCCTTTCATTGTTCTCAGCAGTGAAGCAATAAGCAGTGCGGTGTTTGGTACTAGTAAGCCTCATTTTGTTTCGTTTTTTGGCATAATGGCAGCAAAGAAAGGATTGACGGACAAGGAAATTGAAGCTTTGTTGAACCAGAGTGATAGTGAGTTGTCAGATTTTGTGTTCAGTGACAATGAGAGCGAAATATGTGAGAATTCATGTGTAAGTGTGAGTGAGTGCGAGAGTGACTCAAGTGATACTGCAGACAACAGTACTCCTAGCTGGATAGAGGTGAGTAATTTTGACCCTGGCCCTACATCTGTTATACCAGTGCACAATATTCAACAGGGACCGATTCTTCCTTCTCACTTTGATGAGAATACTCCTCCCATAGACTTTTTCGGACTATTTTTTGATGACGAAATTCTGAAAATAATTACGGATGAAACCTGCATTCAAGGAAACACAAAAAAACAACTGGCGACACCTCCAACAAAGAAAGCCAGGATTGCATCCTGGAATCCTCCAACAATTATTGACATAAAAGCACTAATTGGGGTGATTATTAACATGGGGCTTCACCCTACCTCTGACGTCACAGACTATTTTTCTACAAGCTGGGTAGATAAATTTCCATTTTTCAGCGATGTATTTTCTCGCGACGAATTTCTCCTTTTGTTTTGGAATCTTCATTTTGCGCATGCTGAGGGAAACAGAAAATTAACTAAGGAAGAATTTATTCAAAATTTAATGGAAAAACTACGGCAAAAATGCAGTTTATACTATTCCCCAGGTCCATTTGTATCAGTCGACGAGAGCACCATCAGTTTCAAGGGCAGAGTAAAATTCAAAGTGTATAATCCAAATAAACCAACAAAATTTGGGATCAAAGTTTTCAGCTTATCTGATGCTTCCAATGGGTATCTATACAATTTCCAGCCCTACATGGGCAAAACTGAATCAAATTCTAATCTCCTGAAAACTACCCTTGTTGTAAAAGACCTGTGCTCTTCCCTCCTAAAGGATCATGTAGACCCACCTAAAGGTTTCCATGTGTATACAGACAGGTACTATACATCACCTGAATTGGCTGATGAATTGTGGAAAATGAATATGGTGACTACTGGGACAGTTATGGGCAACAGAAAAAATATGCCACACCAACTAAAGCCAGGAAACGTAAAGAAAATGAAGAGGGGTGAGATAAAAAGCTTCCGCAATCAGCAAAAGCTTGCTCTGTGCTGGAAAGACAAAAGAACTGTAACAGTTCTCAGTACCAGTCACAAGGGCGATAAAAACGAAATGACAGAGATGCCTTCAAAATTTCCAAACCAGGCAGCAACATTGAAACCAAACATTATTTTGGACTACACTCGACACATGGGTGGTGTCGATAGAACTGATAATTATATTGCGCAGTATCAGTTCTGCAGGAGAACACGCAAGTGGTATAGAAAAATGTTTTTCTGGTTGCTGGAAGTTTGCATTGTAAATTCGTACCTGTTATATACAATGCATATGACAAGCAAATGTAAACCGATCCTGTCACATAGAAAATTTCGCAAGCATCTCGTCAGATCTCTGGTGGCGGAGCGAATGGGTGCGCGGCAAAACAATGCTACGTCAAGTAAGGGTCGTATTTCACAGGGCCCAACTTTGGAAAGGCTAAATGGATTTCCACATTTCATGGGGAGAAGAGAGCAAGGAAGTTGGGCAAATCCTTGTGTGGTATGTAAGGCCCAAAAACAAATAAAGAAAACAATATATTTTTGTGAAACCTGCGTCTCCAAGCCTCCCCTGCATCCAGATGTGTGTTTCAAAATATATCACACAAAAGAACAATATTAGGGAAAGATTTTCACACCCCTGAACATTATATGATGTTTGTTATTCCCTTGCTCCCCTGTGTGAATAATCCTGAGATAAAACCATCAGTCTGAAACCGTAGATACCCTGCTCCAGCTAGGTGTAACCTCAAATTTCTATCAAAGTTATGAATTATTATCTATTATTACCATCGGTTTTACAAAACATATGTTACATATACTTATATGACAGTATTTAGTTCCTGAACTGTTCCTAGTTTATGTGTGAACACGTGTGTATGTGTGTGTTAGAACTACAAGATGTGATGCATTATCCAAAAATGGCACTTATGCCGATTTTGCAGGAACATTTTTACGCAGTTTAACAAATCTTCACTCCTGTCGAACAACAGTGGTGGAATTCAACAAAAAAACAAGGTACAGCACGTTTTTAATACATTCAAGCATGAAATTATACTTTTATTTGTATTTTGAAGGGTTACATATTTTTATAAAATTACCTTCCGCTCAGAGCCGTAAAACATGTCCGCTCGGGAAGGGTTAAGATAAGTGAAGCCTTTGTAACAAATATTGGCCCTCAAACTTTTTCATCCACAGTTTTACACATCATTTAAATTTAGTTTTGAAGCAGATTTGTTTTCTCTAAGTATCAATGCTTTTGCTTCCTCTGGTCTTCCCAACACACCAAATTTCTTGACAGTGTTATTGGTATATACATTTCTTCAAGCAGTGAAACCTGATGGAACTGCAATGCCAGAGAAATAACTGTTATTCATGAAAACCATCTGGGTTTAATTGAGATTCTAAATGAAATAAATGACTGTCCAGACTGCAATGCACCAACTACAAGAAAAGCCTGTGATATGAAAAGTAGCCTCCTATATATGGATTTTGCGTTCCTTCTCTCTGTTTTTCAAAAGATTGAATTACCTTTCAACATTCTTGAGCAAAAAGCCAGTGTTGACAGTTTTGCCCAAATTCTCTTATAAGAATGTGTATTTTGCATGATTGGAGGAATTTATTAACAGTGACATCAAAATTAATTGAAACACTATTTGTAGATGGTTTTTTGATACTTTTTCTTTTACATTTTTATATTATTGAGGGACTAGTTTTGGAAGTCGTCGCCCCTATTTTCAGTTCGTTAGAGGTTGAGGATGGAAGCAATGGCTTCCGAAATTAGTCCCTCAGTAATATAAAAATGTAAGTGATGAAGTGTCAAAAAACTGACTACAAATAATTTTTTTCAAATATGTGTAACTTACATGAGAAGCCTAAGAAGAGAAGATTAGTAAATTGCATTTTTAAAACCCACAAAAATCTTAAATAGGTTAAATGAATGCATTGGCAAACCATTAATATATTGTGACTTTGTGGGTTCGTAGAATTAAAAGTTCAATTTGCCGAAATTCTAAATGTTCTTTATTTGCATAGAAATACACTCCATAGCAGCAAAATTACATCACATATCACAACACAATCTTCCAAGGTCGATGACAATAATAAACAGCGTTCAGTTTACAACACTCTCAGCTGTTCTCTGCTTACATCTCGTGACTCACTCACTCATTCACTCACGTTTCACAACTCATCACTTCCTTAAATACTTCCTGATAATCTCTAGATTATTCGAAAATAAACCAGAACCCGAACAGTCTCTATCAGTCAAGAAGTAACTAGAAATTTCCATTTATCTCCGTTTGTTTGTTTTGGCAGACTTTATCTGCATGTTATCTTTGCCGGCTCTTGATTTTCACACTGCCCGCCTATCAGTTCCTTTTGTGTAAACAAGCCGTGCGATCGTAGATACGTGTTCACGACAATATAAATACAAACAAGTGTACTTAAAGGGTGTGTCCTCCAGCGTTAAGTCATATCGGACGATGAATGGAATGGGTGAAATGATGCTCAAATGAGCCTGGGGTCCATAGAGCTTAGAGTTACCCGACATTCGTCTTGAAGGATAAGGGAAAAGCCCGGAAAAAACCTTATCCAGATAACTCACCCTGACTGAGATTCGAATTCGGGACCTCTTGAACGTGAGGCAGACGCTGCCGAGGCGGGCTGTACTTAAAGGTATTGGATAATATTATAACACAACCGGAAACATTTTCACATTATGGTAAACTGTCATTTCTCAAATTATATATACAATACTATCAGATTCAATTATGCTCAGTATTTTCCTGTATTTGTGGTTCATTATTTGAAACTTGAAGTGCTTCCTTTAGCTGTTCACAATTAAATATAGAACTGGAGACTGTTTGGTCATCACTTGCTCATTTTGGGAGATCTAATTAAAAGAATAACAGAACAAAATGGACCAAATTCCTCTAGGAGCTTTAAAACTATTTTGCATAATTGCTAACCATCCCTGTAATCTGTAATCAGTGCTGTAGTTGAAAGGAAGTTTGCTCTCTTAAGGTGTAAAAACATATTTGAGGAACATTATGGCCCAGAATAATTTATTAGCTTTTGCTTGTGCTTCAGTTTGAAAACTCAGTACTGAGCATACTTGAGAGTTGAAATATGTTGTACAAGAATATCATAAAATGATTTGAAAAGAAGAAAATTCACCAAATAAACTTGGTTTACAAGTAATAACCCTCCATCACCCAGTCTGCAACCTTGTTTGCAGCTAAAATCATCATCAGCATCATTATTATTGGTGTTGAGGGTGGCAGCAGCAGTCACTTCCAAAACAATACAGAGATAGAGCAGGCTGTGCAACAATTCCTTGCATTGCAGGGCACCAAGTTTTATCAGAATAGTTTCTTCAAACTGATTGAATGCTACAGCAAATGTCTCATTGTTGGTGGTGACTATGTCTAAAAATAGTGCAAGTTGTCATGTATATTTTGTTTGGCAATAAAGTTTCCGTGTGATAAAAATGATGAAACAAACTTAAGGAATGTCCCTCGTAATAATTAGTGCCTAAAATTCACTTCTCTTTTATATTGACATATATTATAATGTATATTAATATCAAAAATAAGTGAAGTTTAGTCACTGATTATTATAATTTAAAAACTATACTAAGCTTCCGAAGGACAAGTATTACTTGATTGTACACCATATCGAAGTACACAAATCTGTTCAAGTCAAATTTACACCCTTTCCTTCGGTCAACCTGTCAATTTGTCAATTTCTGATTTTGTGTTTTAGTTTTACTCCAGAGTTTGACATTTCTATTCATAAACGATTAACAATTTTTAGAAAAGTTTTAGACTGAATGTGTGATTCACTATATCAAAAAACTCACACTACATAAATGAATTCTCATCATTTTCCCACATACACAAGATTCTCATTTCTGGGCCCTTCTTTAGTAATTTCATTTTTCGTTAGATCTCTTTTGCCTTGTAACAGACCATAAAAAATGCTTGCTTTAGCAGATATTGGTACGATTAGCATCTAATTGAAATTTTACACTTATTTATATAAACCGGTTCTGAATTAGTTTGTAGTGTTGCTAAGAATTACTACATTTTTTCTTTTTGCAGAGAAGGTATTCAGCTTCCTTAGTCAGGATGAAGTAGAACGCATGAAACAAGAAGAAGGTAAGATCTATTTTTTGTACTCTGCTCTTTCATTATATAGATACATTTTTATGTTTTAAAAATGTGTAAATGTTAGGGAGTTACCAATTTTATTGTAACATTTTCAGAAAAGAAAATAGCAGCTTTGTCTAAAGATGAGCTTAAAAACTGGACTCAGTTGGATGAAATGGAAGGGGAAGAAGATGATGAAGATGATCATGATGATGACGATGATGACGATACAGAGGATGCACCAAGGAGGTAGTAATATCCTTTGACAGTAGATTGGTTAGTGGTTATTTCCCTATGAATTCTTTATTTCTTCTCATGCTGCTTTAATTACTGATATTTTGTTACATCTGTGTAACCAGTACTGCCAATCATAGATGCTTAGTCTAGCAGTTATATTCATGTTAAAATATCCAATATTTACAGAAGAACCCTGCAAATACAAAATGTTGGATAATCGAAACAAAATCATATAATTTGAAAAATACAGAAGCTTAAAAATTTCTAGTTATTCTGAAACAACACCCCTTTAACTACCTAATCCTCTTTTGTTGACGTATTTGTGATTATTCCCAATCTTCATTTATTGTAGGCAAAGCTCTGTGCCGGCTGCTACATTACCAGGCTCAGGTAGTGTCAGAACAGCTAAAGCTGAACGGAGGTTCAAGGAGAAACTACAGCAAGAGGTATGTCAATGTATACAATTCTGTATAGATTAATAATAATTTACTTATTAGTGACAAATGAAGAAAAAATTTTATGACTGGCCCTCTACATTTATCCTATGCTACAGCCATAACTAAAGTGTAATGTGTACAGTTCACACTTTTATCTATGTTGACATATCTAATGATATTAAAGGCTTAATTTTTTATGTACTCATATCTACAAAACTTCTACTACTTGCTCCTTCATTATCAATTTTAGGACATTTTTACTCATTTAAGTCATCTCCATTGTTCTATCCTTGAACAGTCAGTATGCACAAGTGGTTCAGAAGTAGGCATACTTTATTTTCAATAGTATGTTAGATACGATTGAATGTTTGTTAGACACAGTTACGAAAGAAATGTATTAGAACAATATTTAAAATGGGAATGTGTGAATCATGCAGAGAAGTTTTTATAAAAGAAAAGATGTTTACTGTTGTGTCTTTATACATATATAAAGTTATTAATTTGATATGATATAGATTTTATTGTGCATGTTCCAAAATTTTACAATTTACAACTTTTGGCTACATTTATTTGTCTTTACCTTGTTGCTACCTTGGTTTGCATGACACCCTGGTCTTCTGCTCTGCCAAGTAGCTCTTAACCTCCATACCTCCTTAAAAACAAAATTAAATAGTGAAGTACACAATCATGATACTAGATGTAAATCTGACTTGCACTATACTAGTTATAATGTAAAATCTGTAAATAAAGATCCATGTATAATAGGATTACAGATGTACAATAGACTTCCAGCCTATGTTAAAAGAGAAAACAATGCTGTTAAATTTAAGCAATGTGTTAAAAAATACATTTTAAACAGCCCTGTATATAATATAAATGAATTTTTAAATTAATGCACTGCAAGCTATATAATGTAAATTTTGGTGTTGTAAATTGTATTTTAATGTGTATTGGCAATGCTCAATACTTGTATTAGTCTGTGGGCAGTAAATAAATTACTACTTCCTTGAAGTCTTAAGAGTCATAAACATCAGTATGAGCACCATGCATGACATAACACACCTGAATTCTGCATTATGTTCTCACAGGTGTTTTGTTTTGTGGAGATACTCGGTGTCGCGAAGGTTAAGGTGTATAAGAGTTGGAGAGAAAGCCACCACACATGATGGTGTAGGCTGGATGGAGTGCAACACACATTTTTGAGCCCTTCTTCTTTGAAGGCAATGTTAATGGGCATTCTTATCAGGAGGGTTTCATTGGTTGGTGCCATAACTGCAAGCAAATGGTATCAAAGACAGTGTTGTCTTAGCCAGGATGGAGCACTACTGTACTTCACAATTAATATGCACAGTTACCAGAGTAACTCTTCCTAATCAGTGTATTGGAGGAGGTTCTGCAGCTTCACGGCTCCTTTTATCTGGCCTCCAGGAAGTCCCGATCTGACGACACCAGACAATGCTCCCTGGGGTTTCATAAAGAAACCAGTGCAACATGTTCATATTATGAATAAACTGCAACACTAGCAACACATGTCACTAATGTTTGTAAAATCACTTATGTTTGTAAAATCCTCTGGGACTGATTTCATAACGCATCCGTTACATCTTCAGCCTATAAACTGAATAGCCTTACAAACAACATACCCAATTTCACACATTGCAGGAATTTTTTTTTGTTCCATTTATACCCCGCCTTTAACTACCATGGTCATATCGGCGGCCATTCTCCTTTGGAACATACCGAAGGTGTTAACTCGTTATCTTTGGTTTTTAATCATTGCATCACGCACACATTCACACTCTCATTCATACTTCCAGACTCTGGGGAAGATGGGGAATTAACTTGGTCGGAGAAAAATACCCACCCCCACCACCGGGAATCGAACCCGGGACCCCTAGCACGGTAGGCAGGTGCTCTACCAACTTAGCTACGGGGCCAGCCATTTGCAGGAATTATGAGCAGCTGTGGAACACACATTCTCTCTCCTCAAAACTTCTGTGAGAACATAGTGCAGAATTTAGCTGTTTTACAACATGGATCTTAAGACTTCAAGGTAACTCTATAACAAACATGCAACCATATCTAATATAATGTTGAAAATAAAGGGACGAACTTACGGACGGACCACCCTATGTGTAACAACCCTTTTCTTTCTGCAAATAGGACAGAATCCCTAATCTGAATTCTTTCCCAAAATTTTCTATCTCCACACTTCTAGATTCTACCATGTAATTTGTTCTCAACCCTAATATTGATTTAATGTATATATTGTTATTTCTAGATACTGTCATCATAGGTAATACTGTAAAATTTAAGAGAGTTTCTTACCTTCACCAATATATAGAAAAACTTACCACTGGATGCAAAATCTGCTTTGCTAGTTATTTCTTACTCCAAATATTATCTATTCCATTTATTTATAATGCCTACCTCATTCCTGCTTAGCTCAGCGGTTGCTATTCTCGGTATTACTCTGATATTTTAAGCAATCTTTAAGTATAGGGTTGTCTCATAAATTTGTACGATTCTTGTTACGTGTTTACGACTAAGAACTCCTGAGAACACTGCATGCCGCCATTACTTTTACTTCAAAGAAGTTGCCTAACAATATGGGGTTTGTTTACAAATACAATAATTGAAAAGAATGCTATATGCACAAACCACAGCGACCTCACGGCCAAAGGTAAATAGTTCAACTTATGTAAGAATTGGTAACCAAACTTCAGTACAAGTTTGTGGATGCAACAGTGTGGAGTTGTAACTTGTGAATGTTAATATGGAAGGCAAGAAGGAACATTTTAGACATTTAATGCTGTTTTATTACCGTAAAGGTAAAACCGCCTCACAAACTCAACGGAAAATTTGTGCTGTTTATGGAGAAGATGCCGTGATGAATCGGGCATGTCAAAAATGGTTTACTCGATTTCGAGCTGGGAACTTCTCTGGAAAGACAAACCTCGTTCTGGACGACCTGTTGTTACGGATGAGGAAAGAATAAAGGACATGATTACGAACAACACCAGAATAACAACTCAGTAGGTATATCAGGAGCTAAACTTATCTCATGCAACTGTAGCCAGGCAACTAAAGAAACTTGGTTACGTAAATCTTCGGGATGTATGGCTTCCGCACGAACTGAGTGAACAAAATTTAGTTCAGCGCGTTTCCATCTGTGACGCATTGATAAGACGCAATGAAGCTGCCCCTTTTCTGAAACAGCTGGTTACAGGAGATGAAAAGTGGATTGTGTACAACAACATCCAAAAGAGAAAGTCATGGCGTAAGAAAGGGGAAGCACCACTCTGAATTCCTAAACCAGGGCTTCATCCTGAGAAGATTATGCTGTGCATTTGGTGGGACTGGAAAGGAATTATTTATTACGAATTTCTTCCTCCTGGGGGACCATCAATTCAGAGAAATACTGTTCTCGGTTGGATCGTCTGAAGGTTGCCCTAGGAGAGAAAAGGCCAGAATTAGCATCTAATGGTGGAGTCGTCTTTCATCAAGACAATGCCAAACCACACACTTCTATGGTAACTCGTCAGAAATTACAGGATTTCGACTGGGATGTGTTACCTCACCCGCCTTATTCTCCAGACATTGCCCCATCCGACTATAATTTATTCCGATCCCTGCAAAACTTCCTTAATGGCAAACGCCTTACTTTCTTGGAGGATTGCAGACTCGCCGTAGAAGAGTTCGTCAACCAGAAAACTGCAAGATTTTGGAAAAATGGAATTGATAAGCTTCCTGAGAAATGGAGATATGTTATTGATAATAATGGTGCATACTGCACAAAATAAAGTTTGTTTTGAAAAGTTCATTGCCTTGTTTACTTTCGATGACCTTGCGTATGTAAACAGATTACCCCTGGATAATTAGGCAACTTCGTTGCCGTAGCAGACATTCTTTGTCGTAAACACGTAACAAGAATCGAACGAATTTATGAAACAAACCAATGTGTCCCTGAGGAAGCTTTAGATTCCCTAAGTAAACTTTAGAATCCCTAAGTATTTTGATGTCCTTCCCATGTTCAGTGGAAAGCATTTATTTTAAGGCTGATACACAATAACCAGAAGTGGAAACTAGATGATAGGGCAAAATTAAAATATATGTAATGCAGTATGGGAATACACAATTAATTGAAAGCTTTTCTATATCACTGGAAACTTCATCAGCTTTAAGCTTTTTCATTGTCATTCCCATATACAAAATATTAGATTCATGTTGAACTTGTAAAACTCTTCACTGTGGAAACTAGAATTATTCAAGGCAACTGTGCATAAAATAGTCACTGGAATGCTCCGAAGTCACAAGCTGGGAAAACAAAATCCAAAGGAATTGTAGTAAATGTGCAACCTTACTCCCTCAGATTCACTGAGCATTGGTTTTTCTAGCAAAAGCATCATGTATAGTGTGTTTATATGCAGTTAATAAACCACAGATTACATATAACTGTAACAACTGGTAGAAATTTACAATAACATTCTGGATTTATATGTGGAAGAAACTAGAGACCGTGATATGTTAAGATGGAATTTACTTAAGATGAAGTTGCCACTGCTAACACTAACATCATTTATTTTATTCACTGTTAACATGTTTTGGGAACATGCGTTCCCATCTTCAGAACTGTCTGACTGGCCTGTGTTGGTGTTTCTGTTGTGGTGGTGGTCTATCATGGCAGCATCATGTGGTAGTGAAACATACTTCCAGAGGGGACTTGGTGGTGTCAAATCAAAAGTCATTAACTGTCGTTTGTGTATCAAAATGAAGATCATCTTCCATATGTCCATTTCTGCTATATGACTGGTTGGTTTGATTAGTATAATGTTCGGTTTGACGTAGTTGATTGTCCAGGCACTTTCACACCATTTCTGAACGATGAGCCTTATCAGTAAAATGAAGTTATAAGTTTGCAATTATGAACTTGCCCTGGTATTAAGGGTTATTCATAAGAATAAAAATATAATTTTTACTCTGCATCAAAGACATTAAAGAGTTGTATAAGTTCAGGTGAGTGAGTACAAAATAAGTGATAATTAACACATCTGTTTAGGATGTGTAGATGGCTGAATGTGCCATGTAAATTACAGCAAGCTATACAGACTGGAGATTCCCAGCCCAGATCCTTCATGAACATTCAGAAATCCTGTACATTGTCGATGTCATCCGAGAGAGGGCACGATCAATGTATGACAAAATCCAAACCCATGGCAACCCTTTGGTGAACTCCCTGGGCAGATATGACCAGAGGGAGCAAAGACGCTTGCCATCATACAAACTCCCCAGAGACGTCTTGGGGCCCCTTGGTTAACCCAAGGTAAAGCCCATAAACTCCAAAATTCATATTAGCCTGATGGCTCAAGCGTTAGGCCACCCGTAATCAAAACAGGGCAAAAATACTAAACCGATTCCCCCCCAATGGGAGAACGCAATAAAACCGCTAAGCTGCTGCCTTCTGAGACTACTCAAGGGCATCCAAACAAAAATTTTAAACAAAACTACAACCTACCCCCAGCAGAACAATAAAAAACATTCCTGACCAACTTCGCAGGTTAAGCCGCAAAGCGGCTAGGTACTGGGGCAGAAGACACCCGGACAGGGAAAAAGAAAAATTGCCCCACCCGACCAGGACTACCTCTGGATCACTGAGCTGCTGCTGTTCAAATTTATTAAGTGCCTTTTATAAATGGCTTCACTGTTTTTAATTAATTCATTTTGAGTCCTGGTTGTTCGTATTGTATTCATTATTTTGCCAACTGATACAAGATTTTGTTTTTAGATACCTGTTGATGTGTATGTCTCCTGATATTACTTTTCTTTTTTTATTTCAATTTAAAATAAGTTCCTAATTTCAGTGTTGTGCCTACAGAAAATAACTGAGAGTATGCACTAGATATGTATGTTTCTTAGCTCCATTTCCACCTTCCATTCTGAATAGACTCAAGGATTATCCATGTCTCTTGTTCCCAGGATTGTTCCCCTCAAAAAGGCAAGAGAGGAATGAAGGGGAGAAGGGTTTGAACTATTAATATGCTCTTTTAGCGGATCTGTTTAATGGGAAATGAGTGTATGAGAGTACATATAAGTCAACCATGTTGCCAGATCTAATGCTTGTTGCAGTAACTACAATGATAAGTATTATGTATGAGTGAATTAAGTGACAACGCTTGTGTATTTTAAATGAACGTAGCATCCTTGTCATACTCGGAAGGCTAGCATAAACACTGTGCAGACAGCAAAAGTGATTATGTTACACATTCCTCTAGCTTGCCTTCTTGTGCTGCGCAGATAGTAATTTCTTGTATTTGGGAGCCCAGCTCAAGGGTAGCCTAAGATGTATTTTCTTTAGTACTTTATAAATGTATGTACATATATGGGAGGATAGTATATCTATTGTGAATTGACCACTACTTTGAATTAAATTACATTGTAAGTTTTCATGTTGTAGGACATTACAATGGGTATGAAGAACATGATTCTTTATCTTCAACCTTTTGTTAAAAGAAAATTATTTGACATATTATGGTATAGGGTTAGGCATTTTCCCGCTTGCCAAATTGCAGATAGCAAGTTAATAAAAAAGGACAAAATGTGCAGCATGCAATTTTTTCCCCCACAGTCATGCATTTTTGGAATGTGATGAATGATCAGTACTCTTAAAATCTTTAAGAGTACACTAAACTCTCGCTAATCTGGCCATTCCTTGCACACATTGATGCCAGATTAGTGGAAGTGTCGGATTATGGATTTGATAATGTTTGGCTATACATTGTACTTGATTAATTCAAAGATGTATTAATTTTTATACAAAACCTATACATTTGGTGTGAACATACAGTATCACTCACTATGAAACATGTTCCAAATTTTTGGTTAACGCAATGATGTTATGCAACGGCGGTATGCTTTATCACATAACTGCTTTACAAGCATTACATCTGTGCCATTTTCCCAACTCACTGTCCATTTGGCTTATGTACTGTCGAATAGAATTTTATTTCTTTTTTATGTCATAAGCAGTTCCTTGTCCAACACTGTACTCAGCAGTAATGGCTTTCTGCATGGAACCTCAGTTCAGCTTATCTAAAATGTCGACCTTCTGTTTGAGGTCTAGCATAACATGTTTCCTTTAAGAAGCCATTGTAGTATGCACTGAACTCTAAAGGAAGCCACAAATTCAATATTACAAACAACAATAGTATACAATAGCAAAAAAAGTTGACAAATTGTTGCACATTATTTCTCCTTTTAATATTGCATGAACTACAAGAGGCTGGATGGGGGTTGGATTACTGATAGGCAGGACCAGTGAAGGCTGCATTAGTGAGAGTGTATCGATCTTTTGGTGTTCCCCGTTAACCTACTAATTAATATGTTTGAGTAATTTTGTTGTTTACTCTTTGTAGTTCCGTGCTATTGCTAAATTATATTTTAATGCTGTCTTCGATTCAGAATGATAAGACATTTTCTGAACTGATAGATCATAGCTAAGAGAAAATTTCCCACTGTAAACTTAAGGTTAGTCATCTTTACTGCTAAGTATTTTCCATTTTGTATGCAGATACCAGTACATGCATTAGGTGGTACTGTAATTTGAAGCATTATATGCAACCTTTTCTCCTAAAATTAATTTATGGTGTTCTACATTTTTTCGTGGTTTTGGGGAGATTTCGTTGTCTCCTTTACATATTAGCTGGAAATACAGGCCTGTTTGAAGACAACTTTTGACTTAACTCCTCACAGATTTGATGCTTATGTGCTAACTTAGCACCACCATTTCTGAGTAATTGGGTGTACAAAAATTGAAAATAAAAGCATATAAAAAGGGTCTGATTTTTATTAAAGGAGGTTGTTTTTAAAATAAGAAATTCTGTCAGGTTAAATAGTGCTTTATGTAAGACATTTATTTGCAGGGACTAATAGCAGATGAGGATGAAAGAGAACTTTCTCCTGCTGAACAGCGAGCTTTAAAAGCAGAAAAACGAGCAGCATGGAGACAAGCCAGATTAAAGTCCTTAGAGCAGGTATGATGTTCAGTTTTAACGGAGTTATGGAAACATTTAAATTTATAGATATATTGTGTCATTGGTTTATGATTGGAAAGAGTGACACACCTACTTTTCATAGCTTCTTATCTTACCTTTTTTATTTGCAAGAACATGTTAAATACCATTACAGTAAAACCTTGTTAACCTGGACCAGTTTTGAAAAACAAAATGGTGTTGTTTAGCATAGTAAATGAAGACTTGTTTTATCGACGATAAATTGCTATTCTCAGTAGGTACATTACTCGAATGTTCTTGCCAGTAAGCAAATTCATTGCACTTACCCCACCTGCTTGGTACTTCGAGAAAGTTACGGAAAAAGTTGTTACCTGGTGTGTGTGACTTGCCAGAAAACAGGATTGAAGAAGAAGAAAAAAATAAGTGTTGAAGAAAATTTTATAGACATTTTTAAAAATATTTATGGTTGTTCCAATGTTGAAGACATTGATAACTAACTGGTTGTAAATTGACAACAATGGAGTTTATAAACCAATTACAGAGGAAGGCATTAAATCATCATGCAGTGTTACTAAAAATGAAAATGAAGAGTATTCAATTCAGACAGTGTTGATGACCCAACTGTGGTTATTAGCCATGCACGAGCAGTAGCAAACATAGAGAAATTGATGCTTTATTTTGAGAGTCAAGCCAGAACATTGCCAGATGAACTTCTAATATTAAAACGGATGCTGTCATAAGCGATACACTAAACTGAGGCAGCAGAAACTCACTACCTTTTTTACTGCTGATTAGTTTCTAGCTATATTGTGTACAGTGAAAATATATAAGTTATTACAGTACATACAGTGTATATGTTTGTAGGGTAAAGTGTACCAATAGTAACTTCTCATTAAGAATATTTCCATGGTGGTTTACATGTTATTTTCCCGCCATTCTGTGGATAACCAGATTTTTCATTAACTTGGATCGGCCCTGGTCCCAGGTGATCTGGGTAAGCAAGGTTCTATTGTAGTTGTTTTGTTTTAGCTTATTATTTTATTACCTATATTAAACAGAAGTAACTTAATAGAAATTCAATTTAAGTGAATTCGTAATTTCTAAATGTCTGTACAGATTGAGGGAAGAAGACAAGGTCTGATACTAGCCTAATGCCCATAACTGTGAATACTGTGTTTCATATGATTTTTTAATTCATAGATGAATTATTATGTGGAATGAAACAGTTTTAAGCATTCAGAGAACACCCTTGGTGAACTTGCAAACACAGTAACCAAGATGTTTTGAATGATAAATGATGAATGGGTATTTCAAACATTGCTGCCACAATGGTTTGTGCTTTTAATATTTTGACTACCCAATTAGTAGTCCACGTAAAGTTTGATGCTAGCTGTCAAGATGATTCTTTTCCAATTCTCTGTTTTTCTTTCCCAGTCTCTCCTATTCTGTCTGTAAAATGTACATGTTATTTTATTTTCAAAAAGCATAATAGAACTTTTATCTGGATTGTCAGTATAAATTAAAACATACAGAAATTTTTGTTAGCATACAGATTTGCGTAACGGTCGTATATACACAAATAATACTAGTGAAAAATTGGTATAACCTCTTAAATATTCTTGTTGTTGAAATTTGGTCAACAATAAAACTTCCCAGAAAAATAATGTTGTTAACATTCTGTTTTATGTAGAACATTCCACAAAACTCAGTAATAGCCCAAAGTTTGAATTTGATTTTGTTGATATGGTTGATCATTCGAGAAGATAAAATTATTGCCATTATATTTTTATAATCGTTAGTGTATATTCAGATTACAGGTAGATCATATACTGCAATAGTAGATGCCTTAATGGCTGTGGCTGTTATTACAAGATGATTGTTAACAATAAAAGACAAAATATATGACCTCTCTTAAACATTATACTAGTGTTCAAGGAGAAAGTTACTGATGACAGAAAGAAACAGATAAATGCATTGAAGCAGTTTCTTAATGCAAGAAAAATGCGGCTATGATTATACAGATATATTAGCCAAGAAATGTCTTACATAAGAGTAAAGTAACCTTTTGGAACATCTGAGTTGTTAGACATGAGGTTGAGTGCACTGCAGCTGTATTACCTGAGTAAGAAAGGGATTAAAGATCTGTTACCACCATCAACAATATAGATAAAGCTATGTAGCCACAGGACATTTAAAGTAAATCTCTGAGGGCAGCATCATCTTCTTAACCATCAAGTATACTGTAGTAAATTACTATGTATTTGGAGCACAAAAGTGAATCGAGAAGATATTGACACATTGCTTCACTCACACTGTTTATTCACAGGACATGTTTCAAGAGCTTTTGCTCTTATCATCAGCTGGTACTCAATTAGTGCAAATTGTGGTGGTTTCCTCTTTCTCTGTATCGTCAATAGATGGCGTGATGTACTTGTCAAAGATGTCTGGTGGTGGAGTTTCAAAATTCATGACTCTATGGCGATTTTTGTTAATGAAGATTTTTTTCCCATACGGAAAGGTCTATGGGGTGATTAACGTATTTTATTAGAGGTGTTTCCAAGTTGATGTCATGTCTAGTATTCAAAAAATGAAAAGCCACTGTTGATTTTTCTGTTTCACCATTTTTAATGTTTCTTATATGTTCTTTAGTTCTGATGTTAATATTTCTTTTTGTTTTTCCTATATAAATTTTAGGGCAAGTTTCACATTTGATCTCATAGATTCCTGGTTTTTCTTTGGTAGTGATTGAAATTTTGGGAGGGCCTTTTAACAAATTTCTGATATTAAACCTATTTTGAGGTGCAAGAATTATATTGTGTTTTGAGAAGATTTTTTGGAATTTATTATAGGCTGATGAATGGAAGGTGAATTTTTAAAATATTTTGTTCTCTTTTTCTCCTGTAGGTTCTAGGGTGGTGGTTTCTTTTATTTTCTTAGCTTTGTTGAGTCTGTTAACTGTTTTGTGTACTAAATTTGGGTTGAAACTGTTGGATATAGCTACTTTTTTATGTGTAGGTATTCTTCTTGATAATCTTCTCTGTTTAGTGGAAAGTTGATCATCCGAAATATTAAACTATGAACTATGTATTGAACTTTGGACTATTTATTTGTTAAGGTTATCAGTATTTTTGTCCCAGGACAGTTTGAAAATTTTTACTGCATTTTTCTTATAAATGATTCAGCAGCTTTATTGGAAAAGCTTCCTTCCACTTCTATTAACATGACGTCAATGAGTTAAAAACTGTCTGCACATGTTTTTCCACTTGGCATGTGGGCACATGATTTTGCGCTGCTGCTGTAAACAAAGTAATCCTTCTGATGCAGTTTTGCTCTTCTCTGGATGTGCAGTATTGAGTTGATGTGTTATGGTGTCGTTCAGTTATTACAAGTTATTTATTTATTTTGTCCTATAACGAAGTATACAATGGCTCACTATTTGTTTTCTGCCACTAAGCATGTATTTATGTATGATTTGTACTGTTAGCTCATCAGCTTGTCAATTGAAAGCACATTTTCCAAAATGATTTCCATGTGGGGTTGCTGATCCCCATCAGGCACCTCCATAGGTGTTGCATAAGGAGACACCTCCTAGATATAGGTACCATGGAATTAAAATACTCACAGCAAACCAAAACCGGCAGCAGCATCTGTACCCAGATAGGGTGGCTGTAAATGGGTAGATGGAACTCATAGCCAAAGATAAGGTAGTTTACCTAAGGGAAGGCACCCCAATACAAAACTGATGTAGTTGGGAAGCTATAAGGTGGCAGCCCCACCACCCAACTATATCTGCATAGCCCTCGTAAGGCGGTCAGATGAAATTATATTACTGGCAAGCAAAGTTGAAAGCCAAATGGACATGCTGTTGGGGAACAAGTCATGAAAAGGAAAGGAAAACGAATATAAATACATTATTGACAATACAATACAATACTTTATTCGTCACATTACACTTACATAGTTGAGCAGGTGCTCGTAAATTGGTGACTCGTCATTGACCACTTGGAACATAAGAGGGTTAAATAATAAAGAGAGAGAAGTATCAAATAAGATGAGGCATATGTGGAGTCATTAAAAGTACTTATCAGAAAACAAGAAAAGATTCTAAACTTAAATAATACAAAACATTGACTGTTTCTTTTTGCTGCATGAAAGCTTAATTAACCTGGTGACAGCATCAGTATGTTTTGCCTTTGGAGGACATTTCAATTAGATTAAATTGTATTTGAGTTTGATTTATCAGATTAATTGTGAAACCTGTGAAAAAAGCTACATAGGAAAAACTAAGAGAAACTTGTTAACCAGGCAAAAAGAACACCAGAGGAACATTAAGTTGAAACAAACAGAAAAATCTCCAGTTTCACACCATTTTTGCACAGAAAACCACAACATTGGCCACAACATTAAACTGTTAAAATCTTAAAGTACACCCATAGAATTGGATATTTGGGAAAAAATATTCATAAACAAAAACCGTGATAAAGTTATAAATTTTGAAATCCCGGCATTAAATGAAGTATTAAAACTTAGTGCCCCTAACACCAGATGGCAGAGTGATCGGAGCTCCGTAGTAGTGGAAGAAGAGGAATGTTCATTTAGTCACCAAACAGCTGAGGATGAGGTCGAATGATCTTGAAAATGTTTCAATTATACAACAACAAGTAAGTGAAGTTTGAGTGTAAACATAGTGACTCATAAATCAAACTCAAATATGAAGAATACTTCACTGTTAATAATGTTTCTGCTTTTAATATTTATAGATTAAATTGATTTGCGTTCAGTAAGTTCACTGGTAGCCACAAAGGTCTGTGAACATTGAACATGTCAAAGAGGTGCACAGTTTAATAACATATATAGTACTTGAATATTGAACCTCAAAGACACATATACAGGCAATATGTAAAACAGGGCAGGGATAATCATATATGATACAAAATCAAACACTCCCCTGTAGTTAGAAGACAAATATAAGTATAATTTGGTAGTTTCATATTCTTTTAACCTTTACTTGGCTTTTGCCAGTACAACTCAACATTTTATATTGGATTTGCAATGGATACCATTTATTGTCAGTTCAATACACATACATTAAAATAGCTTCTAAACAGGCATCAAAGGTAAATTGGTCATGTTTTGTCATTAGAGCAGCTAGATTATACTTACATAGCTATATAAGAGTTATCAGGATAATTTGTCATTCAGATAATCTAGTACAGAATAAAAGGATTTTGAGCATAGATCCTCTCTAGCAACAATTTTAAAAACACTGAAATTATAAATTTTTCCCTTAAGATCAATAGGAACAGACTTAAATAACGGTTTCAGAATAGACACCTTTCTAGAAGCAAGAAAGTGTAGCACTGGGATGATGAATGTCACATTTTGGTCTAGTGTTTATTCTATAAATTCATTGTTTCTTATACATGAGGCTTAATTGCATACAATATATTTTTCTTTGATGTATCTTTTCCCCATGACTCCTTCCCTGTTATTCTTAATTAAGTATTCAAGGTACTCTTTGAATGCTTTGTATTATACTTTTTGGTTTCCTAAGATACACTTCCTTAGTAATTACGTAGAAAATGAAGCTAGCTACAGTGAAGCAATAAATATTACACAAATATAAATATTTGTAACAAAAGACTTCACTTATCTTAAGAAAATGGTGCTAATTCTTCTTTCTAGTGGAGATCGATTATACAAACATATTGCTTGTATCTTCTGTTTGTGAAATTGATCTCCATTAGAAATAATGTCATTTTCTTACCATTTTCTTAAGATAAGTGAAGTCTTTTGTTACAAAAAAACAAGTGCTTAAAATATTGTTAATAAGCTATTGCAGTACATTAATCTCAGTTGGTATGTCCATTATAAATTAATATAAGGTTTAATTTCTTAGAAGATAATGGAAGAACCAATTACCAGCAGACACCAAAACTACCATATGTCAAATGCAAAGCACAAAAGTTACTCCTAACAATGCTCAGTGGAAGAGTTAAGTTGTAAACCACCCTTAGCAGAAAAACAAAGGAAATGTAAGGCATGCTAATTCTGTAAAATAGGTCCTTATTAATGTTACTTACAGTTACTAAAATGGGAATTTCAAAATAACTCCTCCAGAGATTCAACAGTTAAAGGAAACAGTTATTGATGACTGCTGGTATTTTAACTTTACCTATTTTCCTCTCTCTCTCTTTTTTTTTTTTTTTTTCCTTTCCTTTTACCTGTACTTGCTTCCTGTATTTAATAAGAAACTTTGAAGTAATATGTTGCGTACTCAACTGATGTGCATAATATTGTCCAAAATACACAACATAGAAGTACAGTAGAACCTTGTTTACTTGGATCAACTGGGACCAGAGCCGTTCCGAGTTAACGAAAATCCAGGTTAACCAGAGAATGACGGAAAAAATGAAAAAAACCTGTGCAACATAAAAATATTTTTAATGGAATTCAGAAATTACTATCAGCACACTTTTACCTAAAAACATATACACTAAAATAAGAACTGAAGCTTTCCTAGCGACGAATATGCTCCAGTTCTTCTTGGGAAGCAAGTCAGGTGAAAAGACGATTAGAAATTTACGTTTCGGGAGCGTACAGTTCTCCCATCATCAGAATATTTATTACATGTTATTACCACAAATGAATCACTGGATGTAACACAAATATAAACAAAGACAAAATACTATCAATATTTGCATTACTGAACAAAAGACTGTTTTTAGTAAATTAAGTGCCAGGTCAGGAGATGGCGTGAGTGTAGAAAATTAATTGGGTCAAAGAAACATAACTACTTAACTTGATTATCAAGCTGTATATATCTGTGCTCCTTAAGTGGATGGATATCCATTTTTAAGGTCGGTTTCCAAAAGGAGCTGAACTGAAATCCAGCATCACGATTAAGTGTGCTCCTCTTGGAGGAAATGGCTAAAGCCTCCTTAACTCTCCGCTCCCAGTAACTGTTGCATATTGCCAAGATGGTCGTCTCCCGAAAGTTGGCTCTATGGTCGTTATCAAAACAATGCTCTGCCAGTCCAGACTTCTCAGGTTGCATTAAACGAATGCTCCATTCATGTTCATTTATTCTGGTAGCAGTGGTCTTCCGGTTTGATGGGAGAGATGTACGCTCCCAAAACATTGATTTTTAATCGTCTTTTCACCTGGCTTGCTTCTCGAGAAGAACTTGAACATATACACTGTATGCACTGTAATAGCCTATGTATTTGCACTGTGCACAACATAGCTACCAACCAGTTGGTAGTAAAAACTAGTTAGCTTCTGCTGTATCAGTTTAATGTATCGCTGTGTGATCTCACTTCCGCTTTAACATTAGAAGTTCATTTGGCAATTTTTTGCCTTAACTCTCAACATAAAGCATCAATTTTTCTGTTTGCTACTCCTTGTGCATGGGGCACAATCACAGCTGGTTCATTAACACTGTCTGAATCTGAATACTCATTTTCATTTTTAGTAATACTACATGATGCAATAATGCCTTCTTCTGTAATTGGTTTATAACCTCAGTCATTGTCAATTTGCAACCAGTTGTCAATGTCTTCATCAACATTGGAAAAGCCATATGTATTTTTAAAAATGTCTATAAAATCTTCTTCCACACTTATTTTTTCTTCTTCTTCGATCTTGTTTTCTGGCAAGTCACACACATGAGGCCACTTTCCACATCAGGCCACATTTTCCACGAATTTATCAAAGTTTCACTTCCAACTTGGTCCCAAGCAGGTGGGATGAATGCAATGAACTCACCCGCTGGCAAGAGAATTTGGGTAATGTTCCTACCGAGAATAGTAATGTATCTGTAAAACAATTCTGATTTACTATTCTGAATAGTTATAAATAAAAGCGTTTACTATGCTAAACAATTTTTTTTTTCCTTCCAAAATGGTCTGGGTTATCCAGACTTCTGAGTTGAGGTCTGGGTCAACGAGGTTTTACTGTATATTACAAATAAATGTAATTTCTACAATAGCAATAATCACTGCCTACAAGCATTTCTCAAATTTATGGATCTGCCTCAATAGCGGAGCATGAGCAAAAATTTTGTTCACTCAAAATTTTAACTTAATGGTCATAGTGTAGCTTGTTTGCTGCCACAAATTTTTAATGTAAATGGAAGACGGAGACTATTCTTTTCATCAGGAAAAAAACATAGGAATCATTTCAAATCATTTCAAATAAAATCTAATGTTACTTTTCACCACTTACAAGTTTTTAATTGTAAGTAGAGAAAAGTGTGTACAAGGTTGACTCATTTGCCTAATTTTAGTAACAGTGGCACTCCACTTTCTGAAATACTTCTTTTTATTCTGTATAAAATCTAATGTATTTGAATGAGAAACAATATTAAGCTCTAGTCTTATTTTAATAGCCATGTTTTAATATTACTGATGACAAGAATAATGATGGCATGAAAGTCTTGTTTCTGTTGCTTTGCTGCTTTTAAGCATATTAAGAGTAACTCGTTTTTCATTTTGTATTTTTCCAGGATGCTTTGCAAGCTCAAATGGTGATAAAAAGAATGAGTGAAATGATAGATTCAAAGCCCAGTGGCCAAGATACATCATTAGGTGCAGCTTTTGTCAACAATAATGGTGTTCATGACCAAGAAAATAATGTGGAAGTAAGCACATAAAGCTTTTATATTCTTTCCTCGCTTTTCTTGTTACCTATTTTACCTTATTTTGTGTGTTTGAGTGCATGCAAGCATAAAGAGAGATAGAAATAATTTACTGCACATTAAGCAGTAAATCCTAAAATGGCATATTGGAAATTGAAACTATGTGTTTTCTCTGGGGTACCATCAGCATCCTTTCCAATCAGTCAGTAAGATCATTCTGGATTTTTTTGATAAACTGCCAATAAAGTTTCTTTCAGAAGCCATCATGAGGATATCAGAGTAACAGGCAAAATCAAGTGTTCCATGACCCAAAAGTATAGATGTGTTCTGGACTCGTGACCTCTGCGGGATGAGGTGTGGGGAAGAGGGGAACCATTGTCCGTTTACGCAGCGAGTGAGCAATACAGTAAACATTCAGCAATCACATGCAGAAAGTCACGTAGCCTACTTGCGTTGCAAGATGCAGAACTAGTTCAGTACAATAAGATTTACTAGTCTTCTCAGCATGTCTGAAGATCTTAAGAAATTTAAGGTTGTGCATTCAGAAGGGCGTGAAATTATAAGTAGCGTTATAGATAAATGTGATGAAGAAGCTTTGAAAAAATAATATTCATATCCAGTGTTACAAGCTACACAACGGGCTGCTGCTTGTTTAATAAGTAGGCTGCATGTTATTATCTTCCAAGCGTTTCTATCTATGCGCGACTCGTATATCATTACGTCACCTTGTCTATACGTGTGTATGTCTGTAGTGAACACATACCTTTCAGAGTTCATAAGGCCAGAACATAACAATACTTATCATGGAGTAGCTCACCGTGATGTAAAAAGAGCTTTATCTATCTAGATGGAGTTCTTTGCCCTTAAGGGACATAAGTGGCTTCATTACATTTCATTTCCCACACATTATAAAAATGAATACTGGTTAATCTTACATGCTGAATGACTGCACATATTTGCACCTTCATTTATTGAAAGATAGAACCAGTTGGCTACCAAGAGGAGGAGAAAGATAATCACTCACCATCAACTGTTTAATGTTCTTTGTCATATTAATTGAAAACTGTGTGATTAAAAAAATTATTTATTTTTGTTTTTGCTTTAATGTTAGATATAAAAGTTTGTCCCTGTATCTATCAGTAGTTCAGAGTTCGACAGAACACAGTTGACTCGGGAACATTCTAAAGAGTTATTTGTAAAACACTGAAGCTACTGACAGTGAAGCAATCCAAATATTATGAATAAACTACAACACTTACCAACACACTTCACTTGATCACTTATCTGTTTTGTAAAATCCTCTGTTAAGTGATGTAATTATCTGTGTCTGCAAATGATTTCAACCCAACTCCACACAAACATGCCACCATCAACAGTCTCACACACAGATTAGTAAATCTACCCCTCAGCCAGCAAGAATATAAAAAAAGAATACCATCAAATCTTAAAAACTGCAATTAAAAATGGATATGGGAAAAGCCTTGTAGTTAAAAAAATAAAATCATTCAAACTTCAAAAGAGATTAAAACAGATCACAGCTCTCACACCAATAAAACAAGAAATTAGATTTGCTAAATTTACTTACCACCCCTGGGCCACAAAAAAGTTCCAAAAAATATTCAAGAAATGCAATATAACATGGGCACCAAAATACAATTACAGCATTAAAAACCTACTTAACAGTAATAATACTAATAGGATAAAATCAGAAGAAAAGTCAGGCATTTACAAGATTAAGTGTAAAGACTGAAAAAATTTACATAGGGAGGTCAAAAAGAAACATTGGCACTAGAAAGAAAGAACATTTTAGGCACTTTAGATACAAAAATATTGATAAGTCCGCAATAGCGGCTCATTTCTGGTCTGAAAATCATGAAATTGAAGATAGCACAGAATTACTAAAATACGAACTAAAACATAGTGAACTCATCATATGGGAGAGAATATACATAGAAAAACATAAAAACCAACTAATGAACTTTGAAATCCCGCCAGAAGACAACCCCACATTTAAATTTATCACAAAATCAACAGATGGCAGCAGCAACTTCAGAACTACCCACACCATTGGATCAAGCTTTAGTCGCATTAGAGCCGATGATGCGAACGATAGTTCGCAAAACATGTCCTGAATATAGGTACGTAAGTGAAGCTGATGTCGTAATAAATACGACTCATCTATAATTTAATAATTATTTCGCTTCACTGTGGTGTTCCAATACAGTTACATTTTGATACATTTAACTTTGTTGTTCATTTTTAACAATTTGTTATAGTTTCTTACATTAAAGCCCGAAAGTTGGTACAGGAAATACCATGTAATAGCATGTAGGTTGGGAGGGTTAAATTTGCACCTGCATAATTACTTCTAAACATTATTCTCATTCAGCAGTACTAATTTGCATGACAGGCTTTAACTTAACAAGAACTTCATCATATTAATTATATTGCAAAATAAAATAAAACAGCCGATTAACTCAAATTTATATTATAATTATTATATTTTGACAGATATTTAATTGAAGTAGCTTTATCAGTGACATCTTTAAACATTTGTCTACCAGACCAGGTAGGTTAAAATAAATTATAGAGAAGTATATTAGACTATCTCAATAGTGTAGTGCAGGTATAGTGTTTCCTGGCAAGCCTGTTGGCTATGCTGGGGCTTAACTGTTTGTATGTTAGTGAAGCTGTTAGTGAATCAACAAGTTGAGCTTGTGTGATGACATAGAAGGAAATATTAGACTTCCAAATAAAATCTTATAGGGAATGTCTTGCAAGAATTATGTGTTATCCACCGCAGTCAACATGCTAAATTCGACTATACAAAATCAATTAGAATAACTTTTTAAAAATATTGACTGAATTAAATTCAAACAATGCATGGTTACTGGAACAATAATGCTAGAAATTATAGAAAAATTAAGTTTTGTTTAAACATATTAATTGCAAATTTAGATGAATTAAAATAGCATTCATGGTAACAAAGGGATTTTTACAAGGAGACAAAAATTAACTTCAAACAGAGAGAATTTCTAGTGACCTAAGATTTCTCAGAAAACTGATTCATCATTCAGAATGAAGTTCCCAAATTCCACTGAACAAACAAAGATTCATGCATTTATGAGTGATAGTGAAAAATGTAATTGTTCATGATAATCTCAGACAGCCTGAAATGTGAAATTGTTGCTGTCCACCTGTTTTAAAAGCAGTTGATTCAGTATTTGAAAAGGAAGTACTCCACAGTAAAGAAATATGCTATTTTAATGACAGTGCATCCACAAAGTACAAAATCCGAAGAAAAAATTTAAATTGTCTTCACAAAGAGGAGTTTCACATAGACTCAGAATGGCACTTCCTTTTTGCCTCTTCCCATCGCAAGAGAGCATGTGAAGGAGTTGGAGTAACAATAAAATAGCAGGCAGCTAAAACTGCTCATTATTTCAAAGGTTATTTCAAAGAGTTGAATTCAGTGAATTTATTTTTCCCATCACTTAGTATAAAAATTTTTTCATTCGGAGTACTTTTCTGCGAAATCTAACTTTTCTCTGCTGTTGCTCTCACCAATCATGTATGACCTGGAGTAACAAAGGCACAAAAGATTTTCCCCCATTACAAATTGAAGCATTGCAAGGTTCCTATACAATAAACAATATAACTATTAAATTTAAAGGTGTGTCAATTAATGACACTAAACAACACTTACCTTTAAATTTCTCGGAACATGTTTTGGAGGCTACTTTCCTCCATTGTCAACTGGACATCGACTTTCCATGAAAGGAAAATATAACTATGCTTAGAGTTCCCAATTTCAGCCCGTTAAAACCGTCTTACTGGGAGCACCTAATGTACAGCGTAATATTGAACAGCTATAAACGTTATTAAAATGTTAACAATATTGTCACAATAATGCACTTATACGTATCAAACTAATTGAAAAAGTTTGGGGAACATTTACATATGTCTTCAGGTTAGAAAACCTCCTATTATAAATGTTGTGTGACAGTATTTTATGTCAAAATATCTTGCACAGCATTGCTGCAGAAAAAATAACCATAAAACCATTGTGAGTACTCTGAAGAAAACTCTTCCACTATCAGTGAAGTATACAGTGAGATCCGGCATCTCTGTATGACACCATCCTGTACAATCATAACATGTCAAGGAAAGGCAAAGAAGAATGTTGTGCTAAGTGCTAAGAATTAATCAGTGATAATAGGTCATGAAACACCTGAGATACTTCCTGAAGCACTGTGTTACTGGTTCTACAAAATGTGGTGTAGATGTTCTTAATCAGATGCTCCATATGTCAATGGTATAGTGTGGTTGCTGAAGGTTCATGTGTACAACATGCTCATTCTAGCTGGAACCATTGCTTGGATTTTGTACAAACAAATCACTGGAAAAAAAAAATTACTTGATATGACGAGATTTAACTGTATTGGAACACCACAGTGAAGCGTAATTTTTGAAATCCCGCCAGAAGAGAATCCCACATTTAAGTTCATCACTAAATCAACAGATGGCAGCAGCAACCCCAGAATTACCCACACCACTGGATCAAGCTTTAGTCGCATAAGAGCCGAAGATGCAAACGATGATTTGCGAAACATGTCCTCAAAATAGGTACGAAAATGAAGCAGATGTGTAATAAATACGACTCATCTAAAAATTAATACTTGAGATGAGTTTAAAGCTTGCTGAAGACCTTTCTGCTGCATCTATCCTTTTGAAGAAAAGATCTGTCTGTCTATTCTCTGCAGCTAAACTGCTGAATCAAGACATGTCAGATGAAAAATGCAAGCGTCCAAACAAAACTAAAGATTAAATTTAAAGGGAGTCGATTAATGACACTAAACAACACTTACTTTTAAATTTTTTCGGAACATGTTTCAGAGACTTAGCCTCCATCCTCAACCGGCCATCGACTGGTTCTCATTGGTGTGGTTGACGATATTTTGTCATAGGTCTCCTCTGGAGATTTCCCAATTTCAGCCCATTAAAACCGTCATACTGGGAACATCTAACGTACAGCGTAATATTGAACAGCTACAAACATTATTAAAATGTTAACAGTATTGTCACAATAATGCACTTATACATATCAAACTAATTGAAAAATTCCAAGAAAGGAATTGTAAAACTAAAGATATTTGTGTGTGTGCGCATGCATGTGCATGCACATGAGTGTCCAATTGTGCTAAATTTTTTTGTGGTCCAGGGTGAATTTATGTGAGTTATGTGTTTACAGCATGTTTGATAGAGATAAAGGGTGTGATTGAACTCTGAAACATTGAGAAAGAAAGTAAGCAAAACTTTGATACTTGAAATTCACTAAAAGCATAAGTTTGCTTCTAAGTAATTAAATAATATTTATTTTATTTTCAAAGGCAAAATCAGTATAATAATCAAAACTTATTGAAGCTTAGAGTTCAAATGTATAAGCTGAACATATTAAATAATAAATTAGTTTAATAAAAATGGTTTTATAGTGGCAAAAGGCACTAACTGGAAAATGAACAGAGTAGTCTTTCTAGGTTGTTTGGTGTTGTCAATCCTTCTAGTGTCAAGCTATAGATACATCTATACCCACTCTAATCTGTATAACAAAAATTGTCAAACCAAGAGACATTAAGAAATTAATTATGAAGCACTATATAAGCAGCACTTAAACTTCATAAGCATCCGGCTGATTAGAAATGTATTATGTAACTAGTATTTTAAGTTATGCTGACACCATGTAGTGGTATAAGAGGGCAGTTAAAGAAGAAATATTTTAAGTGTTGCAGTATTGAATTTGATAATGCAATTAAGTGTTTTAACATAAATAATAATCTAGTATTTTAAACTGAAATATTTAGCTCATAAAACCAGTAAAGAGCGTTTACACTTAAGAAACACCAAACTATGTTCAGTTGATTTTAACTGTTACACTTTTAGCTAATTGGATGTTATGGATTACAGGGGTGTTGCTCATTGCAAAAGTGCTTCACTTTGTAATTTTCCACCATGTAATAAATATAACATAATGCTTTTTGCACACAATCACTGGCTTGAGCAAAGTAGTGACACACACTGCTACCTGTGCTTCTATTGCACCAGTCTAACATGCACAATGTTATTGTAACATTTTGGTATACACAGCATAGTGTGCCATCGTGTCGAAACCTGTAACTCTAAACATAGCAACACATGCAAAGAAGAAGAAATAAAGATGTAACATGCAGTTATTGATGAGTATGTTTGAATGACAGATTGATTGATGTATAACATCAACAGATAACTTATTGAGGCAGTCATGTTATCATGGAGAGGTGCCATGTAAATATTACAAATCAACTATGTCATGTAAACAAAAGTGTTGAAAAACCCAGTTCTGCTCATAAGGAAAAAATCATAACTGGTCCAAAATATTATTTATATGTTCTTTATAATATATTGTGTTTCAGCAGCGCCCTCTGATTCATTGCTTTTTAGCTTCTCAACTGAGTTGTTACTTATCAGTTTATATAAATCAGATAGGTATATGCGTTCATAGACTACAGATTTCTGTGTTATTTTAATGACACTATTTTAGTAATGTCTAAAACAAAGAGTGCTAATATAATGAATGATGTTTCCTTTCACATTTCCTCATAGTATAAGCCTTTGTATCTGGCCACTTAAAATGAAAAGGTGGTTGATTTGCATTTACTTGTGTTTTTCCCTAGCGCCAAGAGCCCACAAATGAAGTAAAGGTAAAAAAACAGCGCTTTCTCTGACATCGCTGATGTAAGTGTACAAGAAAATAAGGCTACTCTAGCTCTGTGTGTTGAAATTTATTTTTATTTCCATTATTGATTCCTTTTATTCTGATGCTGAAGTACTGTATCCTTGATTTTTTAGCTTTATTTACTTTAACCCTCCGTTGCTCATGGTAAAGCCTAATATAGTTCTTGCTTGGATAATAGTTGTCATCCACTTATGCTTTAAATGCTGTATGTGAATCATTTGTGGAATATTTTATTTTAATCTTAATATAATGCATTCAGTACACATATATGCTAAAATATGTTTTAAAGTTTTAAATAATTAATGCACACCATTTATAAGGACTATCATTGATAATTGATGATACACACATACAAACCGTGTGTAGGCAAGCTTAAGTACTAAGAATTGTAAGTTACCATTGGGGTATGTGATCTTGAATTTGAGTTTTCCTTATAGTCTACTGGGAAACTGCAAGTCATTTGGGGAATTTAATATTATACATCATGTTGCCATGACAGCTCCATGGTAGATGAGCTGTGCGTAGAGCAGAAGATCCATGGTTCAAATTCTGACTGTGGCAGCTATGGCATTGAATTTTTTGGTTGTGATTCTATCTTTTTTTTTTTTTTTAAATACCAATTTTACATGTGCCGTGTCATCTATTTACATGTTAAAGAATGTCTATTAGTGCAAATTCTTCCAAGATGAACATGACATGTTTATTTAGTAACAAGGTCTTTATTATTATTATTATTATTATTATTATTATTATTATTATTATTATTATTATTATTATTATTATTATTATTATTAATTTTTCTATTTTTTTATTATTATTTTATATCCAACATTGAGTCTTATCAGATGATGAATGAAATGGGTGAAATAGTGCTCAAACAGGCCCAGGATTCATGGAGCTTTAGAGTTAACCAATATTCGTCTTTAAGGATAAGGGAAAACTCTGGAAAAAATATTATCAGGTAACTCACCCTGACCAAGATTCAAACCCGGGACCTCTTGAACATGAGGTAGACATGCTACCATCTATGCTACCAAGGTGGGTAGAACCGAGGTCTTTACTAATAGAGCACAAACATTAATTTAGATGGGTACAAATGATTTTAAATAGGGAAGGCATTATTTGGCTGCAGATTTTACACCAGATGATCCACAAGATTCAGTTGCTGCATGCAGTACACTATCTGTAAGATTTTTTGTGCTCTTCCACATAGATAATGCCTACTAATGGTCCAGTCTCTTTTTCAGGCTGCTGAATACTTCCTTGAGTGCCTATCAGTAATTTGGCCCTTGTTCAAATCTTACATGGAAGGCTTTTGGTAACGGGAATGTTACTCTGTGAGGCTATATTATTTTCCATCTTATGTTTGTATACAAATGGCCTTTTTAGAATCTGATAGCAGCTATGCAGTCGTTGGGTAAACCATAATGGCTGCAATGCTCAAAAGTGTCTAAAACAGTACCATGAATACCTTCCAGTATTAGGTGGGATATTGGCTGATCCAAAAATTCTACCCCCACTCTGTTATATTGTAGAGCACAATCATTTCAGATTTGTATTCTCCCATTGAAATTTCGATAACATCATTGAAGTGCATATTAGACTGCACCAATATTATGCTAATTTTCTTTGGACAGTATGATAACTAATGTACTATGTTGGTGAAATCTGAATATAGATGATTTTGGTGCCCTTTATTAGATAAGAAACCTTTTGGCTCTTTTCTCTTATTTCTTTTTACATTCTGACATATTTTAGTTTCTTCACTAAAGATAAAATATTAAGTCACTTATCTGCAGAAATATCTATATTTGTAGTTGCACTGACATTGCATCAATAGGCAGTTTCCTCTGAATACCAAATGTTATCCATTGACAGTAAGGTTGAGAAATATTTTTGCGCAAATGTTTATAAAGATTTGCAACACATCTCTAATAGCAATCCATCTTGTCATCTCTTTAGTGAACATCTCTTTAAACAATATTATAATATCTTAGACATCTCAAGAAAAACTAGAATCGCTTTTCACTCCTGCATAAGTACCATGACTTAAGTCTATTATCCTTCAAATTACCCCACAGTCTTTCTGGAATATCTCAGAGATCTATACAGATAAAGTAAACTATTTAAAGCTCTGATCTCTGTAACTTCTTTTTATTTAACATCACTTATTTTTACACAAGTTTAAGTTTGTAATATAGGTAAATATGTAATAATATTACAAGATATTGTACTAAGATTTTTTGGATATTTACTTTTCCTCCATTTAGTCATTCTGTCTTATCCTGAAAAAAATTACATCTTTGTGGGTCACTTCTAGTGATCCCAATTCTTAATTTTCTGACACATTTTGTTTGTTCCTGAATCATGACCACCTTCATATGCACAATCCTTGATCTCTGAATTGGCAATATCACTGTCAGGATATATTTCACTCAGCTCATGAAACAATCCAGTCATAGGTACATGTGATTTGTGTTTTCTTCTACAAAGTAAATGTTAAAATATACAAATAAGTCTTAAAGCATGCTTTCTAAAGTTGGATTGAACGTGTAAAAGGAATGAAGAAACACACTTATTTTCATTCTGTTCATAGCAGTAGAGCTTTTACTAATGACCTACTGGACATTAACAACTACAATAGTTTATGGAAACGTAGAGTCAGACTGAAAAATTCAATGCCATAGCTGGGATTTGAACCACGGATCTTCTGGTTTCCGTCCAGCCGCTCTACCATTGAGCTACTATGGCCAACGTGCCAACATGACATTAAATTCTTCAACTGACTCGTATTTTCCCGGTAAACCACTTAGGAGTTCTCATAAACATATGAGACAACTACCTTAATGGCGACTTACGACATGTAAGTACTTTAAGGCCCGGGCTTTATAGTTAACCACTATTAGGTCAATTAATGGAAATTAATTGTTCTTTCACACTGGCCGTGTGAATTTAATGTCATGTTGGCACGTTGGCCATAGTAGCTCAATGGTAGAGCAGCTGGACAGAAACCAGAAGATCCGTGGTTCAAATCCCGGCTATGGCATTGAATTTTTCAGTCTGACTCTACGTTTCCACAATTTAGCCTACACACGGCCAGTGTGAAAGAACAATTAATTTCTACAATAGTTTAATAAGCGTGTAACTTGTGCAGCTGAAAGCCATTAATCCATTTGCATCATATGGCGAGCTGCACTTGCATGATGCTTTATGGCATTTAAACTGTTTGACAAGCTGACTTTGCACATGCACGCTGTTGCACATAAATGCACATAGTTCAAATTGTAGGCAATAGATGGCTCTAAAATGTATTCTACGGCAATCTGTATACCAAGACGCTTGATATATACTTTTTCCTTGCATTCCACATGGTGTTTTCTCGATAAAAAATGTACCTCTGTTTCACACAGTGTTGCTTATCTCAGTAAGCAACATGGCAAAGATAGCAGTGCGTAGTAATGATGAGGAGGGTTTACAAAAGCTTTTTGATAGGGCTTTCTACAGTGATTATTAACTAAGTGATTTATCTTTTAGTAAATCAGATTCTGATGAACCTCAAGCAGTACCTCATGGTGATACAAGTGATGAAAGCAATTATCATAGAATGAAACATTTTCCTGTAAGTTAGTCGAAGTGCAAATTCGAATTTTGCTCCACAGATGGCCAGGCAATATGCCAGTTGGTCTAAAAACACATTTAACCCATGGCAAGTTCACTTTTTTAGCAATGTGCATTCAAAATTGTATACATGTAATCTTTAATGGTTGATTTTATAATTTTTTTTTAATTATTATGCTTTCAACACCATTGGTAGGGTATTTAAATACGATGCAAATGGGTTAATAAGTGAAATGGAAAAGTACTAAAAATTTTATGAATGCAGTACGGTCCAGTTACACAGGATGGAGTAGGAAAATCACATGACAAGTGTCATCCACATGAGCAATAGAGGGTTAAACAGCATCCTTTATAACATGAAAATCTGAGTAAATGTAAACACGTCATTGTAACCATTGCTTTCCATTTTAGGCAGATTTTACTGTAATGTATCGTATACATGCAATCTATGTGCTAGCATGAAGTGTAATAGTGTAATGATCACTCATGTTCTCATAAAGCTTGCTTTCCATATAAGTTACATAGGATTGCAGTTATCAGTAGATAATTATGCCATTATTGATGTAATTGTCTTTGTGAAACGTTATGGAGTCCCAACAGTTAAGCTCTCTTTGCTTGAAATAGTTACTTGTTGTGCTGCAGATATTACTATCTGGCTTTGATCGTGTGCATGTGAGGCAACAGTGGTATCATTTGAATATATTAGTCCTAAATACAGTTCTAAGGAGTAATTTGGTTTTTTTGTTGATTGTAAGGCAGTGCCATGGCCAAGTGATTAGACCGCTTGACTCTCACCAAGACGACCCAGTTTCGATCCAAGGCAACTGCCTGTGAAATTTGTGGTGAACAACACTGCGCTAGGGTGGGTTTACTCCAGGATTTCCGGTTTCCCCCGCCATCATTCCACCAATTGCTCCATTATCTTTCCTTTCATCCACTTCGCATTCATTCCATTTCATCTACATCTCTCACTGTCATTCCAAGCATCAGGCTGATCACCCATCTCTGGCTTTCTCTCTCTGATCCAGCATTGTGGTTCCTCAACCCGAGGCAATGGCATAAGGGGTAAAGGACCAAGAATCCTCTAACACCATAACACCATGATAGTGGTATAATTAATGAAGTTGAAGAAGTTGATAAGTTTCCTCTATTTTCAAGATTATGAAAGATCATCAGGTTCATTGTTCCATAATTTTATTATAGTGCTGTCTTCTTTCTTAAGGGATTAATTTTTTAGTAGCATAAAATTTACACAAGAAGTTATAGCAGCCTCCTTGTGCAACAGCTCAAATTATAATTCATTGTGAAGATGCACTTGCAGATGTAGTCAACTCATGCAACATATACAAATGTATGGCATATTACTGTTTGGACTTAACAGTAATGGAAAGAGATGATGAACATTGTGTTTTTCATTCACATAGTTACAAAGCAAAGTGTGCATTTACCTTGTCCCACTACGTTTACTAGCTGAAACTGTCGCACGTCTCACCCTTCCTTCACTTTTGATCAAGTTCTTTTCTCAGAGCTGCAAAGCAGAAAACTCATACTCTCTGATTCTTTAGAGGACTCGCTTGGCTATATACTATTTAATGCCGCTGATATGACCATTGGAGTTAATGGAACAAATAAAAGAAAAAAAAAACTATTTAATATTTCCTATTTTATGGAAATAGTGCTCCCATGAGACACACAAAGTGGTGACCATTTTCTATAGAAATGTGCAGTACTGGCAGCAACAATAAGGCTTCTTAGGATTCTTTCTTTTTGTCTTAATTATTTTGTATTCTTAAAGCAAGCAGTCTTATCCAATCGCAAATGAATGCATAAAATGTGTTCTCAGTGAACCTGTGATGCAAAAGCTTAGAGTAATTTGACATCTGTCTTCTTCGTATTAGGAAAGATTAAAAAAAGGAAAAGGGCTTTACACAAATAACCTCGTACAACCAAAATTCAATTTCAGAAGTCTGTGGATTATGAGGTAGATATGCTATTTATTTTTATAGAAGTTGGCCAATGTGTTTTTTGTAGAAGATTAAATACAGAAGTATAATGTAACACTGCTTTATGGAAAGTGGTATATAATGGTTAATAATTGAGGCAAAAGCAGTAGTAAGGTGCTATAATATTGCTTCTTAAACTATTCACTGCATTGGCCATCACATTGACGATTAAGGATTTATCCCCCTCCCTCCACCCCCAGAAAAAAAGCTAAGACTGAACTGGCATGTTGAAACTGCCGTTAGGTTGCATAATATAGAAAAAAATTAATAAAAAGAAAGCAAAATTTAGAGCTACTGTTTAGTAATAAAACTTCTTTTTTCAAATTATATTGCGTGGAAGATTTTACTTCAGCCTATATAACCAGCTTTATAGGTACTGTCTCAAGGAGTGAAAAATGTTGTTTAATCTCTGTTTAGTCATTTAGAAAAAGGGTTTGTTTTCCTAATGAAAGAAATGGCCACATATCCGCAAACAGTATTATTCTTCAAAGATTACGACTTGCATGTGCCTTAAGAGAAGCACTGTTGGCAGATGTAAATGTCCATTCTAGCATTTGGCTGTGGTTAAACAAAATGATAATATGCACATACATGAATATTACTGGTATAGGTATTCATAAAGGTGTTACTGGAATTCAGCTGTTTTTGTCACTTAAGAAATATGAGAAGTGAAAGATTTTGTATCTATATATTTCAGAGTTAAAACATTTCTGATAAATATAAATATTCATACAAATAAAAAAGTAATAAAATATGCTACATATTTCGCTAAACAAACCACATGAAGGAAAACATTTTGTTTTCCATTATTGAATTAAAACAATTGAGTTAAACAAGTACATAAAAGTATATAGTTTTCCTGGAAAATTTGTATGAAAATCAAGTTTTACTATACATTATAAAGCAAGAATAATTTCTTATCTTGAGTGAAACTAATGAAAATACTTACTTTTCATTAAGAAACAACTCAGTAGTGAAGTATTTCTGTTTAGGATATAATTAATGCATTCCTTTATGTAAGTGCATGCCTATAGTTTTCTCTAAAGAAAAGATTTGAGGTTTGAATTATCATATATTTCTTTAATTACATTTAGAAGGAAACCAGAACAAAAATAATCAATTATATATTATTGAAATGATTTCATTGTGATTGGTAACTTATATCAACTCTGTTTCTTGACTGTCTCTCTGATCTGGTGGTTAATATGCCAGCTTCTAAATCTTAAAGATACCAGTTTCAATTCCCAGCTGGAGGACAGTAACTAGGATTATTCCATATGTTCCCTAGAGTCTTGAGGTATAACTGTGTGTGCATGCGAGAGAGAGAAAGAGAGAGAGACTTGTTTATAAAGAAAACCCAAGTAAAACAAACACAAGATACTCGCAAGGGAACTTTCACTATGCTCACAAGTTTACGCGCTTGAGAGTTTGATGGTATCATCTCTACTCTATGTGGGGTCTATGTACCAAAAATCGGGTGTGGAGTATATCTGGAAGTACTCAAAAATTAGTCCAGAGTATTTAGGAACATATAGGCATAATAACAAGCATTGTATGGGAGGGATTGTTTACCCCTGATGAACAGCAGTCTACATAGGCTTCAGTTTTGGGCGTTGCAGTTCTACTCTGCAGCAGATGTTTGGTACACATGGTTTATATACAGTAGGCATTATACCATCAAATTTTCAGGTGCATAGCAATGTGAGTACAGTGATAGTTCCCTTGTCAGTAGTATGTAAGTGAATATCATTAATGAGCAGTTATTCCAAAGGAAAAAGCTGCTTGTATGACCTTAGATATTAAAGGTGGTATTGAAATAGAACCAAAGAACAAAATGTGTGTTTTTTCATGAACTTAAAGTGGTCACTGTTCTCTTCCTATCTGGTGAAAAACGAGAGACAGGGGCCTCTTAAACTTTGTAGAATTGCTAAGTTTCCTATATAATTACAGTTTACATAAAAGTTTTACTACTTTCCATATAGATAAGCTTATACTAGATTAACAAATTTTAATACTTGATCTAAAATTGAAAATGTTATAGTATTGACGCTTACTAGGGCACATAATTAATATTAGGTAGTTAAATGTGGTCATACCATATTTTATGCTGAGTTTTAAAAAGTTCACTCAAATACTGGGTGCAAAAACAGTGTGCTAAAAGTTATACACATATAAACATATAGGTAAATACAAAGTAGGGTCTCATTGCTATTGTGACTCAAGTCATTACAGCCGTTATAACATCCATCTTGCTGGAGTGACTTCCATATTGCTTCTTTTTTTGTGCCAAATAAGTTAAGGAAAAAGTAATTGATGCTATTGAATATTGACATTGTTCCTTTCAATACCATCTTTGAATATCATACAAAAAATTAATGAAGCAGAACTGCTCATACATTTATGTATAAAAACTCATAAGTTTGTGACTGGAAATTCCCCTTAAACAAGTTTTAACTTCCTAGGATTAGCATCCTTTTCATGTTGATGACATCTGACGATGTTTATGTACAGTATTAAATAGATCAATTCACAAATGCTCAGTTGGTACTATGTTTACTTCACCTCTGGACACTTTTGGTTATGTCTGCATTTTAACTGTGAAGCATTAAAAATAAATTATAGCCAAACTTACAGGGTTAATGAAACATGTATAAATAACATAGAAGTTGATCATGTCAACTCATTAATAAGCTAGATCACTCCAAATTTCTCAACTGAAAATGTTTTCTTTTTCTCTGAATAGCTTTTAATTAGTTAAATGGACAGTACTACTATTTCTTAATACTCATTGCCAATACTGGTTTTTGATACTGATATTTGATACTTTAAAAAGATCTACAAAGCTTATGATCACTGAATTATATTTTTATTAGTAGTTTTCTGTACCTAAGCACGTGTAACCAGCTGTGTTTCTTCTCATCATTTCCATATGTCATGGCATCATGCTCTGACACAAATGGAAAACTCGTGTATTGCTTTTTCAATAGAGGTCCTATAAAGTTCACTTGGTGTAGAAACCTAACAGAATTCTTTAAATTTGTTGTATTGTGTTACCTGATTTTGCACGACTGAGTGAGATGGATCAGGTGGTTTCGTCTTTGGCCTGCATTTGGGAGGTCTGGGTTTGATTCCTGTAACTGACCATGGGTTTTTAGTGGGTTTTCCCAAGTTGCCAGGCAAATACTGGGTAGGTTAATTACATCCCCCGAATTTCTTGTCCTTCATTTCATCTCCATTATCATTTCACATCTTCTCTCATCTGGTGGTCTCTTTCAGGGTAGATGTGTCAGCAGGTGTCTCGGCGTTGCATGGCAGAATGATATATTCTTGGTAACCTGCGGTCCAGTCTCCGAACCCGGTCTGGTGAGGCCATTCCTGGACCACAGTAAGGTGGAATGCTGGTTGTTCTGGCTTACTAGGGAGTTTCCAACTGGTAAAGTGTAGGGACCCTACCCTCTGCACTATCGTGGTTCCTTGGGATGGCCTCACTCTGTCTCTCACCTCGTCCTTCCTCCCAGTGGTACCCCACTTGGGGGCATAGGTACAATAGACCAAGTTTGGATCTCTGTGCAGAATTCCCTCCATAGCATAGTCTAGTCCAGTCCATTGCACAAAAATGTTTTGTTGCACATTTTACACACTGCTCTTCCCTAATTAGTACTGGCTACTTCAAAATGGTGCCATACTTCACTCATCTTTTATTCAATGTCACTGTTGTACAGCAGAAAGACAAAATATTTATGGGCAGTAGTTGTTCAATATATCTGTAAGATATGGTCATGAACTGAGTTTGACTTACAAAACACGAACTAATAGATGGAAGGAAAGAATTAACATTTTCATGTGTTATGTCTTATATTCTGATTTGTTTCCGTTGGAGTCACAGTTTTGATCACTGGAATAGGTAAATGTAATGGATAAGGTGAGTCAGCAAGCCAGGCTATTGCAAAAACGTCATTTAGTACTGAATCACTAGATTAGCTAAATCAGCTTCATTTGCACTCCTTCCCATTGTTTTGTATGTTCTCATTTACACAGAAGACGTACAGGAATTGCATTCAAGGTCTATGAAGAACCACAGTCCAGCAGCTCTTTGAGGACAAATAAGTCTCAATGCCTTTTATTCCTTATCTAGAATAAAATTAAATGCTAAAACTTTGAATAATCTAAAACTTAAATATTTAAAAGTAGGGAAAAAATATTGAGATATCACTGGTATCAAGTTCCCATCTCTTCTTTTTATTAATACAGGGTTCTTCATTTAAAATCAAATGGGCACACAGCATTTTGCCTGTGTGCAATTGGGTGTGCTACAGCGAATTTGCTCCTACATAAGTACCGTGCATGAAGCATGTATAACACTCTTACCTTATAGAAGATGCTGGAAATGTCGTCCCTCTCAGCTCAACAAGCATTATATCAGGAGAACACATTCAGATTCACATGATTAAGTTGGGCCATTCTACATAATGTTTCCGATTGAATTTCTGATATTTTAGTAGAAAAGTGAATCGAGAAGATATTGACACATTGCTTCACTCACACTGTTTATTCACAGGACATGTTTGTGAGTGAAGCAATGTGTCAATATCTTCTCGATTCACTTTTGTACTAATTTATGCTTCACTGTCGCTACGCTTCTTTCAAGTTTATACTTTCTAATATTTTGTTTTAGTTCTTCCTCTGTATGAAGATTTGTCTCATAAACACTGTCTTTCAGTTTAACCTACAAGTAAATGTCACACAATGTTAGAACGGGGGAGCGAGAGGGCCATACACCAGTACTAAACACTCTCGCCAAACACTTCCCTAATTTCATTCATGGACTCCTCTGCTGTATGAACAGTAGCAGAAACCAGTATTGTTCAACCAGTGTTGAAACCACCTATATGATTTCTCTTCTGCAGTCAGTTCATGTTAAAATGTGTTCAGCACCAGCACTAAACAGCACACCATTCGCTCACTGAAAGATCTTCCGATTCCCTGAGTAACCTTCTGCTATCCCTCCCATCGTGAGGAGGTGACTTTGGCTTGGTTGTGCATTGGACACTGCTTTTTTACACATAGGCTGTTATTGAACAGGGACCCTGCTCCAGTTTGCCTGCTTTGCAGTGCAGCCCTCTCAGTCCGCTACATTCTTTTAGAGTGTTTTAGCTTAGCACGTCTACAGATCTCTCCATCTCTCCATCTACCAGCCAGCTTGGCAGAGATACTGGTGGACAATGAGAAAGCAGTGGCCGAGGTTTTAAAGTGTTTTTAACTGTTAAGTTTGGAATCTAGTACCATATATTTTAGGCATTTAATGTTTTTTATGGTTTTAAGTTTATATATATATATATATATATATATATATATATATATATATATATATATATATAGTGACTTTGTGGGTTCATGAAATTAAAAGTCCAATTGCACAAACTCAAAATGTTCTTTATTTCCATTGAATTACAGTTGGAACACTTGCCAATTACACAGAAATTCGTAATGCACACAATTACAATTCGTCAGTTCGTCTGTCACAGGTCCACTGCACGCTCACAATTACGTACAACTTCCTCTGATACACATACACAGTCTTCCGGTCCATTCGCTCACTCGGCGCTCCTCACGCTGCTCGCCAAGAACTGAACTGACTCGCCAACTGCAGCCTCTTTTTATAGGAATATCGCTGTTTCTCAAAGTCTCGCATTTCAATGAATCACCCCGAAGGTTCCAGATGGCAGGGGGAGGGGAAAGAGACGGCCAGTGATGTTTTTCCAACCATCCCTTCGTTAGCGGTATAAGACAAATGGGTAGGCATGACCGAATGTCTCCCGGCCCTCACCCAGCTGCCAGTTGGTTGCGCCTTCCGATAATTGGGTGACAATATATATTGACATACTCTTGTGTCAAGTTCACTGTAGAAATAGAAAAAGACGAGTATTTACCATTTTTGGATCTAAAAATAATCAGAAATAAAAACAGAATAAACTTTGGCATTTACAGAACACCAACACAGATAGACTATATAAAAGCTAATGGCTACAACCGAAGATCCCACAAATAGACAATCTTCAATAGTTTAACACACAGACTGGTCAACATCCCTCTCACAGCAGAAGAATACAAAACAGAATACAACAAAATTATTGAAATTGCACAAAAAACGACTTTCCCTAATCATTAGTAGAAAAAAAAAGTGAACTTAGCAAAAAAGAAGAAGCTACTAAAGGAAACCACAACCCTCTCAGCTACAGAAACTAATATGATTTTCAAAAAATTCACTTACCATTTATGGACCTTTGATAAATTCAAAAAAGTCTTCAAAAAACAAAGCATTCAACTAGCACCAGTCAACCATTACTCCTTAGAAAACCTAATTTGCTCAAACATCAAAGATGCCATTCCATCTAACAAAAAATTTGGTATATATCAAATTGAATACTGTGACTGTAGTCAAATTTATATTGGAAAAACCAAAAGAAATTTAGAAACGAGCAAAGGAACACTTTAGGAACATAAAATACAAACAATTAGAAAAATCAGCAGTTGCCACGCATTTTTGGGAAAAAAGCCACAACATAAATCCAGAACCAAAACTACTAAAACATACATCAGGAAAACAAGAACTGCCCATATGGGAACAAATCTTCATTTCAAAAAATAGGAACAAAGTATTCAATTTCGACATCTCCCAGAAAGATTTGTTCAGCAGGTTCCTCGAGCTGCCACTGGATGAGAGCTATGACAAAATATTGCCAGCTACACCACTGAGAACCAGTCGGTGTCCCCCCAGAAAGATAAGTTCAGCAAGTTCCTCAAACTGCCACTGGAGGAGAGCTATGACAAAATATTGCCAGCTACACCACTGAGAACCAGTTGATGTCTGGTTGACAATGGAGGCAAATAGTCTCTGAAACATGTTCCAGAAAAATTTAAAAGTAAGTGTTGTTTAGTGTCATTAATCGACTCCCTTTAAATTTAATTTATTACAACAACACTGTTTTCAACACTTCCATGAAAGAAATTATATACTCTTGTGTGTTTGTTTTATCTTGATTTGATTTAAGATCAATGACTTTTAGCTCTCTTTTGTCCTGTTTTTAATATGATTAGCGTTTTAAGGGCATTGATGACCTCGCAGTTGAGCATCCCTAAACACAAATATTGTTGTCGTCATCATCACCATACCAAACTGTAACTTTCCGGTCATGATGAGGGATTTCTTGAACCCAATGTGGATTTTCAGCTGCCCAGTACCAAATGTTATGAGTGTTGACATCGCCACTGAGGTGAAACCATGCGCACAATGGCAACCGGTAGTGGGGGATTCCAGCTAGGTGATGGGAGAGGCAATATGCCATGTGATCCATTAGGTTTTAAATGAAGTTCCCTCTACAAATCATATGAGCATAATTTGTTAGATTCATCTTACAGAATTCCAAGTTGTATCCCCATTGGTTGGAACAATATGTTACAAACTTTATATTAGGCTGCTATGGTTTTGTAAAAATCAAGTGCTTTAGTATTAAGCTGAAAATGTGACTGGCATTTCTATTTTCAGTTTTGTTTAATGTAATGTTGCTGAATAGATCTGAAATGAAAGTAAACCAGAAGTAATGGGTATAATTAATCATTTAAGATATTTATGCAGTTTTGAAGGCATAAGCTGAGAGCAATGACCACCTGAAATTTCTTCACTAGGTAGCATCAAATGTCCTTTTGTAGGTGCAAAAAGGAAAGAAATAGAGATTCAGTGTAGGAAATCCACAAACAGCAAGGAAAGCCGGTTGTATATATGAATGTGAAATAATGTATGTTTTAAGTCTATAAGGCATTAGCATTTCTGGATTATATTTGTAATTTACATGAAAGCATATGTGAAGTGGCAACATTAGATTATTCAAAGGAGAAAAATCAGTATTACACAAAATATTGTGACTTTGTGGGTTCGTGAAATGAAAAGTCCAATTGCACCACTCAAGAATGTTCTTTATTTCCACCGACTTACAGTTGAACACTTGCCAATTACACAGGATTACGTAATGCACACAATTACGATTCACCAGTTCGTCCGTTACAATTCCACTTTGCTCCCGCGATTACGTACAATCCTCTGATGCACGTACACAATCTTCTCGTCCATACACTAGCACTGCACTCTTACGCTGCTTGCCAAGAAGTCTGACTGACTCCACTCATTCCAGCCCTTTTTATAGGAATATCATTGTCTTCTAGAAGTCTCTGGTTTCCGTGAATCACCGCGAAAATTCCAGATGGCAGGCGAAGGGGGGAGAGGCGGCCAGCGACAAGTGACACTCCCCTAATCGTCCCCTCAGTTTGTGACTGAGATTAATGAGAGGGTGTGGCTCGGCTGCCTCTGGTCCCTTCTCAGCTGTCGTTCGTCTGGCGTTCTGATAATTGGGTCACAATATACTTACCGCCAGTCCATTTTTTGTTGTGGATTCTCTCTGTAGTTGTCATTCTCTCTTTTAACAAATGGTTTAGAGTTTTCAGTACACAGGTCATAAGAGCATGTTATTTTAACCCACATTTTATGAAACCCGGTTTAATGAGAAGAAAAAGGAACATTTTCCTCATAAATTTCTGTATGTGCACCCTAAGAAATGAAAATTATTGTATTAGCACACTTTTACTATTCCATAGCATATATCCTGTGACACAGCGTCAGATGTGGTGTATAGTGGTCAACATTTTATTTCAGTTTCTAGTTTGTAAATTAAATTTGTTGTTATTCATTGGAAAGTAGCAGCATTTCAGGATGTGGAAAATAATCCCAGAATTTATCACACGTTGAAAAAAAAATGAAGTGACTCTATTCATACTGAAGGGAATTTTGAAACAGTGGTGCTGCAATTACAAAATTTAGAAATTTTCATGCTTTGTCTTCTGTACAAGTGGAAGAACTTACCAAATTTCATTAAAATTGAAAATAGATGACTTTTCTGCTTCCAGTGGGTAGCTTGATAATATATAACACAAGCATATGCTTAATTTCATGTGTAGTGAGAGTGCAATAGTGAACAGCATCATAGATGTATTGAATGAGATCCCATTTTCTCAATGTTCCAAAGAACTTCTCAACACTGATTAACCACTTCAGTGATGACCATTTAAACCCTGCACAGGCCGGGAACGCATACCCAATAAACGGAACAAGACATTTAAATTGTTAAATGCTGCGAAAATGCTTCTTAAATATACATTCGTATTTTCCATATTTATTAAGTTATTTAAATAAAACAAAATCTGATTTAAAACCCATTAAAGGCAGTAAACATCTACAGTATCAATAAAATGGAGAGTATATTAATAAATCCTTGAAATTTCACTACTTTGTTTCACTGTAGCAAAAGCCATTCTTTGCGTCAAATGCATCTAATATTTGAGTCATTTTGTTTTGTGTACATGCAAATGATAGTATATATGTATAGCTGTGTAAGCGACTTCTCAATTTCAAGGTTTTAGGTTTTAGTTTGTGCTACCAATTGATAATCATTTCATATATAAAAATTATTTGTGGTTGGTTTATTGACACTCGTCACTTACTTTTTCATATATTTATGAGAGACTAGTTTCAAAGGCCCTGGCCTCCATTTTCAGTCTCTTCCCAACTGGCCAATGGGAGTGGGAGTGCCAGTGACGAGTGTCAATAAACCTACCACAAATAATTTTTATATTAATTTTGACGTCACTGTTACTAAATTCCTCCAAACACACATCATTTCATATGTTGTGTGATACACATGCTGGAAAGAAACAAACCTCTGTCAGCATCTGTGTGCACCTCTTACTACAGTATTTCACAACCAATGTTTGTGGTAGCCATATGCAGGTGTTTTCGCTCAGTATTTGTCATTTATACTCATTTAGTGTTTAGAGTGATTTCTTATAGCTATTAAGAGTTAAATGAATAGCACATTTCAAATTGTTAAATTTCAGTGTTAACCGTGGCTTGTCCTAGTAATGTAGCAAATAAATTAGCTTGCATAGGATTGTATGGCCTTCTGATAGAAAATGTGGAGGACTTTTTGCTGTGTGACATGATTTGAATATCGATGGCAATTATGAGAGAGGTGTTGATATAGGTAGCAGTGAGGAAGAAAATGACCTGCTACTTTGAGGGTTCATGAAGAATCAGTATTGTGCAGTGGCCAAAATAACTCGAACACACATAGACATATAGACTAATAGACATACTATCTGGTGTACAGCTAACTTCTGACAGTCAACCAACTGACATTATCACAATTTTTTTTCTTCTGCTGACTTAGTGTCTCTCATTGTTACGGGAACTAATGTATATGTGAGAAGGTTGAAGGAAGTCCTGACTTCTAAAGGTAGTTTGTGGCATAAGAGGAGAATTCGAAAGTGGACAGTGTGCATGTTATTTGTAAACCTACATTAGACATGTACTGGTCTGCTGGTATGTTAGCTGCTCCATTTTAGGGGATATAAAGGTCAAATATGGGTGAGGTGAATTGCTTATTACAACCTGTTCCTCTTTACAAAAAGCAGTTAAATGTTATAAAAAAAGTGGTTTTATATCTCAAAAACTATTTGTAGTTGGTTTATTGATACTCGTCACTTGTTTATATTAATGAGAGACTAGTTTCAAAGGCATTCGCCTCCATTTTCAATCTCTTTCCAACTGGCATCTGTTGTTGTCTGCTCTCTCTCTCTGGTGGTGGAACTATGAACTTTTTTGTCAAATTATCTACTGGAGGAATTTCAAAGTTCATTATGCGATCCTTATTTTTCCATATGAATATGTTCTCCCATGTTGTCAATTTATTTTGGTTTATCACTCCTTTTAATAATTTTGGATTTGGATCAATAGCATGAGTTTCATTCCAAAAGTGAAATGCTACTGCTGACTGATTGAAACAAGAAGATAAGTCAGCAGTAGCATTTCATTTTTGGAATGAAACTCATGCTATTGATCCAAATCCAAAATTATTAAAAGGAGTGATCAACCAAAATAAATTGACAACATGGGAGAACATATTCATATGGAAAAATAAGGATCGCGTAATGAACTTTGAAATCCCACCAGAAGATAATTTGACAAAAAAGTTCATAGTTCCACCACCAGAGAGAGCAGACAACAGATGCCAGTTGGAAAGAGATTGAAAATGGAGGCAAATGCCTTTGAAACTAGTCTCTCATTAATATAAACAAGTAAGTGACGAGTATCAATAAACCAACTACCAATAGTTTTTGACATTAATTTTGATGTCACTGTTACTAAATTCCTCCAAACACATATAGTTTTATATCACTGAGCATAACCATACACAATTGTTTAGTAATTTGAGGAGCTTTAAACTCATTCAAGACAATGACCTACCTAAACTTACGCATATCAATAGCTCAGCCTAATTGAGTACTATAACATTCAGAGGCCTATTCATACTAGGGGTAAGAAATGCACCACTACAGCACCCCTCATTCTTGAGAGAAAATACTTTCATAAAAAGATACCACCCACAAGCAAAAAAGTTGCAACCATTTCAAAAATATCTAATGTGTCACGAAAAAGAAGTTCACAAGGAAACCAGTATTATTTGTCATGAATTTGAAGGTGTGCCCTGTGTGTTTATCCAAGTTTGAGGTTTACTATTCAAAAAGAAACCTTTAAGGATAAGTTTTCATCTCTTATAGAACTAATTTAAATTTATTGTAAAATAAGAATGATTAAAATATTTGGTGTTAAATAAGCATTAAATACATGTATGCGCAGGATGTCTGTACTTGTCCATATCGGGGGCATTTTAATTTGGACGTCATGTTTTAAGTAGCATAAATGTAACCGTTTTTTAAGTGGACACCAATTTTCTGCTTGTAATGGTGGTTACATCATCCGCACACTTTAACCCCCAGTATGTCTGGAGGGTCATACCTGTCTTTGGTTAATGGGTCCATCGGACCTGGCCGGGAGGAGTTTTAAAGTCTGTCGGCTTTTCTCACAAGCACCAATTGTGGAACATTTGTACGCCCATGACAGGCCAGCATAAGAGATGAAATAGCATTTCCTCTATTTCTGATGTGGTTATACCGCTAACACTCGGTCCCCAGAGCCTCATTGGTAAAAGCAGGTTGCCCCACGGGCAGGTTGAGGTTGGGATTTGGATAGGAGAGGTTATGGAATACACATCACTATCCCTTGCATCCCTTTACAATCTAAAATTAATTGTCAGAAAGAAACAAGGAAAGAACCACTCAAACTAAATGGGAAAACACTTACTTCAAATTACTCTATTTCTGAAGCCTTTATTAAGTATTACAGCTCTCAGCATGAACTTTCCTCTGAAGCAAAAAGAAAACAATGGCATATTAAAAAAGATCTCAAAAAATTTAAAAAGTGCCCAGAACGAACAAATGATATATTCAGCAAAGAATTCACCATAAGGGAACTAAATCATGCCATCCATGAGTTGAAAGATAAAAAGTCTCCTGGACCAGATAAAATACATGCTGAATTTCTGAAACAACTAGGACCAAAGGGAAGAAAGGTACTACTGAAATTATTTAATATATTATGGACCTCTACTGTACCTACAGAGTGGAAAAAAGCAATAATTATTCCTATTCTAAAAAAAGACAAAGCACCCAACAAAATAAATAATTACAGACCAATTTCCTTAACAAGTGTCATTGCAAAAACAGCAGAACGTATGATTTCAGCAAGCATAAATTGGTTCTTAGAAAGTAATAACATATTAACAACTGCTCAAACAGGATTCAGACAACACTTATCTACTAAAGAAAATACAATTCAACTATCCCAAGATGTCAAAGAATCTTTCAACAAAAATCAAGATACGCTATCAGTTTTCATTGATTTTGAAAAAGCATACGATTCAGTATGGAGGCATAAACTTCTTGAGAAACTTTCAAAACTAGGCATTCAAGATAACATGTTAAATAGGATCACTCAATTTCTCTCTCAACATTTCTGTGCTACAAAATACAATGACAGTACATCCAAATTCCGACAAATAAAAATGGACCTACCACAAGGTGCAGTACTGAGTACAACCTTGTTCAACATCTACATCAATGATCTTCCCGCGGCTGCATCAAACACAGAAATAAAGACAGCACTTTTTGCAGATGACATGATCATGTGGACATCTTCCCCACAAATAGAGAAATCCAAAACTTCAATGGAAAGGGCCCTGATACTATTGGAAAAGTGGACTGACAATAATTTGATGAAAATAAATACTGATAAAACAACATTCCAAATAATTAGCTTAAAAAAAGAAATACCCTAAACTAAATCTGCAGTTTAAGAAAACAAACCTGAAACAAACATATGAAACAAATTATTTAGGAACAATTTTTAATTCAAAATTATCTTGGAGACGACATATTGAAGCAGTAGTAAACAAATGAACAACAAAAATTTTCAATTTTGAAAAGATTAGCTGGAGTCAAGTGGGGCAGTAATTGGGAGACACTGAACACCACATACAAAACATTCATCAAGCCAATACTTCTTTATAATGCCAAGATAATAATTACAGCAAACAGTTCTAACATAAATCACCTAGAAGTATGCCAAAATCAGGCCCTGCAACTAATAACCGGTGCAGCAAAATCAACTCCAATCATGGCAATGCAAGCCTTAACTCGGAACTATCCAATATATCTAACTTTAGAGGAGCAGGCACTAATACAACATGAAAAAATATTGCAGTTAAAAACAACAAAATGTGAGAAAAGATTACTACAACCAATCAAGATGAAAAAACAAACAAGTTTCCTACACAAAGTTATGGAATTAAAAACAGATCTGAATCTTCCTAATTCTAAAGAAAACATTTTAATCAAAGAAAACCCACTGACTTTTGAACCAATTAATATTCAGTTAGATTTATAACAAATAGTTACAAAATCTGAAACTGCCAAACCTGTACTAAAAGCACTAGCATTAGAAACTGTGAACAATAGATACCCACCTGAAGAATGGTTACATATCTACACAGATGGATCTAACTTGGATAACAACTCAGGAGCAGGAATTAAGTGTGCATTGTTCTCATTCTATCAATCACCAGGATACCACACAACAAATTTTGATGCAGAAGTAACGGCTATTCATATTTCACTCCAGCACCTTCTATACAGAATAGATAAATTAAAAAATGCTGTCATACTTTCTAATTCTAAAGCAGCATTATGTGCAATAAGTGCATATAAAATGAGGCCAATCCAAATTAAAGAATGTCACAAAATGATCCAACAACTTCAAAAACTACAGAAAAGAATTATGTTACAGTGAGTGGATACCTGCACATTGTGGAATTGCTGGAAATGAATCAGCTGATTTTCTTGCCAAGAAAGGTGCAAATATAATTCAGAACAAAAGTAAACACTTACCCTTTACATCCATAAAAAGATTAATCAAAAGCAAGTATAAAAACAAACAAAACCAATCAATATCTAACAAATCCAAAGATAACAAATGGAACATTTTAATTAAAAATCCAGAAATTATTCCAGAAATCCCACGTAAAGCTGCATTAGCAAATTTTAGATTACTTACGGAACATGATTATTTGGACAAACACCTACACAGAATAGGAATTTATACAAGTCCAAATTGTCCTCTGTGCAACAAAGAGGAAATGACTGAAGAACATCTTTTAACCTGTGAAGCCCTACCTGCTGGACCCACTACACAGAAATATTGCAGAGCAAGAGAGCTAATGGCTTCATTGCCAAAGCCTGGCATTTGAAAACAACATAATTTGGGCGTCGTGTGATGTCCATATCGGTGAAAGAGTTAAACATGTCAACACATATAATCTCTAAAGTAAAATGTCCTAGATGGAGGAAAAGAAAAGCAACTGGCAATAATGATCCTATTGCACTAACATTAATGGTAGTGAGAAACTTGCCCTGCTAATTATTATTGGGAACACAAAACACCAATATGTTTTAAACACATTCACATATTTTCATGTCTTAATAATTTTCAAAAAAAATCTTGAATGATTTCCAAAAAAATTTTAAAATGTTACATCACATACGCTTTAAATTGGATTTGAAAGGATTAAAAATCATCCTGATGATTGTCAGATGCTTGGCGCATCCTGCAGATACAACACTTTTTCATAAATATTAGTTTCTTTCTTGGTGAAGTGCATCAATCTTCTACAGCCTCTGGATTTGGAAATAATTTGCTCCTCGTAAGCTTAAAGCAGAAACATTCCTGGTGTAATAACCATTTCCTTTATGGAAACAAAATAGGAACTAAAACTGAATATGCAACAGGCAGTGCCTATGTTTATAGCACCATGGCAATACTTAACACGAGCAACGATATAGAACAGCTTCTGCAAAAAGCCTTTGGAGATGCTAAGGACAAACAGAACTTCCAAAGAATTTGTGAACTTCATTAATGGCAACAGACAAGGATATTCCATGTATTTGTGATAAGTATTGAATGAGGAAGAGGGAATTAATGCTATCAATTTATGCAAAAGCATTACAGGATGGGGGGGGGGGGGGCTGGATGCTGCTCCTTCACTGTTGATGAAGGGCTAATCAGCAACATCAATCACATCAAATTGTTTTCAGTGTTAGACTTTGGGAAAGAAGAACCAAACTACACTGCTGAACTATTTTAAAAAGTGAAGGTTAGTACCTCATTTTGACAACTAGTTACTTCTTAGATAGCTTTGAAGCAATTTACAGGCCGTAATGTTAAAAGCTCTAATGCTTCCTTATAATTATACCCACTTGCAGATTGAGCTCACATTTATGTGGAATCAGTCCAGTTATGTTAGACAACTGTGTATAGTTTGTAAACTATAATCATTAATTTTAGTTTCTTTATTATCTATATTAATATTATAAAGATATAAAATTTGTGTGTGCATGCATGCATGTAGGGCAGTGGTTCTCAATAGGTGTAATATACAGTAATACTGTGCAATGAGATTAGTAGGTGTACCACAATACATCAGAGGGTTTATCATATTGCTAATAAAAGTAATTTAAATAATTTATCTGAGTAATTATTTTGAAAAAACAAAAAAAAAACAGGATCTATACTAATATTCCAGAACTTCCAACTTACTTCCAGGTTATTTATTGGTTTACACCTTTGATTTATCAATGAAAGATTTTAGCCTGTTGCTTCTTACACAAAAGCTCAATTGGTGGTATTGAAGACTGGGTCACATTAATTTTCTTTTCAACTGAGGGAAGTCTCCCCTGTCCCTTGTTTTTATTGTTTATTAATGCTGAAAATCCCAGTTTACACAAGTAGATGGTGGAAAATTTACAATCCGTCAACTGCTTCCGTGCTATTACTAGATACTCTTTCTTCACTAACATCCAAAACTGGTTAAGTGGTAGTTCACTATATTTCGGTTGAAGTGTTTGATCTGTCTGAAGTTCCACAAGCTCCAGAGAAAGGTCAGTGGTGGATTCTGTAGATATTGCATAAGGATTGCATACCCAGTCACATTTTTAATATCAGTGAGAGAGGGAAAATATTGTGCCATATTATTCTCAAAAATCATCATATGATTTAAAATAACTTCAGAGATTTTGTCACCATGTGTATCTACCTCGAAAGTAAGAGGAAGCTTTTTCTTTTTAAATTTCCCTTGTATTTTAAGCTCTTTTTAAGAACTCTGTAAATTTATAGCTTGGCATCAGTACATTTTCTTCTTTTACTTGCATACTCTTACTAAGCCAATTTCAACCAAATATCACTATCAACTAAATAGGCTGTCTTCGCAAACCACTCATCATTTAACTGAGCTGCAGAGGTGGAATGGAGCCCTTGTACCATTAATCATTTGTATTGAAATAATTATAACATTATCCAACCTGGAACTTTAGCAGTTCAATTAGCTACTTATATGTTTGATTTGTCTCATGTCTTGTTGAAGGAAATTGGAACTCGTTTGATTTTGCTGGAGGGGACTCTCTTGCTTTTCAATGCTGAACATAAATGGAAGGAGAAAAATTGTGAAAATAATTTTATTTAATAAAAGAATGTTTTGTTTCCTTAGTAGCTCTTTTTCTAACTCAAACAGTTTTTCAGGAATCTACATTTGACAACCAGCAGATCTCAGTGTGAAGAACCAAAGCCTTATGCCAAAATCCCACTTCGTGGTGCAATTGTTTGAGGAGTCCTTCTTAAGACCCCATGATATATGAATCAATATGTTGAACCCATGCTTGGCAAATCTTGTTTCAGTCTTGCAATAAATCCTTTGAACCTTCCAGTCAATGCAGGTGCACCGACTGTGCATACAGAAAGACAACTTTTCCAGGACAACCTGTGGGTGTAGAATTACACACACCTGAACCAGTTGACATTGATGGAAGCTCAGTACATGAAAGGAATTGTTCAGCATCAAATCTTCATCAACAAATCAACAACACTTCCATGAAAGGAATTAAATCTTATATAACTCAGTAATTGACATTTTTACTTATAGCAGTTAATTCATCAGGCTGTAATGAAAATACACAACTGTTGCTTAGCTTTTCACAGATATTGCATTAGATATGTGAAGAAATTTTATCAGTTCACCAGGAAACTGTATCGTTTGGCAGTGGAACCAAAATTATTTCCTTCTTGATGCTGTCATCTAATATCAATTTTACTATTTCCTTGCACGTGGGAAAAATTACATCCTCTACAATAGCATGGAGTTGCATTTTTTTGCTACTATTTTGGCAGCTTTATAACTGGTCACTTGTGGTTTTCCAGAAATAGTTGCTCACCACACCATAACTTTTGTTTGCTTTTCTTCTGATAACAACAGTTGGCTAAAATAGTTATCTTCCCCAGATAAGTTTCCATGTTTGCTGTTCAAATATATTTTCAATTTACTAGGAAGCAGGGATTCATTGCTTTGTTTTCGTCCACACACGACACATACTGGTGATAGTCTTCTGAACATTAATCCAAAGTTTAAATGATTCTTACAAAATGTTCCAGTAGGTTGTTCTGCTTTTATAAGACTTAATTTGGAAGTGGTTCATTCTCACTTGTGTTACTTTTACAAGGGTGAGTCAAATGAAAACCTTAAAAGTGTATTTAAAAATTGAAATTTTGCAGCTTTGTTGGGTCAGTTGGCAGTACTGTTACCAATGATATATGGAATACCCAACAGGTGGTAAAATATTGCAGATAAGTGAATGCAGCTGCAATATCAGTTCAAAATGGTAGTCCTGCAGGAAAAACAGCATTCTGTCATACATTTTCTGAATAGTGAGGATTCAAAACCTATTGAAAGCCTTCAGCAAATGAAGGTCCACTCTGATAATGCCTGTCTATGTGTGTAGTGTTTAACGCCCGCTTTTACTACATACGGCACCGCAGGCGATGACATTGATGATACATGAGATGAACATGGAGCACCGGTGGAATGAGATGGCGGGGGAAACTGGAGATCCCGGAGAAAACCCGCCCCAGCACCGTGTTGTCCACCACAAATCTCACTTTGCGGTCACCTGGGATCGAACCCGGGCCGCCTTGGTGAGAGCCAAACGGTCTAACCACTGAGCCACGGCGCGGCCGATGCCTGTCTATGCAAGTGCATGAGTGGAATGGAAAATTTGGAAATGGCATGACTTCTGTGATAAACACCCTCCACCCAGATCAGGCACACTATGTTATGACACCAGAGTTTACTGCAGCAATTGAAGCCATGTTGATCGAAAATCACCATTTGATAGATGAAATAGCCACAAATCTGAGCATTAGTCATTCAGCACATCACTTCATTCATGATGTGCTAAATTTCACAAAGTCTCTGCAATATGTCTGCTATGGGGGCACACTCCAGGATGTATGCCATACACATCAGACTTCACCAAGTGATTACTACATATTTGCACCACTCAGAGAATCAATGGGGGGAAAGAAATTTTTGTTCTGATGAAGAGGTGCATCAGGTGGCATAGAAGTGTCAGTGCACATGCCCAAAAGAAAATTTCTTTTTCCTATGTGCTGGAGGAAGTGTGTTGAACGACAGGGAAACTATTTCAAAAATGATTAACTTGTGTTCCACTTCTGTTCCATAAAAAACTTTTAAAATATTTAGTTTTCCTTTGAGTCTTTGTATTTGTTTCTGTTACTAATTTATCTTCATCTGTTTTTGTTTTAATAAAAATAGGTTATCAGTACTGAAAAATTAACACATTAACTGGGCAAAACATACACTTGTAAAACTAAAAATCAACCTCAAAATATGCCAGAACACAGGACCATGTTAGAACTGAATCTGCATTTCAAATCTTAAGTGAGAAGTGCAGTGCTATCTGGCCCAACTTCTACTCTACAGATGCCATAATGATGGAAGAGTGGAAACAAGCAAACTACAAACTATGACAAGTAGTAACACATTATGCCACACATGGTTTTCATCACCTATTCTGCCAAAGCAAGAAATTCCACCAGCCGAACGAAGATTGTGTATGTGACCTGTATAACAAATATTGTGAGAGATACCACGCACAAAGCTGCAAAATAGAAAAACATCAATAATAAGACTGGCTCTAGCATTATTAGCATAGTAACATTGTACAAGTATGTCTTTGCAAATTGTGCACTTTTCATTCAATAAAATAATTCAGTAATAAACTGTGAGTCTGCAAACAAATGACTGGTGAAGGCTAGCTGTGCATACAATAGATGGAGGCTCTTTTAATCTTCATAACTAATACTTTAGCTCCCTCTCACAAGTCGTTCATATATTAGTGAGCAGCAGGAATTTGCTACTTCGGCTGGTGTGCCATGAACTAAAACAGTCGGAGAACCACTGGTGTTTTTTAAATTTACGTCCGCCCCAACTTTTTAAGTTATATCGGACGGTGAATGAATTGGGTGAAATGGTGCTCAAATGAGTCCAGGGTCCATGGAGCTTAGAGTTACCGGACATTCGTCTTGAAGGATAATGGGAAACCCCGGAAAAAACCTTATCCAGGTAACTCACCCTGACCGAGATTCGAACTCGGGACCTCTTGAATGTGAGGCAGACATGCTACCATCTACACTACCGAGGCGGGCTAAAACCGCTGGTGTAAAGTAATCACAAAAACCACTTAACTAATTTTGATAGTCATCATTGAAAAGGCATATTCTTTGAGATATTCACAGGCAGTATGTTTCTGAAATTTTAAAAACTGATATGTTCATATCCTGTTAAATTGGATATGAATATCAGGGTCAAGTTTTAGTACTTTATGTGAAAGATTTTTAATTACTTGAGGCCAAAAAGAATAAAAGGGGAAACTAAAATACTTTAAAATTTAGTTATTTAGGACAGTACAGAAGGGTTTTCCTAGGATCGATCCACTCCTATGGGTGTGGATTTTAAGTCCCGGGTATGGGACTGGTGCCCCCTCAGCATCGGGAAGAAGTGAGGAGCTATGCTAGGTAGTGAACCCTGGTCTAGAAAGCCAACTTTTCAGCGGGGGGTGTGTGATGCTGACCACATCTTCTTCCCTTATTGGTTGGATGATCGCCGACCTCTGCCTTGCATATGTGGACATGAGGTTGGCAGTCGGATTGGCAGGCTCAGGCTAAGTTCAGACTGTTATGCTATGTTTTACATTACAGAAGTGTTTTATCATATAACACATTTCTCTCGTTTCACTGAAGTTTTATCTTCCTGTATTGTTCACATGGCTGACAGAACCCTGTAAATATGGATTTAAAAACTACAAAAATGATTTTTTATTAATTTCATTATGTTCAAAATACATAGGATGTCACAAAGTTCAAAGTATGTTATGTGCCTCTATAACAATTTGTAAAGTGCATTTCTTACAACCTTCATGTACAGTATTTTAAGAATTCAATTTCCAATTACAAATATATGTTTCAATGTAGATGTTTTTGTGCTACATAGTTTAGTAATTTATAATTTGTATTTTGCACTTACATGTATAATATTTTATTTGCATTTATAATGTTAAAATTGTTGGAGAAACTTTTGTTAGTTTTCAAAACATTTCATTCAAATTTCATTTGTTATATGTAGCTTGTACATTTAAAATGTCTCTAAATCACTTAAAAAAAAAATTGAACTTAATTTCTAGTAATATAATAGTGTTTATATAAATCGCATTTAAGGAGTGCCCCTTTTTTAAGAAAAAGATATCCAATCCCTTTGAGATTTGCTAAAAGGGGTTTCTACTGTGGTTTATGTTGTATGTATCAAATCAGTCCATTTGTTTCCATCTCTCAACCTACAGCATTTAATTCATATTGCACTATTCCCAAAAAGGCTGTTAATTGCACAGTTGCTCGAGAGCTGACTTTCTGTACAGTGTGTTTAATCCCTGCTCAAGGATGTGGGAAATACAACATTCTCGTGTTAATAGATTTCCTAGCGTGTAAAAAATGTTTTCATGAAATATAATTCTGGTGTGCCTGCAGTGTTAATATGTCTATAAATTTGCTTAAAGGAAAATTGACATAAAGTTGTTTGTTAAGCAAAAATGTTATATAAATGTAATCTCAGAACTCACTTGTTAAAATGTATGCATATTGCACAACATAAATATTAATTTATTAAAATATGATGAAAAGGTGCTAAAATACAAAATTATATCTTAGTGGAGCAAGATTTGTACAGCAGTTAAGCATGAAGACTAAATTCACTTGCAGGTTTAGAAAACATCAGTTTTTGTCTGTTCATTGAAAGAGATTTTCTTTATGAATTGAGTACATTTTAATTCCCTATTTCCAATATATACAAAAGACCAGGGTTTTCTTAAAAAGTATTTTTGTGGTATTTTAGAAATAGTCAAATTACGAGTCATAAATCAGTTCTAAATGAATGTTTGATTTGTTTTGTTTGAATGTCTTATGTTAATTAGTAACAGATTAAAGGTTACGGTATTTGTCTCTACTTTGTTCTTGCCCCATATTTTTCTTTCATTTTGGTGGAAAGCTTTATAACTACCAACTGTAGTGAATTTTGTTTATTAGCTTATTTAATTTTTAACCTAAGTCATCAGTGTGACTCCAATTGCAAGAACATTGAGGTATACGTCAAACTTTTTGAGAATGCAACCATTTCATGTGGCTTAAAATATATAATGCTGTCGTTGGTCAATGTTGAAATGCTACTTCTTGTGACTTGTTGAGTAACATAATTTTTGGTCAGTGTTATTTTGGTTAAGGCAAAAATGCTTATTTTGGCTACAGCATGTAATATTAATCACAAATAACAGAAGTTTACCTTTACAGTAATCTAAGAAATACATTTCAGTCCAGAAGTGTGTTGAATATGGTAGAGAATAAATCTGCATGATTTTAGTAAATGTTACATTCATTTTAAGTGTGCTTTTGCTTGATAATAATATTTATGTGAATGCCTTTGACAAATGTGTTACATTAATTGTGGGAAAAGTTGGATATGCTCTCTTAAATTGTTTGTTGTAGCCTGATTTCTATGACTATAACTTAATAAATGTCCCATTTCTAACTGTAAACTAACCTGCCTGATGATAGTTGCACACAACTTTGCGGCCCTCTAGTGATGATTTCCCAAAACTCTCGCTGCGGGCCAAAGAAGGTGCAACAAAGGTGCGTGAATCAGAGAGGGTTGTTGGGGAAAAGGTGACACAACGCACAGAGGAGTACATAGATGAGCATACAGGGGAACTCAAAGTGCGCACCATAGAATATGTCGAAAAGCTGATAGAGAGAGAGGTATATAAACAGTATGTGTGTTAATCACGTGAATAAGGCATGTAAATGCATGTTTACCAAATCATGGTTTGTTTCTATGATTGTGCCTTTAGAAGAGCATGGATCTTTGTGTTTCTACATGTCTATTATCAGATATAATATCACAGTTTGCTAGCATGTGTGCATGTATTAACAGTGTACTGCACACTCTCTCTGTCTCTCTTTCACTCACATTCTCACTCTCTCACCCTCACTCACTAATGTGCATGAATCTGTACATAAGATATTTAAGAGTTCTGTAGGGTGATGAGCTTCTGAGAAAGTTGGAAGCTGACATTTTACAAAGCAGCGCTGAAGAACTTCATGGCATGATGAGCAAAGCTTGCTATCCAGTTACAATATGATACAGGCTTCCTCAGAAGCTCATCTACCTGTGAGAACACAGGCCATGGTAGCATATATATTTAGCACTAGCTTCCAGTAATAAAATCAAAAGCTGAGAAATATTTCATTCTAAACAACAAGCTTCTTGAACAACTGTTTCACAAAAGGTTGCAATTTTGGAATTATGGACAAAGCATATTGGTCATAGACATCTTTGCATTATCCATAAAGCCCGCCTCTGTAGCGTGGTGGTAGCATGTCTGCTTCACATTCAAGAGGTCCCGAGTTTTAATCTCAGTCAGGGTGAGTAACCTGGTTAAGGTTTTTTCTGGCATTTTCCCTTATCCTGAAAGATAAATGTCGGGTAATTCTAAGCTCTATGAACCCTAAGCTCATTTGAACATCATTTCACCCATTCCATTCATCGTCCGATATGACTTAATGTTGGAGGATGTAAATTACAACAACAAAAATCCATAAACCAAGACTTAAATTTTATTAATCAAGCTTTGAGGATGATCAGCCATGTCAGATTTATGAATGTTGAGCTTTCGGCCATGGAATATACAATGGCCATAAGTTCGACATTCATAAACCTGACATGGCTGATTACTTGGGAAGCCTTGATTAATAACGCTTGCTGTGAAAGCTTCAAGTCTTGCACTTAAATTTTAATTTAAAACAGTAATTCATGACAGAGTTGCAATTGTATATTTGGTTATTGCAACCAGTTATCCATTTTACTAATGAAAATCTTTGCTTTTTAAGGTACTAAATACAAACAACTAAAATAAAATGAACATTTGCATTGCATAGATAGAGTCAGAGTTAAGAGCAACCAGACAGAGACTGGGAGATATGTGGTTCAAATCCCAGTTATGGCATTGAATTTTTCAGTCTATCTATCCAAACCTTAGCCTATATATGGCCATTTGAAAAGAACGATTAATTACCATCAATTCACCTAATTTGATATACTGTTTACATTACTCTAATATTGCTAATTCTTTATAGATAAAATAAAATTTATACTTGTTTATATTGAGTTTCTAAATTCTATATGTAGAGAAATTTCAATTTTAACTAGTACTTGTAGTCTTAACACGACATGTAAATTCAGTTATGTAATGTTTAATGTATTAATTATGCTTCTGCACTGCATATATTCTGACAGGATCCCATTACAATTAGCTCAAATTTCAAATTATACTACAAGGACAAGATAAGGTGATCTCTAGAGCCTAGACAAATATCTGTTAGATGGTTGGTGATGGTGACACAGGAAGGCCAGTATTCTAGATACTGGTGGTATGCATACATGTATTTTATATCATCAGCTTACTGTTGCGATTCTGATAGATGATGTCCATGAATTTGTTAAATCCTGGAGACACAGGTCGAAACATAGAGAGACCAAATTATTGTAATTGAGATCTTCTTGTGAGCATGTTGCTCCTGTGGCATTCCCCAAAATTTGTTGCCAACAAAAAGAACTGGAACACCAGTTAAAAGACTTGATTGGGAAAGTGGCCATTGATGTGACTGCAACACAAATGAAGCATATTTTCACCTGTTGAGGCAAAACCAGTTCATATCCAGATGAAGCAGCTATGAATATTTTCCATTTATAAGACCAATCAACAATAGTTGATTGTTCTAACTCACAAAAAATGTATAAGCTTTTATTTATTTTATTTTTTTTTCTGTCTCTTAAGGTTTTAAAAAGAATCTTAAGAAAATACTTAATTACTTCTTAGTCGCCCTTGGTTTAAGTGATCTTAAATTGAGATTTTCTAATGGACTGCCGGGAAGATGTGAATCAGTTGGACAATTTAATGTGATATCAGCATGTTCTTAGGGTAGCTTACTAGAGCAGCTGTGCATAAGGTAGATTTGTGGTTCAAATCCCAGCTATGGTATTGAACATTTTAGTTCTGATTTTAAACTTCAAAGTTTATTTACACTTGTTTTATGTGTGTTAGAACAATCACCTATCACTGACTGCCCTTATAAATGGAAAATTATAATACTATGGCAATGCATTTTTATATTTGATGAAACCAATCCTTAAAACAATGTCATTCTTTTTAGAGGTCTTTCAGAAATCAGTTTTTTGTAATGTTCCACTGCTTCATCTGACGGCCAAAAACTTTGTTGTTAGTCCATAGTGCAAATCACAACACTAAAAATGAATCAGCCACAGGGATCAGTACTTTCATCAACCGAGACCATATATATTTTTACCATTCACTCCTTTAATTCTGATAATTGCTTCATTGTAACAAACATCTACACGAGAATTTCTCAAAGTAGTCTCACTTGGGATTTCCAGTTTTATGTATTTCTTTTAGAATTCCTTAAAATTGTACTCTCTAGTTTAAGTAAACAGATACCAGCAGCAATAAATACTGTACAAAGATCCATAAAAAACTGACTGGCATTTGGAGATAGAATAAGAAGACATCAGCGTTGCTTGTGGCTCATATTTATTTGACTTTTTCAGATAAATAGATTTGAGTTTTGCTATTTGTATAGGTTACAAAATGTGGCACTTTTTTTGTGCAGTTAACTAATGTTTCACAAACTTTGCAAAACAGGATTAAGCCATCAGTTGAGAATGTGTCCTGATTGAACTGTTTCCCTAAATTATTGAGTTTTGGTTTTAATGTTAGTGGTTCTTTATGCATGGTAGAATAACTCCTTTGTATAGATAGAGTCAATCTGAAAAATTGAATGCCATGGCCGGGATTTGAACCACAGATCTCCACAGATCTAGCTAAACCCTTAGCCTATATATGGCTAGTGAGAAAAAATTATTTCCATCAATTAACTACTTTGTAGCTCATAATGCATTTGTCGCACCACTTGCAGCAAACACTTATCTTCATTGAATGAGGAAAGCAGAGCATCTCAGTATATTGAGCAGTGTGGTATGGATATGACTCATTGTTGAGTGGAAAGTACTGCCAACTGTGCAAATTAGAATTGCTTAGTAATTTTAGCTTATGTAGTGCACTGAGTTGAAAACTTTACTCCAATTATTGTTGTTTGAGAACTCCTTGGTACTTTATTCTGGCAGGGTTTACCTGACATTTCTGTTTATATAAGTACAAAATATCTTGATCTTGTAGACATTTATATAATATCAAAATTTGTAAAGACTTTAATAGAAAAATCAGCACTGACTGCTAAGGATTGCAACAGCAGATGGTCAAACAAACCCTTAAACAAAAAGAGTGACAGTATAATGGCACATGTCAGTAAAGCCTTAAAAAGGAAGTTGACAATAATATCTTTAGATACATATGGTAGAAACACTGCTACTTAAACTTTGCTATCATTAAAGGCATCCGGTAGTGATTATTTATGAGCAAATTTAAGTAGTGTACAATATGTCAAACTCGTGAGTTACTTAGATGCAAAATGCATGCATATCAACCATTCTTATTTAATTTTTCAATAAAATACTTTTTTTTCTCTCTTCAGAAAAATTGAATTAGGCATTTATAGACATTACATGTTAAAATAAGTTAACATAAACAGATTTAATTTTATATAAGATAGCTCTAAAGATAGTGGGTTGAACTGAACTTAAATCATTTTTATGACATCTAAATTATTAAGAATAGGTATTTTGTCTAACATCCAGTCTTAAGTGATTATCAAGGAAGTCACTGAAGAAGCCCATATCATTCTCACTGGTTGTCAAACGAAAGTTTGCAAAGTGGCAGAAAGTGGCAGAGGCCATAGGTTTGTTGACAGGAATGGCAATCTATATTTTGTGCTAAGTTGAGGATGAAAAAGTTGTGGGTCCAATGGGTGACTTATATGCTCACATTGGATTACATCAGGTTGGGCATTCAATTTCAAAGAAGTGTTTGGAGCTTTAAGTTAATATAAAGAACTTTTTTCAAGTTGTATGTCACCATCAGTGAGTTCTGGATTCAACATTATACTCCAGAAACCAAGCAACAATTAAAATGATGAGTTGCTTCCAGTGAATTTGCTGCAAAGAAGGTAAAGATGTTCCTATTAACAGTTGTTTGGTGTGCAAAGTCATACTCATTTACTTCTTGAAAAAAGGAAAAAGATTACTAGACTATACTACAATGAGTTATAGGTTTTATTTGACATTCTTTGCCATTTGGCAAAGAAGAAAGTGCTGTTTCACCGCTTCAGGGCACCAGCACGTTTATCAGGCATTGTCAGCGCCAACTGCATGAATTGCATTATGTATTGCTGCTGAAGTCCCCATATTTTTCTGACCTGGCACCCTGCAATTATTTTCTCATTTCCAAACCTGAAGAAATGGCTTACAGAAACAGAATTTAGATAAACTGAGAAAGTCATCAAGACAGGCATATTTTGCAGAGCAAGACAATTCCAATTTTTTGGAGGTTTTAAAAAATGGCAGGAATTTGGGAGAAGTAATATCCCTAAAGGAGGATTATGTTGAGAAAAAAGTTGTATTTAAAAAAAAAAAAAAAAAAAGATTAAGTCTTCATTCCTAACACAGGTACTAATTGAACGGCCGTCGTTTCTGTGTCTTGCTGGGGCAGGATATCAAGATCTCTTCTGTACATGTTATGAAAGCTTAGTCCTCTGGGCAATATAAGACTGCACTTGAACATATTTTGTTTCCTTTTGTAAGGTCAGATACCCTGATCAAATCACAGGATATCAAAGTTCTAAGGCTTTCACTGCTGGTGTCAGTTCTAGATACAGTATAATCCGTACCTGTGGGATGTGGTCTACTGGGCTCTTTCTTCTTTTTCACAGAAGTTTCATCTGCAACTGTGGCAGACATCTTAAGTGGCTGTTGAAAGCTCCACCAGAGTACTTCGATTTCTCTAATGCCACTCAAGATGTTTGCCGCAGTTGCAGGTGAAATGTCTGGGAAAAAGGAGGAGAAGCCCAGTAGACCATGGCCCACAAGCCCGGATTATCCTTTAGATACATATTGAGCAATTGTAAAACTGGTTTTCAGAGTGATAGACATGTTCACCAGATTTCAACCTCAACAAAAGTGTGTCAGGTGAGATGAAATAGGAATTGTACTGTAGATGCACAATGGCAAAAGATGTTTTATGGGTATAAGTTCAGGAAATCCAGGATATTGTAAGTTGTAATCTATACCATAGGAATTTTATAACCTCAGTGCTCAAAAATTGAGGGAACTATATATACTAAGAGTTCATAAATCTGATATTAATTTGCATTTATTTGTATCTGTCTTCATTTTAGAATATAACAGTTTCTTTTCCTCATTGTTTTCTTAAGTTTTCTGTAAACTGTGCTTTAGTTTGTGAAAATATTATTTATGTATAATAGTGGCTCAAAATTCAAATAATACATTGAAATAGACATTCTGTTAAGAGAATATTGAATGCTGCACATCCAGTTACAAAATCAGCAGTAATAAAAGAAAGAGTTAAGTGGAATTTGAAGGGATTTTTCATACAACAGAACCAATGATAGTTAGGACCATGTCAATATTAAGAGGTACAAAACTTAAATCTATATAGTATATATTGAAAACTTAGATTATATAGTTATGTTCAAACTGACAATGTCTATGGAATACACAAAAGCTATAAGACACTAATTTTGCTATCTCTTAAACTATTATAGCGTATGCTCACCGAAGTTTAGATATTCTTGCAAATTATAAAACAACTTCTTGAATTTTCATTTCAAAGCTATAGATGCAATGCAGCTTTCTCTGTTATACTGGTTGCACATTATGAATTTTATATCGCCATCAATAGCATTTTTCTGCCAAAGTTAGCCTCATGAATTTTAATAAAACTTTCTTGTGGTCTTAATGTTTGTATACAAACAAACCAAAAACAGATACAGGATATTATAACAGACCTTTATATAAGAAGATGAAAAGTGCAAAAATACAATATTTCAAAGTGCATTTACATTTACACTTTTATGTTCTTCTGAAAAGCAGAAAGCATTTACTAACAGATAGGGCTTAATAGTGTGACTTTGTGGGTTCGTAGAATTAAAAGTCCAATTTGCAGAAATTCAAAATGTTCTTTATTTACGTAGAAATACACTTTGTACACCAGCAGAATTACGTAACACACACACATGTATGCAGTCCGTATGCCACAGGTCCACCGTGCAGCTCTTCTCACAGCCCTTGCCATACTGACTGGCCTCGACCAGTGTACTCCCTTATATCCATTAAACACTAGTTCTGGAACTTTTCCGACTCCTCACAAAGCGTCACGGTCTTTCACGATGGCGACGGAGCAGTTTCGACATTTCTAGGGTTCTCTCTCTCCCCACTCCTTCAGCAAGTGCCATGGCATGGCCTTGACGCTATCTGTCTCTTTCTTTCCTGCCAGCTGATTTTATCGTAACTTCGACGATTGGGTGACAATAGCTTTTAGTTTTATTCTTTCAGGATTCTCCCCTTTTATCACTAGTCATTTTAGATTTTTTTTAACTTCTGACGGGTGCTAATGACCTTCGCAATTTTATGGCGTAAAACCTCATTTCACTCACTTCTATTGTTTCATTCGTTATCTGCATTACTTGAGAAGCTAAAATAATTGTACATAATCTTTGGTTTATTTTCCATACATTTACAATTTAGAGTTCCTCTTAATCTATTTATGAAATAACTGGGTTTCATTCTAATATTATGGCAATGAATGTTCATATTATTGTTTTTTATTATTATGACTTTTTACAATATAATGAAAGCATTTTTAAAATATTAAGCATCTTACATGTAGTTCCTAGCTTCCTGATGTGTTTTAAAAGCTTTTGTTCCAGATTAATGTTATGATTTTCCTTCCAAAATGGGTGGCAACTGCTTATTTCTCTAAATTGTTGTGTTTTATGCATCTGAAATGTTCTTAATATTTCCCATCCAAACCAGGTTGCATTTATTGCATTCTTTTGGATAGATTCCAGATTTTCTGACAAATTCAAAAAGATTCTCAGAAAACACAACTTTCAATTGGTTCTAATCAACAAATACAGCTTTAAAAAAAATTACTTAGCTCAAGTACTAATGATAGTATTCCATCAAATAGAAACTCTGGAATCTATGAAATAGGATACAATAACTGCAACCAGGATTGTATAGGGTAATGTTCATTTCAGATGCATAAAATGCAAACATTTACTAGAATGAAAATTCCATTTTTGGAATAAAAATCACAACATTAATCTGGAACCAAAAGTATCAAAACACATAGGAAACCAAGAACTGTCAACGTGGGAACTGACCTGCATCTGGAAGAAGCCTGTAGATTTCCGTTCTAAAACCAGCGAGCACCAAAGAAACTCCATGAGTATTTCCTTGAGCTAATACCTGGAGTCTGAGAAAGCTCCTCCATTACAGGGTGGAAGTGGATATGCTACTTATGCGCATCAGCCCATCCTGGAAGACTACCAAAATAGCTGTGGGGTCACTGGTGATCTAGCACACAGTGCTACTAACTCTGCAGGCTATATCTGGGAACTCTTAGGTGTCCTTTAACCCTATCTGGATGGCCAGTCCAGCCAGATGTACCCCATTGCCCATGAGTTTTAGGTACAATCTGCCCCATTGAGGCCAACCCAATCTGAACAACTCCCAGTCAGGAGGGGCTCAAATGTTCAGCCCAATGTACTGCTAGTAATATCAGAATACCACGAGTGCTTGGGGTTTGCAGCGCTTGCACCACAGCAGCTGAAGGAATCATAACCCCCTGCCCCCTACTCAAATATCTGCCAATAACATGTACTTCTGGTAACTTCAGAAGTACCACAAGTGCTAGGGTTCCGCAGCTCTTGTACCATAGCAGCTGAAGGGATCGGAACTTCTCCCCTACAGGAACAGCAAGGATATATTCAATTTTGAAATCCCACAGAGGGACCCATTGTACAAATTCAATCACTGCCATAACAGTTTGGGAACTATCCTCTGAAACATGCTCTGGGAATGAAAAGGAAAACATTGAAGCTATTAACAGTGAAACAAGTATAATTCAATAAACTGTAATAATGTTGAATGCTCTGAGAAATTTAAAAAATTACTGTTGATTAGTGTTGTTAATTCATTTTCTATTTTAATTAATGGTACTATTAAATTGAAACTAGTCAAATTGATGCTTGTAAAAATTGACCAACTATAATTTTATCACAATAAAGAAAATTCAACCATTGTGAATGGTAGTAAAACAAATTACCTAAAATTCTAGCTTACCAGAAATAAGGTGGAGTACAGCCATTTTACACAGTCACAGTACCCATGTGGTCTAACCTATAAAATTTAAAGTGCACATAATTTTGATGTTACAACAAATGGCATATTTTGAATAAAATGACTACAAATAAAATAATATTATAATGAAATAATAATATAATGAATAAATTTATCACATAGGTTTTTAGAGGTTAGTCAAACTCAGAAAGGTTGGAATTAAATTATTGCAGTTAATTGAAGCATATAAATTATCTTAAAAAAGTTAACAATCTGTTTCATTAGTGACAGTTACATCATTCATTTTTTTTTTTTTTAAACTGGACTTCAAGTTTCAATTTACTTACTGATTCGTGTTTTAGGCTTCTTTCAAGTAAATTAACAGATATATTGAGTAGAGTTTTAGTTTTCTGTACATCAACAACCTTAACTAAAAATCCAATTTCTCTCATTTTAACCTATAGTTCTTGAAAGTATTGTTTAATAACTTGTTTTGTTTGGATTATTCTTATACTAGATGGGATTTAGTGCAGAAGTTATGTACTAAACAAAACATTTTTGTCGGTATTTTTAACATTAATAACAGGCTTATTTACATTCTATAATAATAAAGAAAATGCACCCGAATGGGCATTAAGCTCAAAATGTTCCACTTTTTTTTTTTGTACTTATAGATAGACTGCTCTTTTGACACATTTCAGGGTGTGATATCTTTTGCACTGGTTCTCACACAGTTCACAAGAACAGCTTTTACACAGTGTGTAGTATTTTTTGTTTTTACATAGCTCATGATGGAAGCCATAAATGCTGGTCATTTTATATAAAATGAACCCTCGCTGAATCTAATGTTTTAACTGCAATTTGCAAATTACAATTCTTCTCAAGGTCACCCTAAAGCTGTCATTTGAAACTCTTACTTGCTTCATAATGTTTCACTTTTTGCTTTCTTGCAAAAGTTTCTTAGTTCTTTTTCATTAATTGCTTTGTAACTGTATGGCTGTAAGTTAAATTCACTTAGTTCATTATTGTTACACATTATGAGACTACAAAAAAGGTTTAACATATAACATATCTTTCATTGGTTAGATTATTCCCAACTACTGAATACATGTATCTTTTCTTAATCTATATTCTTAGTATCATTTTTCTATTTTACAAAAATCTAAAAATTAAATTAAATTGAATGTCTATTTTTATGGAAACTAAATCCATCATTTCAGGAACAATAATTTTTCAAAAAACTTTGGAAATATGAATTGACTTGTTTGTACGCTCCTTATGTCTAAAATTATGTAGAATGATATGGGTCACTTGAATGCCAGGTATGTTAATTCATTATAACAAAAATATCTAAAAACTGGGATGTGAATTTAATTTGATATCAGACAAATATTACTGTCAAATGTATCTCATGTATCTCATAATGTATGTCACACACGTTTTCCACAATTGCAGGAAACTTTACTTAGCTTAATTTTATTTGCTTAATAAGTTTTTTAGGTGCTTTCTAATCTGCATTGCTAAGTGCATTTACTTACATGTTGCTTGCATTTCTTATTGGCCTCTTATGTAGAAAAATTATTATAAATTCAGTTTTCAGATTTTTTTTCTCATGCGTGAGAAATCTGATTTTATCTGTCTTGAGATGTGCATGAAAGATTGTTTATATAAGGAAAATTTATAGAATATTTAAAACAAATTTTTAATTCTTTTCATTGTGTTTTCATGTGTGTTGGCCGTATGTATATAGCTTTGTCCGCCCTTTTGTTTTCAAACATGCATGCAGCAAATTTCCATAATTCAAATTTGCATAGTGTAAAATTAAGTGTTTTTTTTTTTTTAATTTTTTGATCATTTTTGCTTTTTTCTTTTGAACATTTGTGTTTTTAATTTTAAAGTGTTTTAAAAACATTAGCTAGAAGTGTATTATGAAGGAACATTTATATTTTAAAAAATAATATAGAACCAACAAATATCATGGATTTACAGCATTAACTGCCAGGAATTCTTGGTAGTTGTACAAAAACTACCATCAAGCATTTCTGATTATTGTAGCCCATTGACTGCTGAGTTTCAGGAACCTCTGTTAACTGTTCATGGGTCCAAAAGGTGAAAAATGTTACATTTGAACTCATTCCAGAAGGAGCCATTCTAATGAATGTCTTCTGTAGAATGTCTTATCCAGAGGAGTGCTACTATAAGTGGAAGAAATGGAGTGTGCTGCAGCTGTCTATGAGATGTTGAATGTGCTGTCAGAAAGTTGGGATAGTATAGGCCTCAGTAAAAAGCAGCGTACAGGCACCACCAAATTTCTTGCTTCTTTGGGATGTAAAAATATCAAGGAAATCAATTTGGAAGCACTAAAGAGCAACCTTTTCAGATTTCCTGGATCCCTGTGGATTCATAGTGCTTCAAAAATGGTCTGCCAGAGTGAGAGTCTGCTGTTGGGAAGACCCAAGTGAAGTAGTTGACAATACCTCAGCTCAAAGTAAATGCAATCCAGGAGAATGTGCAGCCAGAAACAATGAAGGGACCTCTGGTTTCCACTGCACCAGTAAATCTCAGCAAATGCTCTAGCTGTGGTTAGTGCAGATGTGGAGAGGTGGTGATAGTAATGTGGTGTATATGGGATTTCTGTTTGTAATGACCATTTTCCTAAATAGATCATTGAAATAATCTGCTGGTGTCAAGGACTACTTTATCGGGTGGCCTGAAGCGAATGTCATCCCCATCCAAGTGCCAAAACCAGTGATATATTGGCAGATTGCCTTGTAAAAGACGTGATCACAAGAACCTTGCAGGGATTCAACTTTGGGTCAAACCTGAAATTTCTATAGCAGCTTAGGTTGCACAAGACCTACACCATACTTCTGTATCAGCAATACAGCAGGAACCTTAAAGGATATCTGAAGAAAGTTATGGCCAGCTACCAAACAGGCAAAGATATCTTCTTATTGGATTGAAGGTCATTTACACATGACACCACAACATTGGTGCATAATTATTCCTTGGTATTCCACAAAGATCTGCATTGACTACCCAGCAGGTTTGAAGTCTGCCTATTGCAAAACAACTAGCATCCCAAATATATTGGTGACAGTGGAGTATCTCCATGACATATCAAGATGGCCTACATTTTCAGCAATCACATAAAAACTTGCATGGCTGAAAATCCAGCAGTCAGGTTTCTAGGTTTCTAGGAGGTGAAGTAGGACAACTTAATTGCCATACTCCAAATAGCAAGAAATCTAGCAAGCTTCTACAGAGTGTGCAGTAGGATCAGTGATGTGGAATATGTATTCATGAGCTGTACCCATGTTTGAGGAGGGTGCATGTTATATATCATCAGTTAACTTCTTCAGTACCTTTTCATATTGAAGCTAGAAATAAACATACTCCATTGGAGATGCCAGTTGGAAAGAGATTGAAAATGGAGGCGAATGCCTTTGAAACTAGTCTCTCATTAATATAAACAAGTGACAAGTATCAATAAACCAGCTACAAATAGTTTTTGAGATTAATTTTGACATCACTGTTACTAAATTCCTCCAGACACATATAACATATATTCCATTTGGCCTTGAATTTACATTCAGATGCTTTGTTCCTGGAGATTTAAAGATTTCCAGAAAGGTATGACAAACTACATTTTAGCAACTTTTTTGAATGCGTGATCAAGAGGAGGATATAAGAAATTAGTAACAATCAATTTATCAGTTCACTTGTGCAAAAAGAGAAAGAATTCCTCTGGACATGAGACAGAAGTTTGAATGTTGGAATGATTACAATTTTTTTTTAATTTAATTAAATAAAGAGCATGAAAGTTTAATCTGGTTGTATTTGGCACAATTTTTTTTCTGTAAAGCAAACAATTCAAATGAAATCTGAATTTTGTCATCCACCAATGGGAAGGACACATTAATTGGGGGAAAAAGAAAGCTAAAGAGTAAATTTAGGTTATATTCCTACAATATATATAGTAATTTATTAAATTGAAAACATCTTTAAACTATAAAGAGTACAAACTACTAGTCTTAAAAGTGGACCAAACGGTAGAGTCCAGTGAAATTGTTCATCAGATAATGAAGAACATCACTCAAATGGGATTGAATTTGTTCCTCCTGTCACTGACATTGGAATATATTGGAATATGTGTCTGGTGCTTGGAGCCTTTTGCCATTCTGTTATGTGGTATATGTGAACTATCTTTAATTACGGTGACCATTAAGTGCATTTTAAAAGAATGTTCTGGGCATTAGATGCTATCAGTTTTATGCACAATTATTTGCATGGGAAACGCTGTCCCTTCTGTAAAACTTTTCTCAAGCTGGAAAACAACAGAACATTAACTCAGAAGTATGAGTTTGGAATTTTCCTGTGTGACTCTTTAATGAAAAAGTCAACAGGTTTAACAAAGCTTTTTTGAAGACATGATTTTTACTTTTAATCTGGTTGCATCATTCAAAAGCTGCAAAATAATGATAAATAATGGTTTTCATTTCATCTATCTTATCATCTGATTATTAAGTAGAGCTTCTCGGGTTACCAGCGGTGCAATATTTTGAAAATTCCTCGAGCTTTCGGCCATGTTTGCTCTATGGCCTTCTTCAGTAAGTCTGTTTCCTCTATGGCCTTCTTCCTGAAGAAGGCCATAGAGTAAACATGGTCGAAAGCTCCAGCAACTTTATAAATATTGCATGGCTGGTAACCCGAGAAGCTCTACTTAAGCATGCATTGGAGCTAATGGAAGCCATTTTGAACATGTGCTGTGATTTCCTGTTTTCCCACTATTCTACCATTGAGTATTGTTGTATGGTGTTCAGCTGTAGAAAAAGTGCTCTGAAAAGGAAGCAAACTATTTCTGAACCTGTAACATATTTTTATCCTTTATCTGCAATAAATGTTTTCTCAAATTTTTTAGACACCTTTATGTTACACCCAGTTATAAGTCTATAGATGTTTTCAAGCTCTGATATTGACATCCATGATTGCAAATGGCAATGCTTTAGCCAAGTTTATCAAACTGTTTTTGAAATTGGTTCCTCTTGATTCGTTCCTCTTGCAATAATAAGTCATCCGTCTCACATGAATGAGATGAACATACAGGTAATAACAACCTTCGATATATTTTTGCAGTGTAGCAAATGACAACACAAGCCCTAAAATGTGTGGCACTTCGTGGTCTATGAAACAAAAAGGAAGCATAAAGTTGGTGTATACGGCGACATTTACTTTTTGCAAGCAAGTGTCAAAATTGGAAATAAATTGTTCTTTCACATTAGCCATGTATAGGACAAGGTTTGGTAAGGTAGCGTCAGACTTAAAAATTCAATGCCATAGCTGGGATCTGAACCTGGAATCTCCCAGTCTCCATCCAGTTGCTCTAACCACTGAGCTACCATGGCAACAGGGTCAGCTATCTCCTGCCAGAATGGTGGTTTACAGCAGATCAGTTGCAAGTCAGTTGGAGAATTTAATGCTGGCACATTGCCATGGTGGCTTACTGGTTACAGCAACTGAATGGAGAGCAAGAGATCCGTGGTTCAGATCCTGGCTCTGGCATTGAATTTTTTAGTCTGACTCTACCTTATCAAATGTCAAATTATTTGCTCACTTTTGCAATCACATATGTACATCACATGCTTAATAATTAATGTACTGGCACAATTGATAGATGCCATAAAGCTAGATTTTCGAATGGGAGATCAGGGTTTCAAATCCCATCATCTGTGACAATCATTTTCCAGGATTCTCTCAGTTCATATAACTGGCTAATGGCAGAAGGTACCTAAATTTAGTTCTAGAATTTCCTTTCTCATTTATCATTTCATGTAATCAGGTCCACTGCCAAATCATTAAGCTTAATTTAAGTCATTAAGACATTTACCTTTATGCTGAATGTTGGTCACTACACCAGTGGAATTATAGCATTTCCATGATTAGACCTGCTGTACTAAATACATTAGACTATTCAAGCTTTCATATTTTCATTAATAGCTAGGTAATGCTATTGTATTTAATTTACCTATATTGTCACCAAGCGGGATGGCTCAGGTGGTTTCAACTGTGGCCCACATTCGAGAGGCCCAGGTTTGATTCCCATGGCCAGCCTACCTGACCAATGGGTTTTTTCAGGGGTTTTCCCGGGTCACCAGGGGAATACTGGGTAAGTTAATTACATCCCCCAAATTTCCTGTCTCTCTATTTCATCTCCATTGTCATTTCACATCATCTCTCATTTGGTGGTCTCTTTCAGGGTAAAAGTATCGGCAGGAGTCTCAGAGCTGTATGACAGAATGAGACCCTGCCCTCTGCACTGTCGTGATTCCTTGGGTTGGCTCCGCTCTGTCTGCTCTTGCTTCCTCCTTCCTCCCGGGGATGCCCCACTTGGGGCGTAGGTTGAATAAACCACAGGTTTTGGTGCCGAATCCCCTCCATAGTAATCCTAATCCTACCTATATTTTTAGTGACAACTTAAAAAACTGCTAGATTCTGATTGACATCAAATAAGTTATTTTCAGCACCTTTTTTCTACTTTGAACTTTACTATAAAAATAATTATTTCAGCTTACATAACAATTACTGAAAAGCATATAGCATCATACATTGCATTATGAATGAAATTTAATCAGTTATTTGTTAACCATAAAATAATGAATTAGCATTTACACTAGAACAGTAATGCACATATAAAATCATAATTTATGTTGAGCTTAGGCATGCATCTTCGTAGTGTGTAAGATAAATATTATTATTCAATAATTTGTGAATTGATAGAAATTGTAATATTGTTTGGTGGTAATGAATTAACTTTCCATTATTGTATCAGTTTGTGAACGATTAAAAGAAACTGTTCAATTAAAAATAACTTTTTTTTTTTGTTTGTTTGTTTTACTTAAGGTGGAGACACTGAAGGAAAAAATTATATCCTTGGAGCTGTCAAACCCTGAAAGTGAAAAGGAAGGGGATGGAGCTGAGGCTGAAAGTGATCAAACTCTCCCTTCATTATCCCCCTCCACTGTGGAAGATTCTGCAGCAAATTTTGCAGCAAATAAGAAACGAAAACGTAAACGTTCTAAAAAAGGAAAACATTAGACGTTTTGATTTTAACACTCACATTACACAGTTGTGGTAGACAGTTAATGTCAAATTGCTTGCTGGGCAACAAATTAGTGATTGAAATTGAGCAATCAATTAAAACATAGAATCAGTGACCGTGTAAAGGGACCAATCCAACTGTAGTAATATTCCCAGATAACAGTATAACCCAGATTATCAGTTTGTTAATATATTTATTTATGTTATAGAAAAGCAGTATGAAAAGAAACACTTCCTTGCAGTTTTATTAGTACTATGTCTTATGTATGGCAGTCTGCAAAAGTCAGATTTCAGTGTGATGAAAAACATAGCTATAGTAGTCACCATCAGGTTTTCATAGTATGATAATAGTAATTTTGTTTCATGTCGGTAGTTTTTACTTACTGTTAATTATATTATATAGTTGCTGTTCAGTAGGTATAGCAGAAGCAAAAAAACATAGAATTAAAAGAGAGGTGCTAAACCACACATCACAGCCTTCCATATTTACACTGTGTACTTTTATTAGCTTTTATACTATTTTGTAATAATATTTATAGTAATTTTTCGATATGTCATGCATTGATACTTTAATCATAGTGAAACTAATTAAAAGTATTAAGAAAACCAAATTTTCTGATTGAACATTCCTAAGAGAAAGAAACACAGTTTAAATTCCAACACTTCATTATGATATCAGTATTTTCTGAACACTTGTTTATGCATTATTAGATCAAAAATGTTTCATCTAGAAAATGTGTCAAACACAAAATATGTTCCTTCAATCATTTTATTAATTTTATACTGTAGTATAGTAGTATGAAAATGCTTTTGACGATAATTGGGTTTGTACTGTATTCTGATTTTCATACAAAATGATGCTGTAAATGTGAGGTTCTTGTGATTTGAATGAAGTGGTGGGGGGGCCATGAAATGGAAAAACAGAGGGAGAGAGAAAGAGAACTTGTATATGTATTTTTTTTTCTTTCCTTTCTTTCATCCCTTTTGTTCTTTCTTTTCTTTCAGTCCTGGTTGGCCCCTCTACGTCAAGCTTGCCTTTGTTGAAAAAGAGAGGGAGATAGTAATAATCTATATACACGCATATTTCTTTCCCATTCAAGGCAAATAATTTGTATTGGCAAACATCTGCTCAACGCATCACATATTAAATTGGTATGGAAAGGGGAACTTAAGATTTTACCAAACAGTCATTAATTGTTAAGAAATTACATCATTCCTCACATCACTGGTCAGTTGAGTGACACCTGAACCCAATGGCATATGTAATATCATGTGGTCTATGGCTTTAAATCTATTAAGTTATGGTGCAGAGATATAAATTAAGTAAGAATTAAATTAATGAGTATATAAATACTTATACAACGCAAATATGGTGTATCATACTATTAAGATAATTAAATAATTTTTGTTCTAATAGCACCAGTTAATCTGAAAATACTTGAGTTAACGCTGTCTGGTGCTGATTAAAAATAGTATCAGAATAGTTGTATTTACTTTGCATACCAGTATATAAATAATCAATAGTTTAATCAAAACTTTTTAAAGGATTTTAGTTTGAATTACTGACTTCAGCACCAGTTGCTATTTTCTTTTGAAGGAATGTATACAGAAATACTTTTGTATTTGCCATGAGATGTTTTAACAGTGAGTAAAGATGTGTCTACATATCTGAACAAACACTGAAAATTTGAGTTGTATAGAACCTGCATTTAATGATTTTATTGCTGTTAGTTAAAAATAAATAGAGCCGACCATTCCAGAAACTTAGTATGGTTACCTAATACTCAGTTCTAATTCCTAAATTTAAGCAATGGGCAAGTTATTACCCAGGACAATTGGGAGTGCTTCAGAAAAATAAGTAAATTCCCATTGTGTTTATATAGTTTTTTTTTTGTTTTTTTTTTTTTTTTGTTTTTTGCCATTCAATGGGAAGATTTGCTTTTGTGCCTAAGCATGATACAATGAAATTCTATTATTAATCATGTTTCACATCACAAATCTGTAACAGATGACAAAAGCTGAGACTCAGCAAGGACAAATGTTCTGGGTAGTAATTGGTGCTGTTTCCTTGGTGCCTTCAGTACCATTTGTATTTTTGTGGACGTTCATAACTTTCTTTATTTATTTATGTTTAACATATAGTGAATTAAATGAATTTCATGGAATTATTTGTATAGACAAGATAATTTAGCCATTAAAAGTAAATTAACAAAGTGCAAAAACTTTGATTATTTTTATTCATTAAAAGTTAATAACTTTTCTTTAAAACTTCATTAGCATGTCATTAAAATTTTTAAAATTAGCAGAGAGAATTAAGTTATTAAAAAGAGATAGTTTTATAAAGTAGTACAATGAAAGTTAAATATTTTGTGTACTTGCAATTTCATGATTTTATCTCAAATTTCTATTGCCTTGTTGTGAGATAGTAAGTAATTTTTTGTAAAGAGAAATAATAAATATGTATCAGATCATATAATCTTGAATACTAGTATTGTTAAAATTTCTCATTAATAATTTTCTTCAGTTTTTTAATACTTAACAATACTTCAGTAGCATATTTCCAGAGACTCTGTATCTCTTTCCCTTTTGAGCATTATTTGTCAAACTCTGATTTGAGTTTTGTGTGTATTAAGAATGTTCAAAATGGGTGCTTCAGTCTTCATTGAGAGAGTGTTTGTCAGAGAGAGAGAAGAGAGACAGACAGATAGTCTGTCATATTTTAGGGGTGTTCATTATGGGTGCTTTCACTGTTAATTGGTTGCTCGAGAGAGAGTAAGAGATCCATTTTTAAATATTCATAATTTTTTTGTAAAAAACTGAAGTTACTGATAGTGAAGCAATCCAAGTATTATGGATAAACTACAACACTTAGTAACACACTTCACTTATCTGGTTAAAATTGTCTAAATCCTCTGGGACCGGTTTTGCAGCATTAACATCGCATCTTCAGCTGTAGGCTGTTCAACCTTTTGGTTACTTCCAGAAGTTGATGTTAGTTTGCTACCTTACTCCTATCTCTTGGGGCCAACACCAACTTATTAACCAGATCTATTGGCTGGATTTCAAAATTCATCTCGCGATTTTTATTTTTCAAAATAATTATTTTCTCCCAAACCATTAAATATATTGGTTCATTCAATTGTTTAATCATTTAATATCAGGATTTATTTCATGTTTAAATTACCAAAAATGATCTGTTAGTTCCAGAGGATTTAGATAGTTTTAACCACATAAGTGAAGTGTGTTACTAAGTTTATTCATAATTAATAAATGTTCTTTGCCCCCCCCCCCCCCCCCTCCTGTAAACAGTACTTCAATAGCATATTTACAGAGACTCAGAAATGTCATTTTTCTTTTTGAACAACAGTTGTGATAAACTAGTATTGTTTCCTGTGGTGCTTTCATTCTTCATTAAAAAATGGTAGAGGAAGAGATAGAGAGAGCATGTGTGTGTGTGTCTGTGTGTGTTCTAAGATCTATCCATATTTTTAAGTAAATGATCTACCAATTGTAATTATTGGCATTTGAATGAATGAGCATTACATAGAGATTGGTGTTGGTATCTCATGGCTTAAAAGAGCTTCTTTTATTTTTTCTTGTAATTAATTTAATTTGTTAAATTGCATGATATAGTTATCTGTTGTTAAAGTTCAATACTAAAGTTGTAAAACAGAAGAAAAAGCTTGCTTTGGAAGCAATTGCACCTTTTTGTGTATGATTAAATGAACTATTATTTTAAATTATTGGTTGTGCATACCAAATAATTGTCAAGTAAATAGAAAAACTGCAGAATAGAACAAAAAATTTTATTGTAATTTACTCCGAAGGAGAATTGTAGCAATTAAAGCTTCGGCTCTTCTTTGCAAATACTGCAGATATGATCCTATCAAATGAAAGGTTTCCAGGTATAATTATCATTAGTTTTAAGATTCGGAGATAAAGCAGTTGTGTACAACAACTACTTTTCAGTAATTATGCTGTTTAAAATTTACGAAAATGTGTCCGTTTGTTTGTTTATATTTATGTCATAACCGATTTTGTATTTTTATAATTTATTTTCAGTGGTCCGTCCAACATTCAGATGTTGGTACATTAAATGAATCCCGTCCTTCTCCAAAGTGGAGGACTAGAATATGTTGTTTAACTGAGACCTTACTTTTCAGGGTCTAAATAAACCAAAATATACTTTCATAATATTTTTATCCAGCTGCAGTTTGTACAAATAGTACTAACCTTGTATTTAGCTTCCATGGTTTATTTGAGGAACCACACAAATTGTTTATAATTTTCAAACTGTTATAAATAAAGAAGCATAATCAAATAAAGATGGATAAGATTTTTAGTTACCTCATGTCTGAAAAAGTAATAAATGAACTTGAGTGAAATAATGATGATTCTGAGTTTTTGCTGCATACATTACTAAAGAAGGAGTGGACAAAATAGCCAGCCCAACACACTTTCAGAGCTTCTGTTTAGATCACATGCACATGTGTGTTTGTCAGAAGCAAACAGAATCATCTCTGTGTAACCATGAAGGAATCAGAATTGAAATGTCCATATTATGTTGGACAAAATAAACAGACTTAAATTTCCTCTTCTAAACATTAAACAGAACTCCTTTTCTGTTTCCCTTCCTTTGCAGCATTATGTCCAACTTGATTACTTCATTGAAGCACTGAGCAAAGAACAAAGATCCAAGCATACCAACAAGGGACACCTTTGATCTCGAATACTTGAAAACATGCTTAGAATAACAAACGACCATTAAAACAGCAGTGGTTTATATTATTTCCATGAAAAACTTTATACTTGTTTACTGACACCATTATAAACGCTATATCAGAAGGGTTGCTAATTTTGTAAGACTGCAATGTGTTGAACCACAAGTGAAAATAAACAATTGTTATTTCATCATCAAACTTCACTCTGTAATTTACAACCAGTTTGTGGCATCAAAATATAAGCCTAAGTTGCACTATGCGTGACAAAAAGCAGGTTATTACATTCACATACCCTTATCATTTGCAAGTGTAATTAGTTTGGCTTTTCATATTGGCTTGCATGAATGCTGAAGTGATTTGGAAGGTAATAATGTGACATTAGTGAGATGTGAACATCGTTATCTTACTCTTTGTTTAATCACTTCATGGAAATCCTGTAACTGCACTTTGAGGACTAATATAATCACTGTCAGGTGTAGTATATGTGTGTTTTGAGCTATTACAAGCTATTGAGCTATTTAGGTAGAGGGTGTTTAGCACTGTTGATTGAAAATGTAATTACATCCTGATGTCCTTAAATTATGTATAATTTCCTTCCTATGGTATTGATATCTTGTTACTCTGTTTCTCTCTATTATATATCGCTGAAGTAGAGTGCAACATTTTGCATGGAAATTACATGGATCATTGTTTTGTTCATGATCAATAATTATTCTAAGCATGTTTTTGTGTGGTTCCAAGCGTTCGAGCTCGGAGGTATACCTTTCAAGAGGAACTGAAGCACATCCTAGCTAAAAATTCAAATAATATATTGATGGAAATTTATCGTTCTTTCACACTAGCTAGGTATAGGCTAAGGTTTTGTATAGACAGAATCGACTAAAAAATTCAATGCCATAGCCAGGATTTGAACCACAGATCTCCCGGTCTCTGTCCAGTCACTCGTAACCATTGAGCTAGCTACCATGGCCAACGTGCCATCATGACATTAAATTCTCCAGTTGACTTGTATGTTTCCCAATAAACCACTAGGGGTTCTCATATTCAAGATACATGCCATTTGTGGCGACTTACAATAGACTGGGAGATCCGTCGTCCAAATCCCAGCCATGGCATTGAATTTTTCTGTCTTTATAATACCTATATCTTTAATAATTTGTTGGTTCAGATTAACTTCAAGAAATAATATTACTGTTTTCAAACTTTACGCTTATGGGAGGATAAAATGACATTTTCCAACCTGTAGGTTGTTCAGATATGAGTTCATAGAATTTAAAATTTTAATTCTGTTTCCTGCTTTTCAATTGGTGATAAATTTTTAAAATTAAATTACACTTTTACAGAATTTGAATTTTCATTATTGCATATTAGCAGTTTATTTTGTGTGCTGCATTTGGTGACATCACTACTTACAATTACTTTTTTTATTCACTGTTTGTAAATTTGGTACGATTTCATGGACCATAAAAAGTCATGTATTTTTAATTATATCTTACAGTGATATACCTAAATTAGCAATTCACAGCAAAAGTAACATAATTGAGTATGTGTCACTTCATACAACAGACAGATGTAATATTCCATAAATTCATTTACTGCTAAAATGTGTTCAAGTAATACAGTTTTGACCTTATGCTTAAAAATGATATTTGAGGTAGTAGTTTTTTATTGAATGGGTAACATGTTATACTACTGAATGCCAAAATAAACCAAGTTGTTACTGAAAGGCGAACTTATGTGAGCAAAAATGCTTATACAATCCCTGTTCCTTGGTTGTAGACATGCTTACTGTCACATTTTTCAAAATCCTTCAAGTGCCTTCTTGCATTTATAATAGTACCTATACACATATATGCATAAAAACAGTAATTTATCTAATTGTCGAAATCCTGGTTCACATGTCCCTGTGAGTTCCTAATGATCTCCCTTTTCCACAGTTTAAAATTGTATTTTGTCATCAATGTGTCCCCAGAATATTATACCAAATCTTATTTATCTACAAAATAATCAAGTACAGACTTATTATTTAATATGTACTGCCCTATTAATTATCCTAAAGGAAAAAATATTTTACTAAATTTAGGAGTCATATGTGTGCATCCCATTTCAAATGCTCATCAAAGAATATATCAAGAATTTTTGTAAAAGGTTTGTATTGACTGGTTGGTGGTGTTTAACAAACAAATTGATAGATTTTTCTATGTTGATGAGCTGTTTATTTAACCCTTCCTGGACCATTTTTTAATTTCTTTGTTTACTACTGTAATGTATCAATATTTTAGTGGATTGTTACTTTTAATACTTACTGTTGTGTCATCTGCAAATAGTATGATTCCTTAGGGTACAAGTAAATTGGTAAGTAATTTATTAAAATAGGGAACAATAAAGGCTTGAAAAGTGAGCCTGTTCAGAGCTGTTATGCTTCAAAAGTATGTCTTTATTTGTTTGTGTTATTTCAACTATTTATCCATGTCCTCATAGATATGTGTTGAGCCAATGAAATAGTATTTATTCAACAAATACTAATCAAATCCTATAAATGGCTTCATCTTAAATGTACATACTATTTACAGAATGTACATAATCTTTACAATGTTAAGTCTGATATAATCCTTTGCACTGTAAAATTTGTATTTGAGTAACACTTCATTTACTTACCTACTGTTTGAACATTTTGCCTTATAGTGCTTTGGGTATCTTGTACAAAATTACTCCTTGAGAGGTACAACGTTCATTGTTTTAACAAGTCTGTGATGATGTAGATGTACCAATTCAGTTGCATATGTATTATGAGTATGATGGTCTTTATTTTGTTAAAAGCAATACATATTATGAATAAAGTATACTATTTCAAGGATATATGGCAGTTACAGATTGTTAAGTTCATTGAAATTTGTTTATTTAGAGTAGAGGGTGTCAGCTATTTGATTGTTCTTAAAGTTCTTATATCTATAGTTCTAGTACCAGTGTGAGCTGATTAATGACCACACTGTGGCCAAGTGGTTAGACCACTCAACTCACAGGTTTCCTCCTGGTCCTCTGGTTTCCCTCGCCATAATTCCACCAATTGCTCCTTTATCCATTTTCCTATCATTTATTTCACCCTCATACTATCATCCACTTCTCTTGCTCTCATCCCAGGCATTGGGCTGACACCTCAGCCCTGGTTCCTCTATAAGGCTCAGTGCTTTTGGCTTCCATTGCTACGACTTTCAGGACTAGTGGAATCCATGATGTAAGGGAGGGGGGAAATGGTATACGTACATAACCAAGTATATTGTTCTTATAACTTCTGCATTCCTGACATGTGTCATTCTAATTGTATATGTGTATAATTTAACTTTCAACAATGGCTAGTATGTGTTCATTCCACAATGGCCTTGTATCTGTAGTGATGCATGAAAACTTTGTACAGGTTTGATTGAGTAATACTGCACCATCCATAATCATCTGATTTTTTTATTTTAACTTATGTCCAACATTGAGTCATATCTGACGATGAGTGAAATGGGTTAAATGATGCTCAAATGAGTCCAGAGTCCAGAGAGCTTACAGTTACCTGACATTCATCTTGCAGGATAAAGGAAAACCCTGGAAAAACCTTATCCATGTAACTCACCCTGACCGAGATTCGAATTTGGGACCTCTTGAACGTGAGGCAGACACGCTACCATCCACACTACCGAGGCGGGCTATATCTGATATTGGTTAGAATTTGACAGTCCACAATCAGGCAGGATGGCTCATCTTTGCATCCTGAAGTGCTACAGCACACATTTTCCCCCCATTTCTTTCCTTCTTTTAAATTGCATAACACACATATAGCAGATGCCATGCATTATGGTATACCTCAGTTTTTGTGTATTGATATCTTGACATAAGTACTGTAGTCCATTACTATAACAGCCACATTGTTGTCGGAGATACATTGCAGTTACTATGTTTTGTCTTTTTAAGTTGATCTCTTAGTCTCTTATTACACAAATATAAATATTTGCCACTAAGGCTCCACTTATCTTAAGAAATTGGTGTTAATACTTCTTTCTAATGGAGGTCGATTTCACAAACAAATCGCTTGCTTCCTCAGGCCAAAGAAAACAAACTCTGTTGCCAAGGAAATCTCGGTTACCATGTTTTTCTTATGCTTTTTTTTTAGTATTACCAACATCTGAAAACGATAGTCTCTTGTTGCTTTAATTGTGCAGCTGTCAAAATTATTTCTCAAAGAGGTGGGCCAAGGCTATCTCCTACACTGAATATTGCTGATTCTGATTTAAGACATCTGCTTTACTAGGTGAATTCAGAATTTTTCTTAATCATGTATGTTAGAAGAAGGGAAAAACTAATGGCATATAAGTGCTGGCCAAAGCTCACACTGGGCACTGTTGCCTAATGTAGTAGGTAATAGTAACTATACATAAGAGCATGTTTTACACACCACCCATGCCGCTGCCCATTATTTCCATAATTAAACAACACTAAATATCCTTGAAACATTAAAATCTTACTTATTGTTCTTAAATCAAGATTAAAGTTATTTTTTAAAGTTGTCCAAAACATTTGTTCACTTTTCAGCTTACTGGGTTTCTGCCCAGAAAACTGAAATACTGGGATTTCATAATTTCATTTTTATATTAACAATATCCAGCTCCAGTTTGAAATATAGCTAGCTATACCCATTCACTTTAATAATAAACTAACACAGAATTATGAAAACTAACTAAACATGAACTGTGTTCTTTTCAAACAACATAGTTCATAATTTCATAATACTCTTTATGTTTATAATTGAGAGCAACGAATGTTGGTGTTTTTCATGTTTATCTGTGTTGTCAGCCAATAATCCTGTGAAATAAAATTTGCATAGTTCCCATCTAGATAGGTGTATCGTACAGACATGGCTTTTGTACAGATGAGATAATAAATTCTGTTGAAGGGCACTTCATCCCATTAACTAAAACATCAGTGAACGAACAGTACATTAGTTATCAGTGGTTAAAGAATCTTCTCATGTTCGAAGTAATCTTTGTACACTATTTGTGAAAATTGCAACATCAAGAAGCAAACGCATGCATACAATGAATTTAATGCTATAGTTTAGGTATACAACAATAAACAAATGATTACTTTTCAAATCTGTACATGACCTCTGAGCTCGAATATTCAGCTTTTGGGGCTACTATACGCCATGGCTTGGAATAAAAAAAGGTTCTGTATCTGTTACTGGGGAATCTCTCTAAATGCAATTTTAGAGCCCACAGTAGTGGTGGTGGTAGTGGCAGTACAAGATAATTCGGAGGGGATTCGGCACGTCGACCAGACTAGATGTATTGTACCTATGTCCCAAGTGAGGCATCCTTGGGAAGGAGGATGAGGTGAGAGGAGACAGGGTGGCCGACCTAAAGGAGTTACTACAGTACAGAGGGCAAGGTCCATACACTTCACCATATAGACACTCCCCGGCGGTGGACTTAGAACAATCGTCATCCCACCTGCCGTGGCCCCGAAACAGTCACGAGGCAGGCTTGCACAACCGGCATCCCGCCTGCTTCGCTGCTGAATCGGCCGATTAGGCAGGTTCGGGGGCCGAAGTTCATCCCACCGAGGGGGAAAGTGTTTCCCTCAGAGCATATCATCCCGCCATGCAACGTCGAGACTCCGCCGACACTTCTACCCTGGAAGAAACCACCAGATGAGAGATGATATGAAATGATAATGGAGGTGAAATGGAGGGACAGGAAATTCGTGGGATATAATTAACCTACCCAGCACTCGCCTAGCAACACGGAAAAATCCTCGAAAACCCCCATGGGTCAGGTAGGTCGGCCACGGAAATCGAACCCGGATCTCCCGAAGGTTGGTCACAAATGAAACCCACTGAGATCCCGCTCGGTAACATAAAATCATTCTACAAAGCAAACGCTATTATCTGAATCAGAAGAAAAAAGGCGCTCTTTTAAAATAAAATATGAGTGTATTAGCACTGGAAAGGTAAACATGGCAAAATGGCCTTCACCTTATTAAATAAAACCAAGCATGGTATTTTATTATATATATTAGATAAAACAGTTATAGTAGCCCGTGGGAATATATCAAATAAATTTTAAATAAACCAAATACAGAAAGGAACCGTATTTCCTTTTCTAATAGTTAATCCGTTGACGATGGATTAGATTCACGCAAGATAGCGATTCTCTTATTTATAAAAGGAAATGTTTTAGAAAGGTTTAGAAAATGGAGGCTGTGATGATGTTATCGGTCATTGTCAATGGAGACTCCATTGTTACAAGCCTGCACTTTATGTTAACGGCATAACTAAAGTGTTTTAACGCAAATAAATTTAAGATTGCTAAAGATGCAGTTATTTTGTTATTAATTTATATAATTATATAAACATCATTATTCAAAATATTTACCTAGATTGAAAAAGAGGGACGTTTTCCTTATATAAGAATAATAACCCGTGGAGTAACAGCCCTAGTGCGCCAAGGCCTGTCAACCCGACTGCAGGCCTCACGCCCACATACGCAGGGTAGAGGTGGGCGATCATCCAACCGATACGGGGAGGAGATGTGGTCAGCATCTCGGCACCCCCAGCCGGAAAGTTGGCTTTCTAGGCCAGGGTACGCTACCTAACGCAACCCCTCAATTGCCTTACGATGCTGAGTGGGCACCGCTCCTGTGCCCGGGAATTAAAATCCACACCCCCAGTGGTGAGATTGATCCCGAGTCGTATTCCGTGGCAGGGAACCAAAGACGCAGTCCTTATATAAGCATAAAGGTGACAATGCTTATTGAATATTAGACATTTGTTTTGAGAAAGAAAGAAAGGCAATTTATCGCACTCTTTTAACAATAACAATTTCAGTAACTATGTAAAATCGACACTTGAGAAGTTGTTATACATTTGCCATCCTTATATGTCACGTACAACTGAAGTTTTTAAACACTGTTTAAAGTACAAAAATCGAGGAAAATAACGCAAAATACAAGCACTAGAATTTAATATATCAGGTGGCCAGAATGCCCCGTCTTTCACCTACTGTCCGGCCGTTGTATCTCCGGCTCTGACGTTTTGCGACTGTAAAAGGTGGAAGGGAAAACCTAATAGTACCAACATACAGTAATGAGCAATTGAAAACATATCCTCAAAATTATCTTTAGAATGAAAATGTAGGACTATATTAACTTTAAAACACTGAAATACAATTTACAATTTCATCATAATGCAAGATATTTATTATAACACCAATCTATTCGAATATTTCATTCACACCTTTCACACACACACTAACTGCATCTGTTGGTAGTACTGGGAGTCTCTACATCCGGTGTCGTGGTCAGGAAGTTAAAACTGTCTGCTAGCGCCAATCAGCATTGTCGCTGGTAGGCGTGGCTCCCGAACCCAACACCGTGTTGCCAGGTTAAATTTGTTTGAGCCACGTGGCCTAATAGCGGCCTGCGCTGGTGAACTTTCTTTGGTATATTTTTCGTGCGTGAATTCCAATGTTTAGTGTTCGTAAGTCCTATTATTATCGCTATTATAATAATATGGCTACTGGTTCGTGAAATATGCAAATACATAAAATATTTAAAATACGCATTGTTCCTCTGCTTGAAATTCCCGCTAAAGAACTGGCAACAGCCTGCTTCCCCCTCTCGAGAAATGTCAGAGCCGGAGATAGAACGGCCGAACTATAAGCACATATCCCTTCATGCGTTAAAGCAGTTGCAGATTGCAACGGGATACTTCCAGTAATATGTAGGGCAGTGATGTGAGGGGACTTGGTTCAGCATCGAGCGTCGGAGCTAGTGCTAGTTCCCAAGCTTCAACTAGCATATGTAGCAGGGCCGTATTCCTAACAAACAAAAAAGTGGGGGGAGGCGTTAAGTCATAAACTTAAATTGAATGTATTTTGAATATATATACAGTATTTTTGCAGTATTTCGAATATTAAGTAAAGAAAGGTAATGAATTTAAAAAAAAAAAAGGTATAAATAATATTAGTAAGCAGACTGCGTCCCCCTCCGAAAATAGTGGGGGGACGGCGTACATCCGCGTTTCCCCTCCACTACGGTCCCGATATGTAGTCGAGATAACAGAAAATAACAGCATAAAAAGCCGAAAAGCTCATAGAATATTTTCCATTTATGCTGCAGATCTTTATTTTCCAGACAACTCACAATTTAGTGCGTTGAGTGGAAAATGGTTGAATAGCTTTCTTTATTTTGTGTGTGTGTGTGTGTGTGTGTGTGTGTGTGTGTGTGTGTGTGTGTAATTTACGTCGTGTCGGAAGATGAATGAAATAAGTGAAATGCTGCTCAAATGAGGCCGGGGTCCATGGAACTTAGAGCTACCCGACATTCGTCTTTCAGGATAACGGAAAACCCCGGAGAAACCTTATCCAGGTAACTCACCCTAACCGAAATTCAAACTCGGGATCTCTTGAACGTGAGGCAGACACGCTACCATCTACGCTGCCGAGAGGGTGAATAGTTTTTAGTTGACCTTTCTGTATCCAATCATTGCTATTTCTACTTACACTAAGTAGGGAAAGTAAGGCATTCCAGACAAGAATTCTATTCGAAATTTCAGTGGTTGTGTCATAAGTAATGTCGGTTTTTTTATTTTGATATTTTGGAAAATATATGGGTTTCTTTGGTTTGGCAATGATATTTACAGGATGCCATGGCTAGTGCTGCGTACATTACTAGCACGTATCAGTCTTCAGTTGTTAATAAACAATCACAAAATGGAGATAATAAAGTTTGAACTTAGAGTCATTCTGAAACACTACTGCCGCAGCTCGAAGAATATGTAAAGTGGGAGGAGAAGGTGTCGTAGTGAGCGTGTGGCACTACGATGGTTCCAACGTTTCAACAATGGAGACGAAAACACTAAAGATTTTATACGTTCTGGAAGACCTTACATATGGAATATTGATGATACACACCAAGTTTTGGGAGAAATTCCGCAAAAAAAAAGAGAACTACTCGTAGGTTTTCAGAGGAGCTTGGAGCATCAAAAGATACCATACATCCAGGGACGTATTTAAGGGGGGTCCAGGGGGTCCGGACCCCCCAATGAATTATTTCAAATTTTTAATAGTTGAAATAAGACTTAGTTTAAAATAAATCGAAAAAAGTTTATTCAAGATTCTCATCTTAACATATCTATTCACTGTCAGGCAAACATTAAGTTATTTAAGAGATAAACGAAAAGTTACTGCACAGCAGCTGTAGAACTCGTTAAAATACACAAATAATGTGTTGCAATATTAACCAATTCCGATTTGTTATTATTTGTTGATTAGAATTCCCAGATACTTACTTAACGGTATGTAATTTTTAACTTCTAAGTTCCTATTCCCTTTTTCACTCAAGGAGAACTAATACTTCAAATGCATTAATCAGTGGTTCGCTTTTTAAATATCTGATTGCTGCTTATACCACTTTAACCCAGGTATAAGAACAAAAAATGTGCATGTGCAAGGATTTGATAAGACAAAAACAAACTTTTCTAGGAACAATTTGTAAAAGCTTAGGTGGAGAAAGTCATGTGAATATAATATATTACATGTGATTTTATTTTTTACTAATATGATAAAAACACATTCCTGATTAATTATTTATTAAAAGCAAATAATTCAACTAGATTTTTGGACCCCCCCCCCCACCCAGAAACTGACTTCTGAATACGTGCCTGCATACATTGTCACATTAAGACACTTGGAAAACCATACAGAAGCTGTAGTGACACCTCAACAGCCTGAACATAGAGTGGATATCTGTCGTCAGCTTATCCCTAATCCCATAGATGATAGATTTGTCAAGAGAATTGGCACTTGTGATGAAAAACGGGCCTATATCCGAAAACTTGATGCCTCCAAACAGTGGCTTGATCCCCACCAACCTACCAAAGTCATCGTTAAAAAAAGTCAGTTCGTTCCCAACGTAATATTGTGTGTCTGGTGCAATTTTGAAGGTATGATTCACTGGGAGTATGGTCCAAATGGGCGGGCGATTAATGCGGTTCTTTATTCTCAACAAATTCTCGAAGGCTTTTTGGGTGGCTTCCCCGGATCGCCAGGCAAATACTGGGTAGATTCATTACATCCTCCGAATTTCCTCTCCCTCAATTTCATGTCCATTATCATTTAACATGACCTCTATCTGGCGGTCTCTTTCAGAGTAGAAGTTTAGGCGGGTGACTCGGTGCTGCATGGCATGATGATATGCTCCTGGTAAAGACCTTCACCTCCGATGAGACAGTCTCTGCTCTCTGAGCCGCACTAGTGGGCTGTCAAAGGTACGTGGTCACTGGGATGGCGGTTGTGCAAGCCTGCCGGGTATATTCCCGCTCTGGCGCCAGCCACCTGCCTCTGAGCCGGCCTAGTAGGCTGTCTCAGGAACGTGGTCGGTGGGACACCGGTTATGCAAGCCTGATGGGCATATTCCCGCTCCGGCAGCCACATTTCTCTGAACCGGCCTAGTAGGCTGTCTCAGGAACGTGGTCGGTGGGATACCGGTTGTGCAAGCCTGCCGGACATATTCCCGCTCCGGCAGCCACATTTCTCTGAACCGGCCTAGTAGGCTGTCTGAGGAACGTGGTCGGTAACATGCCGGTTGTGTAAGCCTGCCAGGCACCTTCCCGCCTTTGTGGCGGCCACGGGTCTCTGAGCCGGCCTCGTGGGCTGTATCAAGAACGTGGTCGGTGGGATGCCGTTTGTGCAGGCCTGACGGGCATAATCCCTCTCTGGCGGCCACCAATCTCTGAGCTGCACTAGTGGGCTGCCTCAGGAACGTGGTCGGTAGGATGGCAGTTGTGCAGGCCTGACGGGTATATTCCCTCTCTGACGGCCACCAACCTCTGAGCTGGCCTAGTAGGTTGTCTCAGGAACGTGGTCGCTGGGATACCGGTTGTGCAGGCCTGACGGGTATAATATCGCTCTGGCGGTCACCAATCTCTGAGGTGGCCTAGTGGGCTGTCTCAGGAACGTGGTCGGTAGGATGGCGGTTGTGCAGGCCTGACGGGTATAATATCGCTCTGGCGGTCACCAATCTCTGAGGTGGCCTAGTGGGCTGTCTCAGGAACGTGGTCGGTAGGATACCGGTTGTGCAGGCCGGACGGGTATAATATCGCTCTGGCGGTCACCAATCTCTGAGGTGGCCTAGTGGGCTGTCTCAGGAACGTGGTCGCTGGGATACCGTTTGTGCAGGCCTGACGGGTATAATATCGCTCTGGCGGTCACCAATCTCTGAGCTGGCCTAGTAGGTTGTCTCAGGAACGTGGTCGCTGGGATACCGTTTGTGCAGGCCTGACGGGTATAATATCGCTCTGGCGGTCACCAATCTCTGAGGTGGCCTAGTGGACTGTCTCAGGAACGTGGTCGGTAGGATGGCGGTTGTGCAGGCCTGATGGGCATAATCCCTCTCTGGCGGTCACCAATCTCTGAGCTGGACTAGTGGGCTGTCTCAGGAACGTAGTCGGTAGGATGGCGGTTGTGCAGGCCTGACGAGTATATTCCCTCTCTGGCGGCCACCAACCTCCGAGCTGGCCTAGTGGGCTGTCTCAGGAACATGGTCGGTGGGATACCGGTTGTGCAGGCCTGACGGGCATAATCCCGCTCTGGCGGTCACCAATCTCTGAGCTGGCCTAGTAGGCTGTCTCAGGAACATGGTCGGTAGGATGGCGGTTGTGCAGGCCTGACGGGCATAATCCCGCTCTGGCGGTCACCAATCTCTGAGCTGGCCTAGTAGGCTGTCTCAGGAACGTGGTGGGTGCGATACCGGTTGTGCAGGCCTGACGGTCATAATCCCGCACTGGCGGCGACCAATCTCTGAGCTGGCCTAGTAGGCTGTCTCAGGAACGTGGTGGGTGCGATACCGGTTGTGCAGGCCAGACGGGCATAATATCGCTCTGGCGGTCACCAATCTCTGAGCTGGCCTAGTGGGCTGTCTCAGGAACATGGTCGGTAGGATGGCGGTTGTGCAGGCCTGACGGGCATATTCCCGCCTTGGCAATGGCCACGGGTCTCTGAGCCGTATTCGTGGACTGTATCAAGAACGCGGTCGGCGTGATACCGTTTGTGCAAGCCTGACAGACATATTCCCACTCTGGCGACGGCCATAGGTCTCTGAGCGGGCCTAGTGGGCTGTCTCAGGAACGTGGTCGTTAGGATACCGTGCGTACAAGCCTCACGGACATATTCCCGATCTGGCGACGGCCATGGGTCTCTGAGCCGGCCTAGTGGAGTGTCTCAGGAACGAGGTCGGTAGGATGCCGGTTGTGCAAGCCTGCCGGGCATATTCCCGCTCTGATGGTGGCCACCGGTCTCTGAGCCGCACTGGTGGACTGTTTGGGACCACGTTAGGAAGGATACCGGTTGTACTGGGCACCCCGGGAGTTTCAAGTCGGTGAATGGTTGGGGCACTGCCCTCTGCACTATCACGACTCGTGGTCGTCCGCCCATTGTCTCCTCTTGCTTCATCCTTCCTCCCGTGGAAGCCCCACTTGGGACACACACAAGTTCAGTCTGATGGGCGTGGCTAATCCCCTCCTACCCTTCTCCTATGATTCTGTTGTAGGGTATTCGTCACTGCGACCAGTCTTGATCTGTTGTACCTATGCCCCAAGTGGGGCATCTCTGGGATGAAGGATGAAGCGAGAGGAGACAGAGAGCTGCCGTCCCATGGAGCCACGACAGTGCAGATCTCGGAGTATCTACACACTGTATGGAACTCCCCAGCAGCCAGCACAACCGGCAACTCACCCTAAGGCGGTCCGGGAACGGCCCCTCCAAACCGGGCTTGCTTGAGGATGCATGTCATCTTGCCATGCAACGCCGAGACACCCGCCGACATGTTCTACTCTGAAATAGACCACAAAATGAGAGATGATGTGAAATAATAGTGGAATGGGAATGGAGGGACAGGAAATTCTGGGGATTGTAATT